>CM065053.1:98656102-99256102 GCA_032883995.1 Coronaproctus castanopsis
TATCTACTGTGATGTTCTAGGCATGAGAGGAGCAGTGTGGTATGAAGGTGTGTATGTAAGATTTGGGCTGAGTTGGGGTACATTTTAAAGAGAGAGTAAGGTGAGAGCAGGGAAGAGAGTAAGGCAATGGAGAGAGTAGAGAGTGTAAGGTGAGAGAGTAGGGAAGAGTGAGTAAGGCGATACTGGTGGTGTGAGAGTGAGGAGAGTGGTGAGTAAGATGAAAGTGGAGAGTAAGGTGAGAGTGAAGAGAGGATGGCGAGAGAGAGATTTAGAAGTGAGAGAGTAAGGTGACAGTGATGGGAGAGATTAAGGTGAGAGTGTGTAGGAGAGAGAGTAAGGTGACAGTGATGGGAGAGATTAAGGTGAGAGTGTGTAGGAGAGAGAGTAAGGTGACAGTGATGGGAGAGATTAAGGTGAGAGTGTGTAGGAGAGAGAGTAAGGTGAGAGAGAGTAAGGTCAGTGTGGTGAGAGAGTAAGGGGGAGTTAGAAGAAAGGTGAGAGTGAGAAAAGATCATAAGGTGAGAGTTAAGAGAGAGAGAGAGTGAGGAGAGAGAGGAGAGTGAGGAGAGAGAGTGAGGAGTGAGAGTGAGGAGAGAGAGTGAGGAGAGAGAGTGAGGGGAGAGAGTGAGGAGAGAGAGTGGGGAGAGGGAGAGAGAGTGTGGAGAGAGAGTGAGGTGAGGAGAGAGAGTGAGGTGAGGAGAGAGAGTGAGGTGAGGAGAGAGAGTGAGGTGAGGAGAGAGAGTGAGGTGAGGAGAGAGAGTGAGGTGAGGAGAGAGAGTGAGGTGAGAGAAGAGAGTGAGGTGAGAGAAGAGAGTGAGGTGAGAGAAGAGAGTGAGGTGAGGAGTGAGAGAGTGAGGTGAGGAGTGAGAGAGTGAGGTGAGGAGAGAGAGTGAGGTGAGGAGAGAGAGTGAGGTGAGGAGTGAGAGAGTGAGGTGAGGAGTGAGAGAGTGAGGTGAGGAGAGAGAGTGAGGAGTGAGAGAGTGAGGAGTGAGAGAGTGAGGAGAGAGAGAGTGAGGAGAGAGAGTGAGGAAATGAGGAGAGAGAGTGAGGAAATGAGGAGTGAGAGAGTAGGGAGAGAGAGAGTGAGGAAATGAGGAGAGAGAGTGAGGAAATGAGGAGTGAGAGAGTAGGGAGAGAGAGTGAGAGAGAGGAGAGAGTGAGAGAGAGGAGAGAGTGAGAGAGAGGAGAGAGTGAGGAGAGAGAGTGAGGAGAGAGAGTGAGGAGAGAGAGTGAGGAGTGAGAGAGTGAGGAGAGAGAGAGTGAGGAGAGAGAGAGAGTGAGGAGAGAGAGAGAGAGTGAGGAGAGAGAGTGAGGAAATGAGGAGAGAGAGAGTAGGGAGAGAGAGAGTGAGAGAGAGGAGAGAGTGAGGAGAGAGAGTGAGGAGAGAGAGAGAGGAGAGAGAGAGAGAGGAGAGAGTGAGGAGAGAGAGTGAGGAGAGAGAGAGTGAGGAGTGAGAGAGTGAGGAGTGAGAGAGTGAGGAGAGAGAGTGTGAGGAGAGTGAGTGAGGAGAGGGAGAGTAGGGAGAAAGAGAGTGAGGAGAGGGAGTGAGGAGAGAGAGTGAGGAGAGGTGAGAGAAGAGAGTGAGGTGAGAGAAGAGAGTGAGGAGAGAGAGTGAGGAAATGAGGAGAGAGAGTGAGGAAATGAGGAGAGAGAGAGTAGGGAGAGAGAGAGTGAGAGAGAGGTGAGGAATGACTGAGTGAGGAGAGATGTGAGGAGAGTGAGTGAGGAGAGGGAGAGTAGGGAGAGAGAGAGTGAGAGAGAGGTGAGGAATGACAGAGTGAGGAGAGATGTGAGGAGAGTGAGTGAGGAGAGGGAGAGTACGGAGAGAGAGAGAGAGGAGTGAGGAGAGAAGAGAGAGAGTCTCCTCACTCTCTCCTCTCCTTTACCCTCTCTCCCCTCATTCTCTCCTTACTCTCTCTCCTCCCCCCTTACTCTCTCACCACACTCACCTGTGAGGAGAGAAGAGAGAGAGTCTCCTCACTCTCTCCTCTCCTTTACCCTCACTCTCACCCCTCACTCTCTCCTTACACTCTCTCCTCCCCCCTTACTCTCTCACCACACTCACCTTGAGAGAGGAGTGAGGAGAGAAGAGAGAGAGTCTCCTCACTCTCTCCTCCCCCCTCACTCCCTCTTTACTCTCTCTCCCCCCTTACTCTCTCACCTTACTCTCTCACCTACACACTTTACTCTCTCTCCTACACACTCTCACCTTAATCTCTCCCATCACTGTCATCTTACTCTCTCTCCTACACACTCTCACCTTAATCTCTACCATCACTGTCATCTTACTCTCTCTCCTACACACTCTCACCTTAATCTCTCCCATCACTGTCACCTTACTCTCTCACCTAGTAAATCTCTCTCTCACCATCCTCTCTTCACTCTCACCTTACTCTCCACTTTCATCTTACTCTCCACTCTCCTCACTCTCACACCATCTTCCCTACTCTCTCACCTTACACTCTCTACTCTCTCCATTGCCTTACTCTCTTCCCTGCTCTCACCTTACTCTCTCTTTAAAATGTACCCCAACTCAGCCCAAATCTTACACACACACCTTCATACCACACTGCTCCTCTCATGCCTAGAACATCACCATCTCTCAATAGACTCACATCACTTTCATCCCTCCCTCTCTCATGCACACATTCTTCAACACTGCACACCTGCTCAACAAAATACTTCTCTTCTCACCCTTCACTCATCTCACACATCACTCATTCCTGATATACACCTTTGTCTCAGTTCCAACCATCACACCTCTTTAATGTCATAACACACCTCTTGAAATTCCTACACAACCAACTCTCACTGTGGCTTTCAATCTCCTCGCTCACCACCAACCCACCTCCTCTAAATCATCACCTCATTCTTACCACATACCTTATCCTCCACACAAAACTGTCACATCACACTCAACTCTCCTCCAACACTCCTCTCTCATCACAGACACCTCTCGCCAACAACACTCACTCTTCCCACTCTCCAACACTCAATTGTCATCACTTACCTCTCACATATCTTCACCATCTCATTGTTCCTGTCCCTTTCTCTAATCACTATTATCTGTCACTCTATTGTCATGTACCCTCTCAAACTCTCTGCCCTCTCCTGCACTCAATCATCTGTTCTTCTCAAAACTCACTATCCTTCTACCAGCTACCTCATCTCTCCAATCAACAGAATCTACCCTATCTTTTCTCACTCACTGACAATCTTCTCTCACCCTCTCTCCCTCACTACTTATCCCTCTATCATAAAAGAGTATATGTTAAGAACGAGTTATATGAAAATAGGAGACATACCTGTTTATGCAAGTTGAGCTAATTATATCTTATACAATGAAAAAATTCCTTTCGCATCTGTGATATTACATGTGGGAAGGTTTCAAATGGATCGAGAACAATTTGACTTGAGATTGCCCAGTTATTTTAATTACCTGTGAATCAAATGATCGACAAATCAGAGGAGTTGCAGGAAGGAATACGTTTGAACATTGCTTCTGTTCATACTGTATTACATGTTTTTGTGTAATATTAATTTTTTATTGAAAAAAATTATATTCTATATAATTGTTGTAATTACTAAAACGAAAACGGCTCATTATCCCCTCATATTATTGAATATCAGAAAATATTTTTCTTCACATATAATGAATTTGGAAGAATTACAAGAATTATGTTAAATTAATTGAAAAACGATCACTTCACATTGTAACATTCTCCTCACATACGAGCGGTTCTTACCACCAGCCGTTACAATATATTCGTTCTTAATTAAAACTAAGGCCTAGTCTTATCGTTAACCAAATATGTATATACATATATAGGTATATATATAACCACGCGATCATGTATTGCTGGCTCTACATGCCATTAATCTCCCATTTTCCCCTATTAACCTGGTATTATTTGTATTTTAACTTTATTGTACTTATTATTACTGTGGTTATTACTATCAACATTCTAGTTATTATAACTTCACGATCTGACCTTATCTGTTATGAAGTTCTGAATCATCTTACAATGGAAATACCTTTATTCTACGTATATATATTATGTTAACTTAACCATTATTAATTTTTAAATTTATATTTATTTTATATAATATTTCCTTCAGTATATCCATTGTATTAAATCGCCATAATATATTACATATGCTTACAGTTTATATATATATATGCACATATATAAAACATATGCATACAGTAATATATATATGCACATATATATTAAACATATGCATACAGTAATATATATATATATATTAATATATAAAACATATCCATAAATATATATATATATATATAAAACATATCCATATATATATCCATATATATATATATATATATATATATATATATATATAATATATATATATATATAACATCCATATATATATATATAAATAACATATCCATATATATATATATATAAACATATCCATATATATATATATATATATATATATATATATATATATATATATATATACATATATATATAAAAGCATATCCATACAATAATATATATATATAACATATACACACAATAATATATACATAGTATTCGCATACAATGATATATATAATATATGCATACAATAACATATATTATATATATATATATGATATAACCACATATTCATACACTATATATATATATATATATGTATATAATGTTAGATTATAAGGATCTATTTGCATTAAAAGAATAAATATTATGAATTTTAAAAACAAATGATATGAAAAAAGGAATGTTACCTGCTATACAGAAATCTGATTTTATAAAGTTGTAATTACTAAATCGATTGATCAATATATCCAGTTGTATAATTAAATATCGGAAAAGAATTTTTCTGGTTTATTAAGAAAATGCAGAAGAATTACAATAATTACGTTAAATTAAATGAAAAACATCACTTCATATAAATAAATAATCAACCAGTCACTTCTGTAATGTTAACTGCTCAACAACTTCCAACAGACTGATGAACCACTTCAAAATGTTAACCCTACAGGACTACTGAGATTGCGCAACACTTAAAGTCTCTTTATTATCAGCAGATGAAATGATCAACCAATCAGAGGAACCGCATGATTTGAATAACCTTGACATTCACTCTGGCCACACCCTTATGTATTTATGAAGTTAACGACTGCGCATTCTATCTTTATATGGTTGAACTATAAGTTTCTATTTTTCCCGAGAGATCGTTCAGCTTCTTTCAAATTGATGATATTTCCTTCATTCTGGTGACAAGAAAAACTGTTACAAAGAAAAGAATCATTATATAATTAAATTTTACCTTCCATTCCTTTTTGATATTCTATGTCTTTCACTCGGGCCACCCTATTGGGAATTTACAAACTTTCCATCTTGCTGTCGACACAAATAACCGTTACAGAGAATTGCAGCGCTCTCTATCGTTATATTATTGAACTAGAATTTTCTAGTTATTCTGTGTTCTGTTCCTTGTAAATATTTGTAACTTCCGTCAATGAATGTGACAAAAAAACCCATTATTAAGAAAATAATCATTTTATAATTAAACTTTTCTTTATCCACTTTTTTATTAATAATACTTTCCATTACTTTTTGACATTCACTCTAGGCACTCCCTTGCAAATTTTCGAAATTTCCATCATGCACAGCTACTCAAAAAACTGTTATGAAGAAAATAATCATTTTTTCTATTGTTTCTTATTTGACCTCTCTCACTATCTCTCTCTCTCTCTCTCTCTCTCTATATATATATATATATATATATTTATATATATATATGTATATATATATATATATATTGTGTTTCCTGAAGGTCAGAGAGTAGGTCAATGTGTTCTCAAGATGAACACCTTTACTACTGGGATTTTTTCACTACATGTGTAATAAAACTGTTGGTAAACTAAATACATTAAGCGTAAATTACCTATACACGATAGAAAGTTGGTATTATTATAAAATTAAAAGTGGCGAAATGTAGATTGCGGTTTGTGTTTTAGACAATGTAAGAATCTATATGCTACCACAAATAGTGAAAGAAGTACATCAGGAAAAGGAAATCTGGTTTGAAGATAAACATTATTTTATACATATGGATAATGAAGTAAGTTATAACAGAGAATACGAATACCCCGTATTTACGTTTTGTAGCACAAATGGTAATAAGTGAGTTATAAGTAAAGAAAAATTTAAAAAAATTATAAATAGAGGTATAGTTTACAAAATTATAAGTACCTAAATCCCTCTCTGGTTAAAGTTGTAAAAGATATAATTTGTTACATACCCGTAGTACAGTATGAGCAACATAATAGATAGTTTCGAATATTTCAATTATAGACCGTCTATAACGGAAAACATAAACGAGTTGGTGACGAAGTTTTCTATAAACGTATACAACGAAGAGATTGTAACTGAACCGTTTAAAAAGTTTGATATTAACGTTAACTGGAAAAATAACTTTAAAAGACAAAATAGATGTGGAAATACCGGGGGTCAACAAAAAAGTGAATGTAATCAATGACGGAATGTTACATTTGTTCGATCGCATAGATTATTATTTAGGTGATAACAAAGTCGATAGTATAAGAACATCGGCTGTGGAATGGATTGGTATCTTTTGAAAATGTTTTAAAATATAGTAACACCGGTTGGTGTATTGTAAATTCTTCAACGAGTATTCTAAGGACATTTTTCAGTATGTATACCCATGAGTATGATAATGGTATTTTTTTTCGACGATTATAAGAACTTTCTATATCATATTATTCGAAAATTGATGTTCTACAGATCAACAATAAACATAGACATATTAGAAAATATTTCAATGATCGATAAAGAAATATATTCGAAACGCGAGTTAGAAAAGAAATTTTAAATAATACGAACTATGAACTACTATATAGAAGTTGACTATATCAAGGTACAATGATTTCCACGGGGACTGAATTTACTTGAGGTATCGAAAACCAAGTATGTACTAATAGGTTTCCTGAAAAAAAAAATATTTCGACTTACGATTTATTAAATTTTTGAAAACTTTCAAATTTTATTGAATAATAACGTTTATTATCCGAGAGAAAGATTGAATTTGAAATATAGCGAAAATAAATGCGCTAATCTGTATCAAATGTTTAATTATTACTACAAACACGAATACGAGATGAATCCTATATTCGACTTATTACACGATACTTTCGCAAACGCGTACATAGTATACATCAAAGGAACAGATAGAGTAAACTATATAAGAGAGTTGTTGGGAAATAAAATTGTTGTTTTCGACTTGGATCCATTAGGATGTCCAAAGACTAAATATTGGTTAGGTTACTCTATAAACCGCTGTAACCGTTGTTTTTATAAAACTGGATCAAGCCAGAGATAGGGGTATATATTGTACGTTGACGTATAAAGACAGGTAAATAATTTTTTTTAAAATGGGTTTTCAAATATTGTTAAATCATGCGACATCTCGTCGCGAATATCAGCAAGAGATCAAATTAGATTGTTCATACGAAGTTGCTTTAAAAGGTTTTGTAATGTACAACAGCATTCCAAATATTTCAGAAAATTGTAAAAATAGCAATTTAGTAGTAATTGAACCGAAAACTAACGAACATCGTAACATTACTATACCTTCGGATACGTACGAATTGAACGATATAGTAGAATTTATTCAACAAAACGAAGAACTTAGGAACGCGGAAATAGTCATTAAGTTAAATCAGAATACATTAAAAACGAAATTATATTCGGAATGAACTACAGATTTCACAACTGCGAACTCGAAAGGACGTGTACTTGGTTTTAGTAAATGTAAACTCATAACGGACAAACACATTATTCGAACGACCATATAGATATCTTTTCTATAAATAACATTTTAAAAAAATTCGATGTAATTTAATAAAATGTAATATAACTGATGTAAATTTAAACGATAACATGTTGTACGAATTTCCGCTAAACGTTCAAGTTGGTGAAAAAATTATAGAAAGACCTAATTATTTATCATTTTACCGTGTAAATACGTTTGAAATAAGTTACATATCCATTACGACAGTTGATCAAAATGAAAAATAAATATAATACTACTATTTGAGCCCGTCCATGATTTAAAACGAGATATTTTTGAAACTCGAAGTTAAAGTATCGATAATCGAATCTCGAATAAAAATACAAAAACTACAGCATACATTTATAACGAGTAATAAAAACGACATTGATATTATTAACTGATATTATCGAATACCAACTAATAATGGTGTAAATTGACTTCAGTAGGTGTAAAAATAAATGTTTAAAATGGACGATTACGTAAACGTTAGAAAAATGTTGAAAGAAAAATGCTAACAACTCCGTACAGGAGAAATTGGTAAAAACCCATGTTAAAAACATAATCCGATATAACAAGCCCTTCACAATTCAGGAACTCAATTTTCAATTGGATCATAAAACAAAATCTTCAGCCCCTGGTCCGGACCATTTACACCCTCTCATGTTCAAACACCTCCCTAACCATGCCAGATTGCATCTCCTTCAAATATACAATCATATATGGGAAACAGGGTCAATTCCCCTGGAATGGAAGCAGTCAGTTGTAATGCCGATTCCCAAAAGAAAAAAGAAAAACCATACATTAGATTGCTACTGCCCTATTTCACTGACGGCTTACATAGGTAAACTCATGGAAAAAATGGTTAACCGTCGACTCCTATTAATCTTGGAATCATTAAACCTCCTTTCTTCCTCCCAAATGGGCGGTCGTCTAGGTAGATAGTCCCTTGACCACCTTCTATCCTTACAGAGAGAAATGTTAACTGCCTTTGCTGCAAAGCAACAAGCATATTCTCTATTCTTTGACATTGAGAAAGCATACGAGAGAGTGAGGCATAACAATCTCTCACAAAACTAAACCGGGTGGGGGTAAAAGGTAATATGCTAAAATACATCACAAACTTCCTACAGGAGAGGATAACTCAAATCAAAGTTCTAAATACTCTTTCTCTTCCACTGCCTACCCCAAATGGTTTACCACAAGGTTCCCCCCAAGTGTCACCCTTTTTTTATTATACATCAATGACATTTGTTCATTGATTCAACCCCCATTCACCATACGATTACTTTTTGATGACATAAATATCTCCTTCTCATCCAACAACCCCTTAGTTGCACACCAGCTCATTCAAAAAACACTCACCCATCTTGAAAATTGGACCATTGAAAATGGGCTATTATTCTCACCTTCAAAAACGCACCTCATAATATTCCACAAAAAACGAAACGTAACTCCCTTCCTTCCACTAATACTTTATAATACCTGTTCGGAGCAAATACGCCCGTGTGAATACAACCTGAATTAACTTTATGTTATCAGTAGTCTTATCTTTATAATAATGTTGTTCGTTCGTTATCTGTACAACGTAACAGTCGTGTATTTTAATTTCGAGTAATGTAAAAATAACGCAGTTGTTAATATAGGAATTTAGCTATTCGTTTATTATTTCGTTTCGTACTTAGCATTAAAAGAATATAAATGTTTGCAGATATTAGCACGTGAATTGGAACCAATGGAACCCATTGCGGCCAAGGCGATTCGAAATAATTTCTACATTGACGATTTGATGACGGGATCAGATTGTGTAGAAAATACAGTTAAACTTCAACGTGCTATTCACGGATGTTTAGCAGCAGCAGGTATGCCTCTTCGAAAATACCAAAGCAATTCACCTGAATTCTTACGTAGCTTGAATTCTGCGTTAATCGATGGATTTAATCCACGTTCACTCGGTAATGAATTCGTTACAAATATACTCGGAATCGTTTGGTGTACCGAATTGGACAACTTTCGTGTCGCGTTAAATTTAAGAGCACTTCCTACCGTCATAACTAAACGTATTTTTCTGGCCGATATATCGCGGACTTTCGATGTGTTGGGTATTCTAGCACCAGTAACTATCAGAGCGAAGATAATGATGCAAGGTTTATGGCGAGCAGAAATAAGATGGGATGATCCAATCGGAGAAAAACTTTGTAATGAATTTCGTATTTACCGAAGTGAATTGGAGCTTTTACAAAATTATAGTATTCCTCGTGTATACCATGCGTTACCAAACATTATCCGCCGAGAATTAATTGGGTTTTGTGACGCATCACCACGAGCATATTGCGCTGTCGTGTATATGAAATCGATTAATGTCAACGGTATAGTAAATACAGCATTCGTTTGTTCGAAATCGCGCGTCGCTCCTTTAAAGTTGTTAACGATTCCCCGACTGGAATTGTTATCTGCTTTATTATTGGCTCAACTTATTAAGCGTATAGCTAATACGTTAGATATTGCTCAAGATTTATTAACTTTGTTTTCCGATTCAACTGTAGTACTTAGTTGGATAAGGCATCCGGTCGAGCAATTAAAACAATTTGTGGCTAATCGAGTTAGAAAAATCAATTCGCTTATACAGATGGAACAGTGGAAATATATAAATACTGCATCAAATCCTGCTGATCTCGGAACACGTGGTTTAAATGTAAGGACTTTCATAAATAATTCCGCATGGTCAAACGACCCTGCTTGGATGACGACAGACACGGCCGAAACGGTAAATTACACTGAAGTCGACATGGGTAATTTACCGGAAATTCGTAAGCCAAAATTACATTCGTTTACTAATTGCGTAGATACGTCAATAACTACTCGTTACTCGTCGTATAATAAATTAATAGACATTGTCGCATATTTGTTGCGTTTTTCTCACATTGCTCGTAAATTAAGAAACCGAACGGACTCTTGGTGTCTAACCGATGACGAACGTAAATCTTCGTTGAATATTGTTCTTAAAGTATCGCAATACAGTTTTTTTGCGTCCGATTTTGATAGATTGAATAATCACAAATGTGTTAAAAAGAAAAGCCCGTTAAAAACATTAGACCCATTCACTGATTCCAACGGTATGTGGTCGATTAAAAAATTCGCTCACAACTTTCGATAAACGCCATCCTATCATTTTATCCGCGAAATGTAATTTTGTTCATTTATTCGTGAAATATATTCACGAAAAATATTATCATTGCTCGCGTGGAATAATATACGCCTATATCCAAGAACATTATTGGATAACAAACGGTTTTAACAGAATTATTAAAAGTGTTATTTATAAATGTGTTTTTTGTACCCGTCTAAAGGCTCATACTGGCACGCAGCTTCTCGGTCAATTACCATCATCGCGAATATCACAAACTAGACCTTTTACCAATGTAGGTGTTGATCTCACTGGTTACTTCGAAGTTAAATGTTTGAATCATCGGGCCATCAAAACAAACAAGGTCTACGGCGTATTTTTTGTTTGTTTCAGTACTAGAGCTATTCATTTAGAAATTGTTTCAGATTTAACCACTGAGAAATTCATCGAATCATTAAGGCGTTTTATTTCTCGCAGGGGCCTTCCTAATTGTATTTACAGTGATAATGCTAAAAATTTCGTTGGTGCTAAAAACTGGCTACATAGCAATCGTTTGGAGTTCTCGAAGTGGGCGTTAACGGAAGGTATAAAATGGAAATTTATCGCACCTCGAGCCCCGCATCAAGGCGGCTTGTGGGAATCTGCAATAAAGGCTGGTAAATCTTTGCTATTAAAGGCAACAAGAGGCTATGTATTAACATACGGGGAACTGAATACTGTCTTCTGCGAAGTGGAACGTATTTTAAATTCGCGTCCGTTGTGCTATCACCGTAATGGAAGTCAGTCGTTCGAAGTGATTACACCCGGTCATTTTCTTATTGGCGATAACTTACTCGTGTTGCCCAAGGATAAAGAGGAGGTCGAAACAAATTTGTCTAGTCGCTTAAGGATGACACGATCCATAATCAACCGTTTTTGGCGAGATTAGTATCGCACCTATTTAACCAGCTTGAATCAACGTAACAAATGGACGAAAACTAGTGCCAATTTTCGTATCGAGGACATCGTAGTTATCAAGGAAGACGGTACCGCTAATATGGATTGGGTTATGGGACGAGTTGTAGCGGTATATCCAGATTCCGATGGATTGGTTCGAAACGTATCCATAAAAACAGCTACTGGTTTATGTACGCGAGCTGTTCAAAAATTAATCAAGCTTCCAGTGAGTGAAGCGTATTGATGTTTCTTTCAGCACTGGGCCGATCTCATGACCGGTTCCCGAACCGGTCATGGGTGGGAATATGTTCGGAGCAAATACGCCCGTGTGAATACAACCTGAATTAACTTTATGTTATCAGTAGTCTTATCTTTATAATAATGTTGTTCGTTCGTTATCTGTACAACGTAGCAGTCGTGTATTTTAATTTCGAGTAATGTAAAAATAACGCAGTTGTTAATATAGGAATTTAGCTATTCGTTTATTATTTCGTTTCGTACTTAGCATTAAAAGAATATATTAATCGTAATAATACCCATATAAGTCCTTCAACAAAGATAAAATTCTTAGGCCTTCTTTTTGACCCACAGCTGACCTGGCGATCTCATATAACACAGCTTAAAGCTAAATGTTTGAAATTATTAAACATTCTCACGTATCCCTCCAAACCATCCTACAACTTACATACCAAAATACTAATAAATTTCTACAAATTCATCATTGTTAGTAGACTGAACTATGGGTGTGAAGTTTACTCCATAGCACCCCAAAAGCTACTGCAATGCCTAGATCCCGTACACCATTCTACTCTTCAGACAATTCTTGGCGCTCACCGCACATCACCAGCTGTGAGCATGTGTTCGTTACTAGGGACATAGAGGATATCTAACATTTAAACTAATACTCCATTCCATCCCTATACATGACTTTTCTCCCAAATTCCCATTGTGCGTTCGATTTTCAGTTCTTTTAAAACAGAATCAATTGTTCTGTGAGCTGTCCATGGGATCCTTAAGATTTTTCGGTATCCGTTCATTTCAAAAGATTCAAGCTTCTTCCTCATCGATTTTTTAATCATCCAAGTTTCTAAGCCATATGTCGCTATGAAGAAAATTAACGCTTTAAGGAGTAACAGTTTTGTTGCTCTAGAGATCTTATGATTTTCCCATATACAATTGAGTTTACCAATCCCAACATTTGCATGAGCTAACCGTCTCCTTATTTCTTCTTCTGATCCACCATTTTCGGATATGCACGCACCCAAATAAATTAATTTATCATTAATTTCAATATCGTGCGGCAGCGTCAGTGTTTGTTGTATTCTGTTTTCTTTGTCAATGATAAGCATTGAACATTTATATTTATTCAGTATTAAGCCTGCCTGTTTACTGACCACATTTATTCTTGATAGTAATTCAAACATTTTTTGCTTTGTGCTGGCCAGTAATACAGTGTCGTCTGCAAATCTAATATTTGTAATTTTTTTCTCTCCGATAGATATTCCTCCTTGCTATCTTTCCATTGTTTTTCTTACAATCCGTTCTCCATAGATGTTGAATAGAATCGGTAAAATACAGCAATCTTGTTGTACTCTCCCTTTCTTGCTGAAAACTCTCGATTTTTCATTCTCCAGTTTAATAAAGCCTTTATTATTTAAATACAATTATTGAATTAAATAAATTAGATGCTTCGGTGTTCCAATTTCTAGTAATATTTGTCACATTTTCGTCCGCTTGATGTTGTCAAAAGCTTTCTGGTTATCTAAAAAACAAAGCAGTCCTGGGGAATGTTATATTCGTTGCATTTTTCTATTATCTTTTTTATATTTAATAGCTGTTCACGTGTTACCTGGTACAAACTCAGCTTATTGTTTCGAAATTTGTGGTAGGAGATAGTATTTAAGCCGGTTTTGTAATACATATTATTTTACTGGCATGAATAATCAATGATATTGTGTGGTAGTTTCCATAAATTTTTGTAGAACCCTTTTTATGTAGTGGTACGTATACTAATTTTGTCCACTCTTCTGGGCAGCTGCCAGTTTCCCATATTTTTTGACAAATCATATGCAATACCTTTATTCCTGATTCTTCCGTTGCTTTCAGCATTTCTTCAGATCTACCGTCTACTCCTACCGCCTTTCGATCTTTTAGTTTCTTTAATGCCACTTCTATTTCAGCTTTCATAATTGGCGGTTCAAGCTCAAAGTCCTGCATTAACACTGATATTTCATTGTCGTACATAAGGTTTTGACAATACTGGTGCCATCTTTTTGCTATTTCTGACTTTACAGTTAATTTCGTTCCATTTTGATCTTTTATTGTCAACGTTCTTGTTTTGAAAGTATTACTTAACCATTTCATTTTCTTATATAGATCATAAGGTTCATTTTTTGTGAGTGTTGTTCTATTTCTTCACAAATTCCTATTATGTAATTGTTTTCTTTATTTATTAGTTTATTAAGATCCTCATAATCATTTGAATCTGTTATGTTATTATTTTTCCCGTTTTTTATTTGATTCCTCTCATGAATTAGTTTGAATGTTGCCTCTGAGATAAACGGCTTCTTTTTTTGTTTGTGTTTCATGAATCACTGATATTCTCTCCATAATTCATTGGCCGTTATATTATTATTTTAGTACATGCGAGGAGTTTCGTTTAGTTTAGCCTTTAATTGCCGGCTGGTTTTTATTTTGTTGAAGCCTGAGACATACCTCAATTACTAAAATCTTGTGGTCACTGCCACAATCTAATCCTGGGTATGTCTTCACATCTTTTATCAAAGATATCCATCTTGTTCGCATAAGTACATAATCTATTTGGTTTTTGGTTTGTCCATTTGGTGAAATCCATGTGTAAAGTCGTCGCTTGTGATAGTTGAAATTTGAATTCATTACAAATAGGTTGTTTTCTGAACAAAAATCGATTAGCATTTCCCCCTTTTGTTCCTATCTCCTAAGCCATATTTTCCAACAGTAGATCTTAGGTGATTATCGTTTTTGGTGATTCCTATTTTTGCGTTAAAGTCACCTATTACTAGTAATATTTCTCTGTTAGGAACTTTTTTTACCGCCGTGCGTAGCTCATCATAAAACTCTTCCATTTCATCATCTGACCCTTGAGTTGTTGGTACGTATATTTGAATAATATTTATATTTACTGGCTTCCCTTTTATTTTCACTGATATAATATGATCACTTATTATTTCATATCCTAGTAATCCCGATGATATCGCTGAATTTATTATTATCGCTACTCCATTTACTGAATTCATTTTCATTGCTTGAACCCAACTTAGAACATATCTTCATAATTCAAAACAAGTGGCCCGAATTTTTATGTGTATACACTGATGGATCTAAAGATGGTTTTCAAGGACTAGTAGGATCGGCCTTCATGATTCCAAGTAAAAACGTGACCGGAAAGTTTAAATTACCATCGGCGTGCTCGATTTTCACCGCTGAAGCTTTTGCGATCGTCAAGGCTTTACGCTTCCTTCACGCTTCTAATTTTAGTGGCAATATTCTTATTTTATCGGATTCTCTTAGTTGCCTTAATGCTATATCGAACTTTCATGTTACCAAGGGATCTTATTTTATATTTGCAATTTTAGAAGAAATATATAATTTCAGTTTAAGAAATATTACAATCGACTTTTGTTGGATTCCGGGTCACGTTGACATTCTTGATAATGCTGTTTGTGATGAAGCGCAAAATCAGCCGCCTCCATCGGCATTTTGTGTCCATGTATTCCATATACAGATCTCCGCATTGTAGTGAAAGCCCAGTTGGAATCAGATTGGACTGTTTTCCATATCAATAAAGTCAGCAGTTTTTATAAAAGCGTTAAACCAGTTCCTTCCAAAGAAGCGTGGTATTTTCCCAAAAAGTTTAGCGGACCAATTTCTCGTCACATGATTACAACATTAACTCGGCTTCGTATAAATCATTGTTGCCTACCTGTTCATTTGCACAGAATTGGAATGGCCGAAACCAGCACCTGCTCTCACCCGGATGATACCGATATGATTCTGGATTCGAATCATTTATTTTTCAACTGTTCCTCCTATTCGGCAGAACAATTGCGTTTATTTTCTAAGCTTATATCTTTAGGCCATCGGCCTCCGTATATCTTAAGTTCATTACTTTCCTCACATGATGCTTGTATATATTATTCTTTATTTCAATTTATTTTAGAATGTAAAGTTACTTTATAATGTTAATTTTCTTTTTGTTATGTTTTCATAGACAGATTGGTTAATTCCAGAGTCCAATTTATAATAAATAATAATAATAATAATAATACTATCAAGTTACCACTGGTTGATACAAAATGTCCACTCTGTTTCCAGTTCGTCTCGGCTACACCAACTATTGCTATTTCTTTAGTAATATTCTCTACTATACCAAGTTTGCCTTGATGGTTAAGTCCTCTTATATTTCATGTTGCTGTTTTTGTTATTATGGTTTTACATTTATTCTTCAATTTTCATAGAGATCACGGTTCTTAAATTTTAGTCTGCGCTATTCTTTTTCTTACTTATTTTTCTATTCACCCGTTGGACGTTATTAAACTTCCAAGATAAGAAAATTAAGAAAATATATACATATATATTCTCTTTTATATATATATATATATATATATATATATATATTTTATTATTGTAACTCACTCGTTTCCGAGTATGAGTGTCTTTTCTAATGATATCTGTTTCTGTTAAATAATTCAATGTCTGAATCTTATGTGTGATATTAATCCAATTTTATAATTAGATTTATAACTGCAGTGTGCACATTCATACTGATCTGCTATGTTTCTTCTTCCTCCTTTTGTGCGATTTTTGACGGCGTGAACACCTGCTAATCTTGCTGTGTCATCGATGAATATTCTGCATTCTGTTCTATTCAACGCCCATTCTTCCCAAGTCTTTTCTTTTTGATGAAATTTGATAGCACATCTTTAAATCTTAATTTTGGTCTTCCACAACATCGTTCACCAGTGTGTAATATACCATATAATAATCGCTTCGGTATGCGATTGTTATCCATTCTGATAACATGACCAACCCATCTTAGCCGAGCTTTGGTTAAATATAGTATTGTTTTATTACAATTTGTCATTTTCAAAATTCTTTCATTTGACATCTAACCTTTCCATGTTATTCTTAAGATTTGTCTGAGCAATCTCACCTGACAAATTTCAAGTTTTTTAATTTGATTGTTTCTGATTGGCCATGTCTCAAAACTATACAACAAAGTTAGTAATACCACTGCTCTATAAACATTTAGTTTCGTATTAGTATGTAAATTTTTATTCCTAAATACACGTTGTACCAGCTTGTTGTAGGCGATCATAGTATTGTTTATTCTATATTTGATCTCTTCATCTACTTCATTATTATCGCTAATTATACTTCCAAGGTATTTGAAGCTTTTGACAATTTTTAACTTCGACCCGTTTATATGAAAATTTTCTTCCGTGCCATTCAATATAATTATTTCTGTTTTATTTGTGTTTATACTTAAAAAAAATTGTTAAACTTTTATCTTCATATTTACTCCATACAATGATATTGTGCGATATGTCGGACATGATATAATTTGAGAACAGTGATACATTACAAAATTCTGTAAAGTGCAAATTGTTTAGGATGAACTCATTATCTCGTATACAAAAATTCAGAATTTTACATTAAAAATTGAAAAAGATTCACTGAAAGGGTTAAAAAGTTAGAAATCTGCCATTTTAGATTACTAAGACGGATTCTGCGAATTAACTGGAAAGATCACATATCGAATGAAAAGGTATTACAAATGGCCAGCTGTTGTTCGATTGAACAGCAACTAGCGAAGTCTCACCTAAGATGGATTGTCCACGAAGTGTGGATGGATGAAGAACGTATTCCGAAACGTATATTTTACGGAGTAATAAGTAATGGTAAAAGACAATGTGGCCGTCCAAAATTTCGATATAAAGATATGATTACAAGGACAAATTAAGAAAGCAGGAATGAATCCGCGAAAACACATTACTTGGGATCGGATTGAATGGAGATTATTCACAGATGACATCGTGAACCAGCCGCTTGTATACCGGAAACCAAAGAAAAAAAATAAACAATGCCGTTGCCGGCAGAACAGAAATCCGATGCTCGCTTTGCGATTTCGCAACTTATTTTAAAATTGGTCTGATCTCGCATGTGCGACACAAGCATTAAATAACATGAAGAGCATGATAAATGACATTCATACTCGTAATATTATTTATATATATATATATATATATATATATATATATATATATATATATATATATATATATATATATATATATATATATTTAAATATGTAAGTATAAGAAACATCATTTATATGCATAAGATGTGATAAATGTATAACACGCAACTTTATTTAATATGTTTGTATCTATCACCGGGTTATTAAGGTAATAATTTAAATATCTGATACAAGCAAAATAAAAATTATTCACGATTTTAAACATTTTATATTATACTGATAGAAATATAAGTAAAAATAGAAACCAAAAAAAAACTTACGGAAAATTTGCATTATATATATATATATATATATATATATATATATATATATACGTCTGAAAGAAGGATGATCATGTGTTTCTTTATTAGATTCTTAAAAATATTTTTATGTAAAATCAATTAGAAATAAAAAGATAAATTGTCATTCACACACTATAAGAATAATTGAAATTTGTATATTATCGTAATGTTTAATACATATGAAAATCACGTGTATGCTTACATCCACACATCTGAGAAGTACGTACAGACCCATGTATATACGCACACACACACATATATATATATATATATAGAGAGAGAGAGAGAGAGAGCATAAAATAGGATAAGGAAACATACCTATATATACTATATATATATAGGTAAAAATATAGAATAAATGTAAAAGGAACGTATTGTTATATATATATATATATATATATATATATATATATATATATATATATATATATATATATAAATATACATAACCAGAGAAAAATATTATTTTTTTTTCAGACTAAAATAATTATTTTTCTCAACAAGGTTTTTATTTTTTTAATTTATTTTTCTGATAGATGTTTATTATTATTATCGCAAGATATTTATTATGATTATCTGAAAAACGGCAGTGACCTAACTCGTGCTGAAATTCTGATTCAGCGGAATTATGGCCTTCGTAACGCCTGGCCCCATTTTCGTGTTCGCCTGTTGAAACCAGGCACCCAGACGACGACCATGACAAAGTGAGGTAAGCAAAAACGAGTTTATCATCTCGATATAGCGCGTTCCGTTGACAGTACCAGTGAAAAAAAATAAGGCCACACTATTCCCCACTTCGCTACTACAGTCCAGACGGTTACTTCACTCGCTGTGTGATGGCTTCTGTTCGACTGAATTCGTATTACACTCGGATCAGTAGGGGCTGTTATGTTTGTTCACGAATCCGGAAAGGTGAAAATGAGCTTCATCGCTCATCAAAAAATTGTTTTAATCGATCTCTTTCTGTATCGTTTCAGCAAAAAGTTTTCGTTGTGCATGGTCGGTACTTTCTGATGTCTGAGTTAACCAATTTATAAGGATAAAATTTCATGTCTCCGAGCAGTATACGGCGAATAAATTTTCTCGTCAGGTTTAAAAAAGCAGCATGATAGGAACAGAGCGCCCGGGACTTCGAATGATCGCTGTTGTGGGAGTATGAGCCGTTTTTTTTTGTCCAGGACGTTTTTTCTATCCGTTGCAGAAGCTGATAATGTTAAGTTACTATAAATTATGCCGCATATATATATACATATATAAGGCGGTTTTTTTGCGTTTTTTTTTTATAAAGAAGTTTAGTGATTTTAACTCCTTTTTTGTTGTTCATCTTAGTAATTTTTGATATATATCAAATTTAACTTAACATTTTTAAAATCCTACGTTGTTCGAACTATTTTCAGTTGGTTTATTATTAGTTACTTTTCATAACTACATATATATGCAGTAGCTGTCTATGTAAAAGTGTGTTGTACATATTTAGCTCTGTGTGCATGTTTTGTTCATTCAATAATATAACTTTATTCAAGGTAGTACATTATGTTCTGTACTTTTTAATGAACATATAATGAGGAATGCGTTGTAAGATTTTAACAGTGGCATTAAAATAGGCGGAAAATTATAATAATGATAACAGGTTTATCGCAGAATCCAAAGAGGAAATGTAGGGTCTATAGGATATAGTAGTAGGAAAAAAATCGAAAGTTGGGACTCAAAAACAAGACGAAAATGTTGATAATGAATTAAAACAACATATCAAGGAAATTGAACATTGTACAGGAACTAGAAGTGGTTAATTCATACAGATACCCCGGATCATTAATAAACAATTATGATAGAAGTAGAGAAGAAACCAGGCACAGGATATTGTTGGAAAAGTTTTAAATGGTGAAACTAGATAAAGTCTGGAAGGATCGCTACATTACTAGATTAACAAAAATAGTTAGTTAATACCGTCATATTTGTGACATTTTTATACTCACACATAAAAACAAGTTAAACAGAGAATTAATGTGTTTGAGATGTGGACATTGTACGGGATGTGAAAATCTCATGGACAGCGTAGATAATAAACAAATCAATTTTAGAACTAAACATTAAAATATGTCCATTCGTACTGTGCCAATAATACTGAAATATTGTGGGAGATATTATACGGGGGAATGACGATAATTTTCAAAAACTCGCAGACCACCGACTATTCCTTCACTGACTAACAAATACTCCAGTAATTGAGCTACGATTATGAAGAAGAATAAGTTTCCTATATTTATATATTTTCATTTTACACGCTCTTTATAAGTTTGAAATAAATATATCGTTAATCATTTAATTAGTAAGTTAATGTTGTAAACATAAAAACCTATATATTTCCCTTCGTTATTAACATTCAATCTGTTTTCAATAATACAGTTCCATATTAATACACAGATTATAAGAATAACTTTAAATAAATAGTTTTGTATTGACATGGTTATTTACCTACATTATCAATAAATGTATCATAACAGATGAATGTATTTCACCACGGAAATAATACCTTAAACAGCAATAAACTTAAACAATATATCCGGTAACTATGATAACTCTTTGATTAACATCGCCGTTCCAGAACGTAAAATTGTTTTTGTGTCGTTGGAAACAGCAACGTTTCAGAACGTCATCTATTTTTTCATTAAATATCACCGCCGTTTTGAAACGTTCTACTTCTATTGGATGCGTGATGCTATCTAAAGGTCATTCTTGACAATTTTTGTACATTCCAGTTATATTGTCACTACGTGATGTTTTATTCTCAGTAGTATTTTATCCTATGTAGTGAAATATTGTTTGTTCGCTCGTTTTTAGTTGCATTTTTTTAGGTGAATTGTTATCAGGTAATCCATTTCGACTAACAGGTCGGCATTTTATGTTACCAATTCTAGCCACTGAGAAACAAACAAGACCATAAAGAGGGTGCTATGTATGCAATAATACAACCAGACTTCTCAAAAAAAGACGAAATAGAACTTGGATGTGTAGCGTGTGTTGTGTTGGTTTATGTGCCCAACCATGTTTTGAGCAGTACCACACACAAAAACAAATTTTTAGTTGCTATATTTCTATAAATACTATTGTATAATGATAAAAATATTTTTGTTATAACTAGCGGATAATATTTTTTACCGTTTTTGATTTTTCTCTAGATGCTATCTATTTACAATGAATATTTATTATTTGTAATTATTTTAAATTGTAACAACATAAATTAAACCGTGAAATTAAAAATTTATATGATAAACAGTTACACCTTTTTTTATAGAGTACAGAAAAAAAATTTGTTCCCAGAAATCCAAATTGTGAAATCAAATAGTGTTCATCAAAGGGTTAATGCAGTGAGTTCTATGTAGAATGTTTAATTTATGATATAATCTGTAACTTTATAGCCACAGAGAACATGATACCCTGGTTTTTCGTTGCAAGCTTTTTTAGTTTATTTTAAATGTGTTTATATATGTTTATTTAAACGTATTTCGTATTTTGAATATTGGTGAAACGAAACCTACAAGAAAATGAAATTTTTTTAAAATCCTACGGTAAATTTTATGCAGTTACCTTTTTCAGTCATTTTAAGAAATTCTAAGTAGACGCCCAATTAAATGTTAAATTTGACATTTGAAACACGACTAAACTAAATCTTCTTCGCGTTAACAAGTATGCAATAAATATATTGTAAGATTTATAACTCGCATACCTGTTGCGCAATTTTTTTAAATTTATTATTTCATTTCGGAACGTGAAATATATTAAGTCCAATAACTAAATTTTAAACATGTGATATATTTGTAAAAATAAATATATTCTTTTCATGCGCAAATTTTATATATATAAACGTGAATAAATGATAAAAACCAATTAATTAATTCGCACATTTTCCCAATTGCTAATATGATTTATGCTCCCAGTTGTTTATATAATATCGGGACATAATCATCGTATTGTGCTTGATAAAAATTTGCTGCGATTGGATTCCCCAACGAATATTTAGCAGCAAATTTACGGGTTGAAAATTTTGCACGATCATCACCAGACCTATCATGTACAAATAAAAATAAAATTATACACTTTACGAATAAATAACAGAACGTGACAATCATTATTACTGTTAAATATTTTTTCCCTGGTCTTTGTACACACCCATTCATTTGTTACCTTTTATCCTATACTATTATAACATTAGGGACATTAACTTCATTCTTATGATCCCTATTATAAGAGTTTTTAAATTTTTGTTTTTACGTTTTTCATTATTTCATTGTTAAATTACGTATTAACTGGCTGATCTGAATAATATAAATAACAGTACAATTATAATTACAGAATTTGATGAACATATTAAATATATAATTTCAACGACAAAATTAACTATGTTAATTTCGGCAGTCAAGTTTACAATTTTTAATGTATGAAATAAATGTAGTTCACGGATGAAATTTAGAAAATAAACATAATAAATAAAATTAATTAGAATTATGTTGAAAATTTTAATAAATTAATTTAACTCTTATGGTAAAATTATTATAAAAGTTACGATTCTTACCTATTGGTAAGTTTTTTTTCTTCACAGGTCAGCTTATCTGGCTGTTTGTACACCAGGAAAACGTATCTATGTAAACCTGATACAATAATTACTTATTTTTATATACATAACATATGTAAATTTTATATATAGGGTGACCTCGAGATGGACGGTTTTGTTGCGTTTTTAATAACTCAAAAATTAATGGATCAATATTTTTGAATGAAATTTTATTTGAAAATAGGGAAACGGGAGCTTAGCTTACAATTATTACAAAATTTTCGAAGAAATGAAGTTATCAAGATCTCGTGGACGTGTTTCGTAAACGCGACTCTTAAGGTATCCCTACAAACAAAAAGTCGCGTCTTTGAATTCTTTTCGAAACTCCCTTTGTACTGTCGTGATCGATTCACTCCGAAAATAACGTTCCACGCAAAACGCGCGCTCCTTGTTATAGAAGGCCATGACAACTGAAACTGGATAAAAACGAATTTCTCGTGTGTACACTAAACATGGAGCACGCGGTTTGCGTTGTAGAAATCTTATAAACTGCTCTATTCAAAAAACAAAACCGTTCGTCTTCTCTAGGTCTCTCTCTCTCTCTCTCTCTCTCTCTCTCTCTATATATATATATATATATATATATATATATATATATATATATATGTATATCGATTGCATAAAGTCAAGAAAATATATGTAAGTGAAAGATGATTATAAATTCATGCTTGTTGCCTTCATTTATAATTTATCGTTATGTATTTTCACTGTAACGATTTATTATGATTTAAATCTATTATTAAATACAAACCGGTGCCTTCTGGAGGTCCAGAGCCGATATATTCCGATAGAGTTTCACCCTTAGAAACATCACTTCCAGGTATATTAGCAACTAACCAATGATGCCATTCTCGATATTGAGGGCTCTTTCTACTCGGAGCATCAGGATCTAATGAGAAAATTCATAATTATAATTAAATTAATATGACCACAACATTTTTTTGTAAGATTAATAATGTAAATTTTTATGCAATGACAAAATATACGGGTTCGATCTAGACATAAATTTCGATATTGTTGATTAAGATAAACGCTAAAACTTTCGTTAATGATTAACATGATTTTAAATTGAATATTTTGAATTATGACATTAATTTTTTCATCATATATGGTATAAATGTTTATTTGAAAAATGTACAATTGGTTTAGGTTCCTAACTTATAACAAAAATGAGAAAATATCAAAATAAATACATGCAAAGGATATAAGGTAAATAAGAAATAAAACATGCCAATTATGTAACACGTTCAGTCTAATAAATAATTTGAATATTTGGAATCAACAGAAAAATTCATTTTTAGTACATCGGTTTCTAAATGATAGATACATTCAAACTCCGTTATTTTTTGCTTTGTTTAAGGGAAATGAAGTTTAAAATGAATGACAAAATGCAATGTTAAATTAATTATAATTTATAATCTTATTATTACCTGTCATTATTAACGTATAAAATCCTGATGATTCTGCTTTATATTTAATGATTGGAATATCTTTAACCTCTGTTGGTGTTAACTCATTGCCTAAATTCACGTTCTTAGAGGAATTATAAGAAACCTGAAATTTTGTTTTGAATAGACATCAAATGCGTTCATTTTCATTAGTAGTATATAAATTAATTCCTTATTTTTACGTATATATAATATTTTAAATGAAAATAACTTAAATACATACCTCTATTAATTCCGACGGAGCTGTGTCAATAACATCCGGAATAACTTCATGTTTTACCAGACTGCTTTTTACATCAATGGACATTCTAAAAGTTGTAGAAAAGTGTCTCGGTTGAATTGGTATGAAACAAGATTTTAAATTCGGAAAAAAATTATAGCAAAATTTACTACTAACTACAGCAATAGACATAATACGTAACGTATAAAGAAAAATATTGCACAACACGATCACGATACACTTGGTGAGTTGATAACAAAATAACAATTACAGTAAGGATAAATAATAACCTTTGATCGTAACTGTGTTTAGTACGTTGTGAAATGATAGAATTAAAAACCAAATAATTTAAGGAAAAATATATAACTTACCGTGAATTATTTTGAATATCGTAGGTAAATTTATAATTTTATAAATATTTAGATAATTTGAGTAATAAACAATAGATATTTGCGTATTCAATATATTTTATTTATAATAATTTAATGATAATTTTTAATTAAGAAACACTAAAACTTTAATTAGGTATTTACGAAACACAATCCCTGCAAGCCACAAAACTAAATTTTAACTTTCATTTTTAGAGGAAAATCGGCGCGTAAGTGTTATTATGTTCAAATTTTGTAAGTGCGTTTGTAAAAGATATAATACTGATGATCGGTTATTTTCTGTACAAAGAAAACTGTTATTAACATCATTTATTGAAACAAATTGTAAAGGGTACTCTTCGGGTCCTAAGAGATTCTACAAGTCGGTTAATATTTTGTGTAACGATGATGGAAATTATGAGATAGCCTTGGATAGCCGAAAATTAAAAACAACAAATGGCAATCCGTTGAAAATTAATAATCAGGCTTTAACATTAGCTGTTGCTGCGGAATGGGATGCGCAGAAAGATAAAATTCAGAAGAGTACTATGTATTTGACGGCATTATGTAGTTTTATAATTGATAATCCAAGTAAAATAACAAAATCAGAAGCGATTCAGAATATTTTGAATTCACTGGATACGGATACGGTTTTATTTTATGCTGAAAGTGAAGATGATTTATACGAAATGCAACAGGTCGAGTGGAAACCAATTGTCAATTGGTTCAACCACGAATTTTGTGTCAATATACAACCGACAAAGGGGATTCATGTCGGAATAATTAATCCAGATTTGAAATATAAATTACAACGTTATTTAGAATCGTTTGAATTTCCGGCTGTATATGGATTGTTGTGTATTGTGGATACGTTAAAATCTTTTATACTTGCAATAGCTTGTGTCAAAAGATTTATAACGGTTGAAAAAGCTGTTTCTCTTTCAAGGTTAGAAGAAGAATATCAGTCAAAAAAATGGGGCAAAGTGGAATGGTCTCATAGTATGAATGAAGCGGATGCTTTAGCACGTGCGTCAGCGTCGGTGTTGTTTATTCATTTAAATTGTTCAGAAGAAACTTCTATAATGAAAAGAAAAGTGAAGGAATAATAAAGGTTATTATTACGTAAATAAACTTTCAGTTTAATCTCTTCAGTCATTCATTGAATACATGGACAATATCGATTTCTTGTTTTGAGACCTATTCAACATTTAAATATTGTTCTGATCGTATTCATTTGAGGTTCATTATTCAATAGTCTTAGTATATTACTTAGTCAGCAATGTGTCGTTTTTATAACACTAAACAAAATTTAAAACATTTAAATAACTTCCAATTCGGTTTTTCAAGCTTTTATCTTTTTGTTTTTCAGTGTTCATGTTAACTGTGATGCAGATTTGCATGTATGGAAACGTTTTTTGATCGGTAAACGATGATTGTTATGCAGTAGTATTCTTTTCAAGTTAGAATGTCAGTTTGATTTATTTGGATTGATTATGTGAGCTTTCAGTATTTTTAAAATGGTACATTGTTCAGTGTTACCTTTAGTTTCACTCATATCATTTGTAATGTACGTTTAATTTGAGTGTTTCATTATAAAATTATGTAGTGAATTAAATAATATAGAGCGTATTTACATTTAACTATCGCATTAATGTATGTTAATTTCTGAATAAATTTGTTTCAATTATGTTTTCTATCAAAGAATATACATAAACTGAGGAAGTTCGTAAAATTGACTTGCACATTTTCCATTTTTGTTTTGTTACTTTTGTTTTTTGAGATACGACGTAAAGAATTTATGAATGCTTGGGACATAGTATTTATGTATATAATTAAGACGATAAATGTAGATCAAAATAACACAAAACACCAAAGAGTGAATAAAAATTTGTAATTGTAGAAATATCAACTGGTTTGTTTTTTTAATTACTATAGTTACTGTCAATATAATTTAAAATAATGATTTACATGACGTTAGTAAATATTATAATAAAGCTATCGTGGATTTTTTTATAGTATTATAGATAAATTATGGAGCAATTCAATACAAAAATTAAGGAACACGTACAGGACTGTGCACACCGCGTTAGTGGAGCATCATATGAACATGTCAGTCGAATGTTGATTACAGCGATCTCATTATGGCAAAGGAATTATCCGATAAGCAGTAAAATTAAAAATCAATAAAGGATATAAATCTGGCTTAGCTTTAGTGGTTTTTGTGTTTTGAGAATTAACGTAATAAATCAATGTTTTAAGCATTAAGGAACAAAAATAATGCTGTTAATTGTCTTCTATATTTGCAAAAAAAAAAGTATTTTAAATATAATTTAATAAATTTTTATCGGTAATAAACGAATAAATACTAATGCTGTAATTCATGTTTTCTTTATTTAATTTTTCTATATTTTTGTATTAAATAATTAGTGTGTACGTCTATGCCAACTTACGTAAATGTATCGACTATTTGTCTCGTAAAAGAAAAAATTAAAATGTATACAAATGAATAAAAATACATGATTTAATTTCTTTAATATTTAATATTAAGTGAGCGTATATAAAAATTAATAAAATGGAAAAAATAAGGTATTTGGAAAACATTTATTAAAATTTGAGGTTTTTAGTTTAATTTATGTTATTATTTATTGTTGATTTGTACGTATTAATATTTTAATTGGCGTAAAACAAGAAAAAAATAGTAGCGAATAATAATTAGTCCCCGCATAATTTGATTTTTTTTCTCACAAATTATACTTAAATAATCATTTTTAAAAAGTGTTTCATTTGATTGATTTTCTTAGTATTAACTGGTTAAATTCAGTCAAAAAACACATGCTTCCAGTGTACACAATAGGACAACCCGGTTCTACATAATCATTTCCTAATAATGTGATACGTACAATTTTTGTGATTGCTTTTTTTTTTGTATAAATGGATTCAATAGCATTAGTTGATTATTATATTACCAATGGTTTCAAGATTAATTTTGTAAATTACTAAAAAAAAAACTTAAAAATTTAAGGATTAAAGTAAGGTAAAATTATTTTTTAAAAAAGTTTGGAATTTGAATGAAAATCGGTAAAGATAACCCCTTTAAGACGATTTATATATGATTCTGGTTAAATAATGAAGTAAATTTACGTGCCGACATTGTTAAAGATAATAAAACCGACTTCTTCGCATATCGTAAAAATAATAAATTTACAAGTTTCTCATGCATGTAACCCCTTTATTAATCATCTTACTGTAATCTTTTTTTGACCCAACAGCATCTCATTATCTTCACATATAATTATTTACTATTATTCATATTATATTTACAATTATTGGTTATCACGAATTGAGAAAAAACTGTTATACACTCATATATCGGTGGACTAAAAGTTTACATTTTCTAAATTAAGCGTACAAAACTTGTGCTTTGAAAACAGAGCTGATTTTTTGGGCGTTATGTAATTGACTTTTGATCCGCTTTGTATACATAAATACGTATATATATATATATATATATATATATATATATATATATATATATATATATATAATTTTATTTATCGTTCTTGCTAAATGCCACTCAATCGAATCCATTTTTAAACCTCTCGTTGTATACATGACCTTTCCTGTTTATACTAAGGATTTGTCTCAGTAATCTTATATAAAGTATTGTATTAATATAGATGTAAATTTACTATTTAGGCAAAAGTTAAGAAATTTGAATGATTGAAAATAAATTATCAGACTGAAATTTATTGTACATAACATCCATTTGTAATTATTTCGCAACTAGTGTCGTCTAAAATGTGTCATTGTCATATTTATCAAGCCGATATGAATGAATTAAATTATATATATATATATATATATATATATATATATATATATATATATATATATATATTTAGCAAAACAAAATAAAATCTAAGTTAATCACTAAAAAATTTTATTACATAAAACACAAACACGAAGCTTTTCGACTATGAAGTCATTTTCAAGCTATTGTATATATATATATATATATTAGAGACTCAATTATCTGGGTTAATTACTGTCGTAAGTATTCCGGATAATCGTAAATCTGTATATCTGGTTCAATGCTTACATAAAGAAAAGCGATTGTTATATTATCAACTTTAAGATAGTCTAGTATAATATACGTGTTTATTTAAAACAAGAAAAACACAACTGGCATCAATATTTATTTTTATACGTATATATATGTATGCATTTACTAAAAATTATTAAAATATTAATTATGAAATACGTAGGTGATAAAAGTACACATTGTAAATGATTTAAATTTGTTTAAAATATTTTGTAATTATCATTTGATGTAAGGAATTTTTTCTCATCATTACTGCTACGATTTCCAATTTAATCCGGTTTCATAAGTATAAGTCATAACCATTTTCCTTCAATTCCTTTTTAAAATCGTCTTTAAGCTGCATCTACATTAGCTGACATGTTTTACCCTGGTTTCCAATTCGCGAATTCCATGACGTAATTTAAATCTGTACAACCGCCCATTACGATTCATTTCCATCTTTTTTTTTTTTATTTAACATGCATATATTACCTCGAGATAAGAAGCGATGAAATGACGAAAAAGTAAATGCTGGTGAATATGTGTGTATTTAGTGTATGTGATGAATATATTATTTAGAATTTTGCGGCTTCATATGTGTTATTCTTTTCCAATTACCACGTTAAATATTGAGGAATATATACTTAGTTATTTTTGAAAGAACTCGTAGTGTCATGATATACAATATTAAATTTTGCTTCGTAAAAGAAAAATGAAGCTAATCATCTTTTTTGAAAAACCTAAGATCCTTACACCAGTAGAAGTTAGTTCTACCTCAGTTCTTCTTAATATTATCTCGACTTTCACTAGTCTCATCTATCATAAATAATTCAAGAATTTGCGATGCAGTTTATCGGTTTTACTTCCATCATTTATTAATACATGTTTCGCATATTTTATAACAACATTTCATTAATAATATTACAATTTTTATGCTGAATAAACACAATTGATTATGTATATGCAGATAAATAAAATATACATTTAAATAAAAATATACGCAGATAGGTAAGATGTTAAATGTATTACTAGTTACGTTCTAAAATCAAAAATGGAAGTTGTTTAGTTACCGAGGAAATGGATGATTTAACGTTTGTTTGCGCGTGCATATTACGTCGAGAATAGAAAAATATTTCCGAGTGGATTTAATATATTTCCCGAATACAAGAATTTGCAATCGTTTTATAATACGGCCCCGTTTTATATATCCTTAATTCCTGACTACATTCACCAGCCTCACACCTATTAAACACACTAGAAAAACTACACGCATTCATAAGTCTCACACTCATTAAAACATACATAATTCACACCCCATTCACACAATCTTACTCGAAATAAACGGACGAATAATCTTCAACAAATTAATAAATACAATATAAACCTTAACGTATATATTACATGTACATTAGTAAAGGAACACATATGCCAAACACCCACCATATAATAACAATCTAAAACCATTGGATAACAGCGAAATTCCTGTTCTCATTGCAAAATATGTTTGGGAAGCAACTTATTAAAGAAATATATGTTATCAAAGTATATATCCATACAGGGAAATATGTTCAAAAGAGAATTATACAATATATATATATATATATATATATATATATATATATACATATATATAAAACACATATAAATAAAATACATATTTGTACTCATATATGTATGATGTGTCGTGAAACAAAATGTGTAATTTGATTAAAGTATTTACCTGCAAATGCACTTAGCTCTGTGTAAGGAACAGCTTACACTAATTACAATTTTAATTAATCCAATATACTAACGATTAAATTTTATTAAGCTAACAAGTAATACGCAAACAATTCAACTCATGAACAAGACACCCTACACATTTATAAACATTAATACAGACCAAGAAAACAACTATTTATTTCAATAAAATATAATATACTAAATAATAATAAATATATTTAATAATAATGAATAAATAATCATAATAATAATAACGACAATGATGATAATTGATAATAATAACGTAATATTTAGGCACGCGTGCGTACATACATCTTATAGTTATATATGTAATATAAACCGTTACATGTATCTTATACATTCGGCGATCAAATTGATTAATCCTGTTCGTTCGATGAAAATACTTTTTTAATAAATTAAAAAAAGAAAAAAATTAAAATCATTTTTTCGAAATAGTATTTGGTTATTTTCTGAAAAAAAAAAAAATATATATATATATATATAATTATCAGGTGGGTGAGGATATTTATTTTTTTATTCTATATTGTAGGACGATCGATTTTTATTCGTTTATATACGTTATCGTATAGTCGTTTAATTTCTCTATTGGGTACGGTTAAATTATACATCGATCGTACGTTACCGGTCGGCGTTAAATAACCGGTAAATAGTAATAAATGAACGAATCCGGTACGATCGAATCCGTTAACCAGATGAACGTCTCTTTTCGTTATATTCAATTGAATCGGTACTCTATTAGCTAACGACGTTAAATCCGTTCGAAACGTTCCGGCTAAAAACATTTCATCGTCCGGCGGTACGTACGTTTCGTTATAATCTAGCCAATAATAATCGAATTTGCCGTTTAAATTAACGTACTGCATTACGGACCAAGGATTGTAAATTAATTGACTACCCATTAAATAACCTTTATACCAATAATCTATCTCGGTACGATTTAGTGGACGAGGAGACGTCGACGGCGATGATGATAATAATGATAATTTAGTCGACAATTCGTTCAGATCGTCCGGAGTGAAACCGAAATATTTACTAAATCGTTCGTCTAATAAATCGTAATCTAAAACTTGACCTTTTATACAGTATAACAAATCGGCGTCGTGAGCTCTGTACGATCCCATTATTAACGTTTTCTCTATACGCGGATTACGCGGTATCCAACCGTCGTACATCGGCCGGATTAATTCTAACGTTCGATTCAATTCGTATTGTAATCGACAAGTATCATTATCACTATTCGATCGATTTAACCACGATTTACCGATCGAATGATATAGTTGCCGAATCGGCGTATCGTAATCGTCTATAAGAACGAATACGGATTCATTGAAACGTCTGAATAGTAATTCGCCGAGAAATCGTAAACTATCGTGTATTAAGCCGGTCGATATGTTACGTTCGAGATAACGTTCGAATTGATCTTTTTCGTCAACCGTTAAATTACACGTGTTCATCAGATGCGAATATTGATCGTACGTAAATTCGATTTCCGATTTTAGACGATCTTCGATTTCGTCGTACGAATCGCCGTAGATCGAACCGAATCGAAAGTAAAGAACCGGATGTCGACCTTGACGTTTCATAATTTCCGGTCGTTCGGAAATTTTTAACGGTTTCAACGATTTACGTCGCACTAACGGAGCCGTTTCTATTTCGCCGCCGACGAATAATTTACGATTGATCCGACGATCGTCCGGTAAACGTTCGCCTCGTTCGTCTACTTCGATTTCGAGGAATAATTTCAACATATGCAAATTGATCGATTTGCACCATTTTCTCGGTCGTTGCATCGAGAATAGATAGCCGCGTAATTTCAGAAATTCCTCTATGAATAACGTCTTGTCGACGAACAGTTCGTTATAAACGACTAAATAGTAAAAATCGTCGGTAAATACGTAATTTACTAGATGGTCGGGCGCGCGGAAAGTCGGCGGAGTAGTCGTATTAGACGATCGACTAATGGGCGACAATGAAGGCCTAAGTGTTGGTAGCGTCTTCGTGTTGTTAGACGATTCGGAAGTCTAAAGGTTTTGGAAAAAAGAGAAACATTTATTACTCGATTTATCAACACGGAAAGAAGTTTTTTTCTTTATACCGTAGTGCCAATCAGTGGCGCGTCGTATATATGAAAGTTGTACACAGTTGCACAACCACCAGAAATATCTGGAACGGTGTACAAAATGATGATGTAATAAAATAAAAGTATTGATTATGTAATAGGGATTAAACGAAATAAGTGAATTGTAATTATATTTCCCCTAGAATATATTAGACAACAAAGTAACAAAATCTTTAAAAAAAGTGTCTTCGAAATTCCTGTCTGCATGCAACCTGAAGATAAGCATCTGAAAGCCATATACATCGTTATATGGAGATCCTAAGAGTGTAGAGTTTACATGGAGCTGTATTGGCGACTGCCAAATTGCAATCAGAATCATCGAACACACTTGACGCGGCGGAACAGTTTTTTTCATTCTGTTCGTAACAGGATGTTATACTACCGGCCAATAAACGAACGAGTATACGACGCTTATATTTAATCTCTTTTTGACGAAACACCATGAATGAAGAAAGATTAAATACGCTAGATTTTATAATGAATATTTCAGATTTTAACCAAAACGTAGAAGTTTTTCGGAGATAGAAGACTGGTATTTTTATTTAAATAAGCTACGTTATCTGTAATTTTAATTTTGTACTTTTCTGTTAGTATAAATTTTGTACTTATTCACGCGGAAATAAATTTTTAATAAATTTTTAATATATTTTTATTTTACATTACGCTTTTTACCTTCAGATTGATAATCTAACTTCATAATTTTTATATTTTTATTTTAACTTAAATATCACTTGATAATGGCGTAATTGCCGAAAAGCTTTGTAACTTTTTCAAGAAAATAAACGTTTAGTGATTTTAACTAATTTTCGTAGTTAAAAATTCATAATTTTTAGTTTTTCTGATTGCTGTTTTACAAGATTCTCGTATTTATATTGCAATTTGTTGACTTTTCGTGCGAATCGAAAGAATTTTTTGTGCGTGTATGTTGGGGAGAGGGGTAAAGTATAAGCCGCCACTGGTAAAAAATAAACAGAGGCGATGAACAGGGTAAAATCAAAATGCGATTAATCTAATGCCTCCGCTTACAGTTGAAACTCAGAATCAAAGTGTAAGTTTATTATTGATATTTTAATCGATATTTCGAATTATTATAAGCGTTTATCTTCGTAATTTGAAGTATTTAATTCTCGAGTTATTGGAAAAGCATCTCTACAACACCATCTCGTCTTTTTAATCGTCTTGTAGGACTGTTAGAAAGTGCAGTTGAATATATTGCTCGGATATTTATACCGAAATTTATCGAACAGCCTTCTATATAGGTTTATACGTACTTCATTCGCTATGGAGAGTTAAATTAGATACATACTTTTCTGAGGAAAATCTGATATAATACGAAGCATCTTCGACTGTTGTCGTTGTATTCTCAATAAGTTGCTTTTGCATGCAGTTCCATATAGTTAAATTCCGCATTTCCAGATTGGGATTACGTAGTTAAATAAATTTTTCTTTTTGAAGTGAGATTTAAAAATGCTTTCCTTATCTAGAAGAGATAACAAGAATCTGGTTTATAGTTTTTATAGTTAGAACCATGTGAAACCACCGTGTTAGCCTCCTATCGATGTGCGTTATACTTTCATCTCTTCATTCTCATCTAAACTTACTGTAGGGCACTTTGCGTAGCTATTGGTAAAAGTGACACGTTGGTACTTGGATGGATTAAAAGAGTTAAAACACGAATTTTACAGTATCTTACAAAATTGTAATGTTTTACACACGGAAAGAAAAATTAGGATGAAAATTTAAACAATTAATAAACAACATTTATTAAATGCTCATATTCTATTACGAATGCGTTTTAAACAGAATTAGTCTGTGATTGTAATTAAATGAATGTGTTATATTCACCATCCTGTATAAGATGATCTGTTGACAAACATTTCCGTATCAAGATTTTTCAAATACTTATTTTTCATTTATACTTGTAAAATTGTGTTTTTTAGAAAATTGTTGCGCTTGTATATTTTTATATTTTATATTTTACTTTCGGATCTCATATATTGCGACAGTCAATGAAAATTTAAAATTCCATCAGTATACAACTTTTGCAGAATCCAGAAAACAATATCGTAAAAAATAAATAAAAAAAAAAAATCAAGTAAACAAATATATCGATGTTAATATATTCAATTTCAACAATTCAACAAATAAATTAATAACAGAACAGACAAGAAGAATAACACTTTATGGAATAGAGTTTCACCGTCACCATCGAATATTTTAAAGTAATTACTTTTAATTTATACGTGCAAAATTATGATTTTTTAATTATTTTTTTTTGTTATCACTTGATAATGACGTAAATGCCGAAAAGCTTTTTGTTTTTCACAAGAAAATAAACGTTAGTGATTTAACAAATTTTTCAATTAATTTTTTAAATTAAACATAGTTAACCTGTATGTAACAAATAAATAAATTATTTTAATAATCTAAAAATGACGATATTAGTGAGTTACGCCTAAATTTGATATAAGTATATTATTTGTGTAATAGTAAAAGTTCTAAATGGTATTCACCATTTTATGTATTCATTTATCGCTAAATTTACTACTGCAAGAAGATTCGTGTGAATTGAATTATTCAATTTTAAAATTTGAATCGCAAAAAAACCCACAAACTCGGAATGGGTAATAATGAGAGGTGTTAGAAATAGTCATATTACCCTCACCCCTCCACACGCACATCCTTTAGTACTTAAAATATAAACCAGAGACGTCGATTATCTATGGGTTTTCTTATTTCTCGATGATTGAGAAGGAAACCTTCGGATTGCGAACTGTCCTAACTCTCATCCAAATAAACCAGATCCAATTTTATAACCATCTGCAAATTTTTTTTTGTGGTTCAAGGAGTAAGAAGAAAAGTTAATACAAGTTTTACACGGAGATTACGGATTTTAACGTGTGTGCAAATATATATATATAGTTTTTATAGCTTATTAGATGCATGCAATCTATTTCACTGAAGACTGATCTGTTACGTGCAAATATGTACACATATTTTTGCTTAATATATTCATATATATATATATATATATATATATATATATATATATATATATATATATATATATATATATATATATAATACTTTTGTTGTTGTTTCGCATAACGAGAGAAAGAATTGAGGAAAATTTTATTTTGTCTAGAGAAGGGGAGATTCAAAACTATTAAAAAATACACATGTATACAATATTAAGTCTGTAAATGTTTTAATCGAATACACGTCATAATTTTCTAATAAAATTATGCTACTTATTATCTTTTTTTGATAAATGTACATTTTAAATGTATTCGCGATTATATAGAACTCGAGTTGCTATTAATTCCGTAAGTAGAAATTTTTTTTTCTCGATAAAATAAAAAAAGCGAAAAATAATCAAATTTAATTATAGGTTATGTTGACGTGTTTTCTACTCGAAAGATTGACGGTTTTAAATGAATAAATCTTTAGTTTATGTCTTAAATGTGGATACTTTTATGTTATTATAAATAACGATTATTTCGTTTTTATATAACATTTTACTAATATACCTTTAAAAAAAAATTATTAAAAAACGATAAATTACCTTCGACGTCCTGACGCCTGCTATGTGCGAACACGATACGAAACTAATCACGAACAATACGATCGTCATTCCATCGCTACTTTTTTTGAAGGTATAATAGTTAATTATTTTTAATTCGATAAATACTTAAAATTACAATATCGTCTATTAACGTGTACATAAGCACTCTATCGAATCTGAATTTATTTTATTATATTATAGAATTTTCGGCAAATCTCGATTAATAATTACTTTTTAACATATTTTTTTTGTTCTATTAAAAATTCGTATATTTTTTGCGATTGTTCGGGTGTCCCTTATGCGCGGATTTTATAAATATGTTTTTTAAAGAAGATTTCTACGCTGGCAGACGGTTTTTTTTTTTTTTTTATGTTTCCACGTAATTCAGAACTGATATAATAAAATTATCAACCGGATTGTGTATGTAAAAATAGTAAGAGACACTGGCCAATTAGTGTTCGGTATTAAAATAGAAATAGCTAAGTAAATGAATCATTGAACTAGATGTGCTAAATATCAGTTAATTTTAAATATTATGTTTCTTATTATTATTATGCAAAATTTATTCGGTCTTATTTAATATTAATTATTTTAACTTAACAACGGTTTGACTGTTAAAAAACCTGGCTGTTTCAACAATCATTAATTTTTGCTAATAACTTTATCGTGTCTTTTATATATATAATTTCACCATAGCATAGTTATCTTATTAGCTTTTTTTGTTTAAGACATATTTCTGCTATAAGCGCATTACGATCAGTCCCATAATCCATTCCTGGGTATGTTCTAACATCTCGTATAAAAGTCTTCCATCTGTTCCTTACCAAAATGTAATCAATTTGATTTTTGTATTGGCCACATGACGATTTCCAAATATAGAGCCAGCGTGTAGGCTTATCATTAAGTACAATGAATTAAAATACAAAAAATACTACACGTATTTCCACACAGCCATTAAAACACATACTATTTACAACCCATTCACATAATCTAAATAAAAGAACGCATATTCCTCAACAGATTAATAAATACAATATAAACCTTTATTTACACACTACAACGGTAAAGGAAACACATGCCAAACACCGGTCACATAATACAAATCTAGAACGATCGGAGTAAGCAAACTCGTTTCCTCATCGCAATATATGTTCGGGAAGTAAATTATTAAAGAAATATTTATTATCAAAGTAATATACGCATTAACTCGTTCAAAAGAGAATTATATAAGCGGAAATGGTAACGAAGAAATTAAGCCCAGATTTTTGCGTACGCGCGGTTCACTAAAAAAAAATCGATGTGATCGCCTATTTGGTCTGGGTACAATGTAGGAGACGGTTGATGTTAGATACTCACTTCTCGCTTTACACATATATACCATGAAGAAACTTTGACTATTTTGATATTCAGATTATAACGTCGTTATTAAAAACTTGTAGATAGTAGAGAAATATGTTTTCTCTTATTCATCAGTGTAAATACTCCCATTTCGAAACGCTGTCTTATACAACCGATTTTAAGCATGAGATTTGAAACCGTTGTCTTTTTTTTTTTTTAACGCTCTTACGAACTCATACAATGTCCACGAGCACCCGAAAAGAGTTGATCAAATTTGTATTTTGGAGAAATTGAACAACTGTTTTCTCTCTGCAATTTGAATATCAGATAAAATGTGTTGCGAATTCGAGCTATATTTTTGAGATCGATTTATAGACTAGGTGGTAAGTAATAAATAGAAGTACGCTTACCCATATTTACTCATTAGCGGTTGTTAATAGATTTTAAATCTATCAAGTAGCTTTTAGCAATTTATCAGTTTACTTTTATTTTTTTACAAAAAACGTGGATGTAAACCGCATTTATTTTATGGTCCCTTTTATAGTATGGTAGTCTAATTATCTAAAGTTATCGTTTATTATTACACGTTTTTCACCAGTTATGATTATCAAAATGATTATTACATAAATTAAATTTATATTAGTATTAATTAGTACATAAATATAGGGTGACCCAGAGAAAACGGACGATTTTGTTTTTGAATAGTGCAATTGGTAAGACTGTTACAACGTAAACCGGGCGCTTCACGTTTAGTATATAAACGAGAGATTCGTTTTTGTTCCAGTTTCAATTTCACGGCGTGTCCTTAACATTGGAAGAAGCGCGCGTTTTGCGTAGTACGTTATTTTCAGCGTGCATCGATGGCGACAGTGCAAAGAGAGTTTCGAAAAGAATTCAAGCGATTTTTTTTTATTGGGATACGTTAAGAACCGCGTTTACGAAACACGTTCACGAGATCTGGAACACCTGAAAACTCGGATTTCTGAAGAAATTTCAAACATTCAGCGACCTATGCTCGCAAAAGTCTTCGAAAATTTTGCAAAGACTGAATGAATGTACTGTTGCAAATGACGATCATCTGAACGATATTGTGTTCCACGCACGATTACAAAACTAATCTCTCGTTTTCATATTTTTAAATAATCATTCAAAAATGTTGGTCGAGTAGTAAAAAAAAAACAAAACCTGCCGTCTTCTCTGGATCATCCTATATTAAACAAATTTCATTTAATCTCACTCGAGGTTTTGGTGATTGTTACCTATTAGTTAATTATTAAAAGTTATACGAATAAAATATATATTAACGTTAATTATTATATCAATATTAAACAATTTTAATTTAAACTCACGCGAAAAATATATTTTTCACCACCGTACGAAAACCTATTCGTGTATACATTACTGTAATGCGATGATTAGTATTGAAAACGTGAACGAAATAAACCGTTTGAAGGGAGGAAACAATATGCTTTCCCCAAAATGTGAAACAAATTAATTCGACGATTATGCATCGGGAATCCTACGGTAATGTGTAATTGAGGTGATTGCGTTACTGATAAAAATCGATACGAGTGACATTAAGTACGACCAAGTGTATAACAAAACGAACGTGTGGTCGACAAAAAGAAATTAATCGTGTTTTCGCCCGTCTTTACAAATAAACAATACACGATCGCCCGGTATCGAATAAATAATTTTATTCCACACTTCGGCATGTTTGTGTCGTTTTTTATAGTCACTGTGACTTAAATCATAAATCAAACGGTTTTCTCGAACCAAATCAATCAGTTTCTCAGTTTCATCCGCCATTTCTAAAGAATTTTAAATGTGTTGTTTGTCTGGAAATGTATTAAACGCAGAACGCGTAAAACGAAATTGACCGATTTGCCTGTGCGTGTTTGTTAGTAGCAATTCTAATATTACAATGAACGTAGAACGCAAAACGCTGAACGCCCTCTGTGTGCGCCCGGCATAAAAAAATTAAATTAAAAAAAAAAAAAAATAATAACAAAAAAAAACCATTTGTATTATATTTGTCACTATTTGGCCGTTGTCATCTCAAGGTTCTACCTCTTCGAGTTCTCCTTCGATTTTTTTCCTTGTAAATGCGGATTGTGTTCTATATGGTTACGTTTCCCGGTGAAGATATCCTATTTCTCCAGTATATATTTGTTGGTTTTCGGTCCAATTAATTGGTCGTCATCTTCTCAAGATATACATTTCGAACGCCTCTATTAAAGAACAATTTATACTAACGCGTATATACTTTAAACAGTTATCGATGTTAAATTATTTACCGTTATTAATTTTGTTTGAGTTTTTTTTTACTTGACAGGTTTTTCGTCAAATTTTTATAGCTAACTGCATCATTTATCTTACGTATGTTTAAGCATCTATGCAATTCAAAAATTACCATTTAATGTCGTGATAGTACAGTTACTAGAGTACTTGACTGCCAGCCCGACAGTCGAGGGTTCGAAACCAACTCACGACATAAATAGTTTATAAAGTTTTTCATCATTACGTAACTCTTGATTGCACAGTCGCACTCCATTCCGAAAAACATCATATACGCGCGCATATGAGTTACATATAATTAGCGCCTTGGTTGCTAGTAGTTCATTTTGTACGTAAAAATTGATATTCGCAACATTCGGAAACGAACAATACAATGACGATGATCGTAGGTTTCTATTTTTGAAACAGATTTAACTGCTACATTTTTCTTCATATTATTGTTTAAGTTATAATATAGCATAGCAAAAACAAGTATATTAAATATGAAAAAATATATCACCTAAACCGTTAGAAGGCTTATTAAAATTCTTTTACACAGCATAAGAAAGTAGGTCATTATTACTAAAACATTTTTAAAAAACATAATTCTAGAGATTTTATTACTATTTTTCTATAATATTCGCTATACATGACTATATTTTAAACAATTTCTTATTTGCTTCAATTAAGTTAGTACATATGTGAATAATATATAATATAAAATGCCATTCTTTTTCTATAAAAGTTAAATTGCATAAATACGTGTATGTACACACATATATATACGGATACACTAATATGGAAACAATCATTTATTTCATATTTGTATTACTTTCATAGAATGTAAATTACAATACAAGTAACTTCAGAATTAATGCTTATCGATTCAGATATGTTCACAAAATTTGAAACCTTCTCATAATATCATTTCTTCTTCATTGTAAAGTAAAACACGTAATTTTATAACACACACCACACATTCATATATACAAAAAAGTTTACTCATTGTAATTTCTTCTTTGAATATAGTTTAACATCTTTAATGTTTCTGTTCTCTTAGAAAATGGAAATACTACAAGCACTTGTTTATTTACCTAATAACCGTTTCAAATTAAATCCGTAAAGAAAATGTAAAAACAAATGACTGACTACGTCTTTTCCTAGATATATCGAAATTGTTAATTTTGAAATTTTATCTATATTTACACGAAACTCTTTCTCTATAATACCAGAACAATATTAATAGTTTCGAATTGTTGCGTCCTATTGTTAAAAACACATTCCAATCGTACTAAAAAAAGTTTGTTACAAGTGAACGTACATGCAGTATTCCGGGTATATATTAAAAACTTAACGGTACAATATTTATTTTGGCTTTTAAATAATCTAAATTGGTTCGTCAAAATTGTATATTTCGGTTACCTTTTACAAGACATTGCAGTTGTAAAACATCTGACAAATTTAAGAGGTTCGAATTCACAACTTAATTATAAAAAATAATAGCAAACGCGGTAACTATTTCTAATTGAACTGTTTCATATATATATATATATATATATATATATATATATATATATATATATATATATATATATATATAAATATAAATTCCATGTTTACTTGTGAAACAAATAAACAGTTTACTTCGAATTATATTTAGGTAGACGTGAATTGTTAATCGATAATGTCCGCGATTTATTAGACGGTAATTTATGTCAATTGACGGCTGTACTCTTTTTTAATTATTAAAAACATAAATCGGATCGAATTTAAAATTAAAATATGCCGAACAATCTAAACTACTAAAACGTCAAATATTGGTAGACAGTGATAAAACTGACATATCATTTAGTTGTTTCACATCTAACACGAAACAAACAGACTATTCATTCAAATAAGAGAACGTGAAATCTTCTCCATACTTTAAATCGTATGTTAAAAACACGCACATAAATATATGAATTTTACACAGCTTTAAATAAGTAACAAATATATTAGAAAGTTTTTTACATTTATACTTACACATATTTATTCGCATTTTTATTTACGCATGAAGTTATAAAATTAACACGGTTAGGATGCTGTGGAGTCAGTTTCTTCTGATTTCTCACCATCTTTGAAAACTCTACTCCATGGTGGTAAGAATGGTTTACATTCGGGATATTTATCGGTTAGGAAACTTCTCAATTCGCCGTATTCGGCTTTAAGCATTTGTTTTTGCTAAAACACAAGGAACGTAGGTTTACATTAATCATGAAAAAATGATATTAATATCGTGAAACATATATGTAAACATAATGGCAAATAAAAGGTTATCAAGTCATCGAATTAAAAAAAAAATCGAAAATTTACTTCAAAATTCAACATAAACAAATAGAATGTGATATAATTTTTCGAAGACTTTTGACGAAGAAATAAAATAGACACTATATAAATTTATTTCATTATTTTATTAGTAGCAGATTACAATATTTTATTGAAACGAGCACTGTAAAGATCTATATTAATATTGAAAAATCTACAATAAGAAAATGTAATTATTACCTCCTTGTGATTTCTGATCTTTTCCCATTTCCTAACCATAATAGGATATCCTACATATTTCGTATAACCTGGAATTGGTTTCTTTCGACGATGAAATATTTTTCCATCAAAGATATACTGAAATTTAGAATGTACATTACGTTGTCTTCCTATAAACTTTTAATAAAATTACGTGTTTCGATAATGTATACGTTAACAAAAAATCAAACTGGCATCATTATACCTCATTAAAGTCGGGAGGAACTTTTATATCTGTTTTAACGGCTGGTGGAGAAGCAACCACTTTCGGGAAATTCCCATGTTGAGCACTAAATTCGACTACATGCAACTGTACTTCATTCGCCAGTTCTTGAAGAGTTTTCTATAAATTAAAGATAGAAACCAATAATTTACCAATAAGAAATAACGTGATATATAGAATAACACAAACAATACTCCGAAATAGAGCAATCTAAGATACGGAAGAAATTTGCGTCGAATTAAGATTAATTAAATAACTTATAAAATATGTACTTAAAACTATTATAAAAATGAATTTTGAACAATTCGTCACATAAAAAGATAAACGATCCTTTTCTGCTTTTATTCTTTCGTTATAAATTATGAGAAATAAATAGGTCACATATCCTGTATTAACCTGTCTTAAAAGTCCTAATAAAAATGCCTTAGCAACGGTATCCGGATTTGTAGATCGTTCAACTTTTGCAGCTAGATTCTTAATGCCGACTACTTCGCATATAGCTTTTATAATACGATGACATTTTAATCCATAACCTTCCGGTTTCTTCCAAACAAACACTTTAGTATTGCAAAATCGACTGTAGAAATTATGACACACTGAAAAAAAAAAGAAATGCCTTACTTATCATAACATAATGAAATTATTAAATAAATATATAATTAATAACTGCCTCCGGTTTTCTAAAAGCGAATTTCATGAATTATATCACCTTAATAGGTAAGACTCGATGTACAATAAATATTATAAGGATTAAAATTATATGTATATGTAAACGTATTAGAAATTGTAGCGATATTTAGTTAAGATATGCGTCTCACAGGATGAAAACTGTAACAATAATTATACGAGAAACATGAATTATAGTAAACTAACAGGTATTTTTTATTTATATTCAAATGTAAAGTTTAACGAGATTGTGATATTTTTTAATTTAACATATTCGATAAGTTCTACTACAATTAACCGTATGAGATTAAGTTGTAAATTAACGTTCAGAATTTAGTATAACTAAAAATTAAACAGGTATTGTATTTCTTGGAAATCTATACGAAATTCGTGATAAAACTTCGTGCACATTTATCAGTCGTTTGTGAAAATATATCGTCTGCCTGAAGTTACCTGTATGATTATTATATCGCTCGATATACATTAGCCGTTGTGCAGCTCTATTCTTTGCTGATTTAACAGCAGATCTCCCTTCCAGAGCTTTACCTTTTGCATAACCAACTAAACCATTACCATTTCCGGTTACGCAAGTTGCGCTGACTGTACGATATCGTCCAAAAGCTTTAGTCATATGGGTTACCGGTTTTAACTAATAGTTTAAACACAAAGTTGTGATAAACCAAATTAAAATCATGAAATAGTGCATATTTTTAAACGAACGAATACATTTTGTTTTATATTTTGATTATTTCTATACTATACAAACGTTGAAAAACGAAGAATAATATAACAAATAACAGAAATAAATTTTTAAACTCACTTCTAAACAGATAGTTTCAAAACCTTCAAATCTATCTGAAAAAACGAAAAGTCAATATAAGAAAATAAAAATCAAATCCACAATTAATTAAAGCTGGTTTAATTTGAAATAAATTTGTAGTTTATTACTGAAAATAAATAAAAACCTTATTCATTTTTAAAATATTTATTTTTGTGAAGCTAAAAACACGACTAATGTTTAAAGAATTAAATGAATATATTCGTATTTAGAATTAAATAATTTTAAAAATTAATTAATTTTATGGCTCTTTTTTTTTTTTCGATACAAGCCAATTATTTATGAAAAATAATTAATGGTCAATTACAGAAAAATAACACACCTTCTCCTAAGGGATCAGGCGGTCCAATTTTACGACCCGGTAATTTACTCCCAGAAAATCCTCGTTCAATAGGAGCTAATCTTATTCTTCTCGGTTTACCCATTTGGTCCCTTAACTTAATTAAATTATCTTGATACGAAGGATCTTCAGGTAGCTGTTCTTGTTTTACTAGTTCACGTCCTCTAATTATCGGTGCACTCAGTCCTGGCCATCTTATGTTCGCTTTTCCTATGAAATAAATTATAAATATAAAAATTACAAAGATAGCAAGTGTGTTATTTAAATAGTAGAATATTGAAATGTATATAACGCAACAGAATAAGATTATAAGCAAATCTATTATGGAGAAATGTAACAATTTGTTGCGTGTAATTTGTTTAACAATTTTAAAATGAAGAAAAATTAATTGTGTCAAAATATAAATAAAAATTATTAACTTCGGTTAGAACCATGTCGACACTTTCTGCACTATTTATTATTCCTTGTGTAATCATTAACACGTGGAAGTGGTACATCTAAATGAAACACTTCTGATACGAAAATGTACAGCATAATTTCAAAACAAAGAAATTAGTTTATAAATCAGTACCTATTCCAATTACTTGTCCTTTGTTTAAATCCTTAATTTTTCCTTTATGTCGTGTTCGCCCTCGACCCCTTTTCTTGCCAGCGTTACTTACGGCGATAACACTTTTCCACAAGTGATCAGCATTTTCTAAAACAATATAAAATAATCTTAATTAAATATTCTTATAACATAATATCCTAATGTTTCGATTTTCTTACAGAGATAATTAGTTCTTTATCAATGTACGGTGTTTTATTAGGAAATGAGTGAGCGGATTCAAATGTAAACGTAATGTTTATAATTAAGAAAGTCCGCTAACGAAATTTTCTTCGAATTAAAACTAAAACTTTATTTGATAATTACCAATAATTATTATCATAAAACACTAATAGTTTGAATTGTAATATAATATTCCTCATTGAAAAGTGGCTTATGGTAACTTACGTCTGTTAAAAATCCCAGTGGCTCCACGATGACGGACCGGTTGATATAAAACTCTGTGAGATTGTTTAAACAATTCATTTGAAGCATTTATGTTACTTGCAGTGGCTAAAGTTAAAAGAAAGATTTAAATCCCGAAACAAATTTTAAACTCACTAAGCAGAAATTCCGTGTAGCAAATTTATAATTTTAACTAAACATAATAAATAAAATGAAATTAATAAATCTCCATGTAGCAAATAATAATTAACTAAACATAATAAGTAACGTGATATTTAATATAAGAAACATCAATATCAGATTAATAGAAAGTACCATAACATATAAGCTGATTTACATTTAATATGCATAATACTTTAAAATTAAAATTCATTTGATTATTTATTTATACATTTAATATAAAAAATAATGGCGCTTGATTAATACAACAGATCACACAAGCTCATTTGGTCATTACTTTAAAATTTGAATTAATCTTAAAATTATTTATTTATAAGTTGAAATTAATTTTAACTAGAGGATATTAGATATTACAGATTACATTTATTTTTTATTTAATATTTTTTACTTACATTTCACTTTCTTGGTACATATCGTTCATTAAATATATGTGTAATGTATATCGTAGTAATTTAAAAAATTAAACAAAAAAAAACACGTAAATCATTAACATGTTAAGTAATGCTTGCACTTTATATTTTTCATTTTCAAAATAGATTACAACCATTTTGAATATGACAAAATTTCTCCGAGTTGGTTTTTACTCAGAAGCACAAAACATTATAACAAGTAAAATCGATAAATAACAAATCTAACAAGTTATAAATTTCCTTAAGTTTTATAATAACTATGTTTCATTTGTGTTAATATTATAAATCCATACCCTTCTAAACATCCAAATCTAATTAACTATTTTTACCTGTTACAACTGAATTTGAAATTAACATTGTAATTATCCTAAATGATGATTTATATATCACATGCTTCATCAATCTTACAATCAAAATAAACTTTATTCCACTTATATAATGAATAATTATAATGGTACATCAAAATTATATTTATACTTACAAAATTTGCTAAATAACTTAACAGACTGTACTACAATATTAATAGTACTACTATTAAGCCATAATGTTTTCCTTACAATATTCATAATTAACGATATAATGCGAAATTAAACATCACACCCTATCATCCTCCTTTCAATAAACATCCTACAAAGCAATCTACTTTAAAAAAATAATAAAAATACATTTAATTCGGTAAAATAGATAGTTGACTTTGGGGCTAAGATACTCAATCAACTTTAAAGTTGGAGTTCTACATTTTCTTAAATCAGGAGGATGTTTATTGTATTTTATTGAAATATCTTAGAAAACACTTTAAAAATAATATAAAGTTCACATGCTGTTATTTTTTATTTTTGTGTATTATGTAATGAAATATTTAATAATTTTAAAAATTATTAAATGAATTTTTGGAACATTTAGGTTATATAATTTTTTCTTATTGATCTACACCATGAGAAAAATTAAAATACCAGTATATCGATCTATCGCTTATCGATATTTACATTTATTTCTGTTCGTTGAAATGGCGGTATTTTTTTTTTGCACATATTGGTTTCCTTTATTTTTACACTTCTTAAGGAATTAAGGATTAGTTTTATTGTTTAGTTTATACGGTTTAATATAGTAAGTAGTATGTGATTATTTTTCTAACTTTTTATGAAAATAGATATAACCATTGCGACTGAAAATTTTTTACAATTGTTTTCACATTTCACTTTTTATATATATTTTCAAATAAAAATACTTTTACGTATCAGACTAAAGTTGAGTATATACACAAGTAACCGAAAATCGTGATTTTGGAACACATCATATTTGCATAGAAACGATAGTTATGGAAAAAATTTTTACTGGACGTCAATAGTTTTCGAAAAAATTAAATTTTTTGAAATAGTGTTTCTAAATTTACGAAATCAACAAAATAAAAACAAAAACCCGTTATTTATCGGATATTCAATTTCAAATTACTAAATATACTTATTAAAAGCACTGCTCATAATTAAAGTATGGAAAAAAAAATTAAAAATAAATTACACTTCAAAACTAATGTTTAGAATAAACAAACCTGAATAATCATATTCTATGATTAGTTAAGTTATAAAGTATAATTTTATTTCGTAGTATCAGTTTTCTTATACATAAAATGTTATCCAGTAATATAGATCAATTTTACACTTCTGATTCGGTACAAATATATTTATTTTAAAAGCTGCAACATATTTGAAAAATTGCGAAATATATGTTATAAATTTTAATGTAAATTACTAATATACCAATTTATCTTATGGTTTTATAATTTCGATTTTATAATATTAAAAATTCAAATTGTAATGAATTCTAAAACTGAAAATAGTAGAAGCGCGGAGTAGCAAACTGTAATGGACTTTTTTTCTTCTCAAAATTCTTTCTAGAAATATGTTTAATAATACTAAGCTAGGTGATGTACATTTCGTTACCTATAACGCCACATGTATCATTCAAAATATAACAATTATTTAGAATAAATATATATGCTTTATACTACCGGCCTTTAATTTAAATTTAAAAATTAATAGATAAGCGCACTCTTTATAAATAATGTGGAACTATAAATTTATAAATTTTACGGTAGGTATCACTGATATATATATAAAACAATATTAATTTTTTGTTTCAAAATTTTGCACACAATCTGTCTACTTAAAGACAATAAGTGGCAGTGTTAATTAAATCAATTTACATATAAATTAATGAAATGCTTCTCAATGGTCGTCATTCTTCTTTGTTGTTGATACAATATTTGGTTAGTTAATTATATTCGATCGTTTTAATCGTCTGAATTGGGTTCCGTCTTCGATAAGTCTGTGCGCCAACTGATTACAATAATTGTAGTCATCCTATATATCGTACGTTGACTATTTCTATTTGTTCTTTAACCATCGGTACTTGAAAATCTCTATGTATTTTGTCATTGCACAGAGATTTTTTTGCGATTCCACAAGTGGAATTCGATAGGACCATATAGGCCTCAACATCATTTTATAAAGTAATACCTTGTTTTCAACGGATAGTAGGGATTTTTTTCCAAATAACCAATACACTTTTCGAAATTTAATATTAATCTGTTTTCATTTATCTTCTACATGCTTTCTACAAGTTATTATTTCATCATAAGCCGAGACATTTAACGCTATTCGAGGTAGGAATCGTTTTTTATTTAACTTTGCTACTAGATAACAATATTAAAATAAATAAAAAAAACATTTTCAAATTTAAACCAAGTAAATCTTATGAAAAATAATACTTACGTGTATACAATTAAATACATTTATCAATTAAGATACATGCCAAATTTTCGACAATTTAAAAGAAATTTGTTAATTTCTTAATATTAAAAGTCAAGAAAGTTTCGTTATTTAAGGAAGTGTAGTAATTAATCTGAAATACCGCTACTTAATTCAATTGTGTTGAGAATATAATTCAAAAAATTGAGGTCCAAAAATATCTACTGCCGCATCTGTCAAATGTTTAAAATGTTCTGAACACACAATATATACATATATATATGTGTGTGTACATACATGTTTACATGTTTGTATGTGCATATATGAAAGCATTTACATATAAATAAAAACAGTAATATATATATACACACAATGTGTTTTTGTCTATGCGCGTATATAATTATATATAATAATAATAATAATATGGTACAGATAAACAACGATATGTTCAAGATAAAGTATCTTCCACGATAACCGTTCATACGAGACGGATTCGAGTACTTTACTTCTTTCTATTCTCAAGACGGACGTAAATAAGATGCTGCGAAAAACGTCTCGTTAAAGTCTCGTTAAATGTATATGGTTATGTGTGTTTGTGTACACACAAGTATGTATAATCAGCGTACTAAATGAAACCGTTTACCTACTCAGTAGTCTACAGAGATTTCTCCGAGAAACGCTAAGACCTTTACTGAGAGGCTGGCGATATTAGCTTGATCATCACGATGAGATCGGATGTCGTTGGAACCACACCGATTACCGTATTCGTTTCGTTGAATATATTAAAACAACTCTATCTATATACGTCGAATAGATCGAAGCCGACCGTAGCAGGGAGAAATCGCTCGATGAAGAAAGTAGTAGTGGCGGAGTACTTCAAAGAAATAGACACGCTAAGAGCGCGGATACTTGATACGACTGAAGACGAAAACGGGTAGTAGTCGTGCCCTATAGGAAATCCTACTAATCGTTATGAATTATTAATAACGTTTTAATTAGTTTCGCCTTTGCAACGGCTTTTTGTTTTGTACGTATATTACTTTCTTCTTTTTTACAACTCTTTAACTTTTTTTTTTTTTTTTTTTTTTTTTTGGCGTTGCTGATGAGATATGCACAAAATTAAACGATTGAATATTACTGGGGTAAAACAAGATATTTAGTCGCGAATATTTTTCTACAATGCACTCCAATTTGTTAATTCATTAAAATAGTATTCGCTATAATGTTTAATATGAACTTTCATCTTTTTGAGTTATATATATATAGTCCTTAATGAGCAATAATAGTAATAATAATAATAATAATGTTCACGCTGTGTTGACATCTTCACGCTACGAGCCTACTACTAATAATTAAATAATTGCTGCAATTGTGAAATTATCCAAATTGATCGAAAACGAGTAACAGTAAAATATAACGATAATATTCATAAAATGAATTCCAGCGATAAACAGTTATGTTAAAATTAAAAATAAATATTTAAAGAAAAAGGAAATATTAACTATCTAGGATTAGGAAATAAGCCAAGATAACTAACGCCGATTTAAACTTTTAGTATATAAACTATCTTTATCATAAAATATATGCCAGCTCTATATAATCTTATAAGTAGTAGTAGTACACTCCTATATATATATATATATATATATAAAAATTTCAAAGATTACAGTCTTAGAACTGAGTTAGCTAAATTAGGATATTGCACAAATCTGGAGTTGGGATAATGATAAAGAAGTACATATCTGCTGCAATAAGCAAGTTAATACCTGTTTCAAATGGGATAATAATTTTACAAGTTGTAATTCAGGCATATTTCTTACAAGACATAGTAGCGCAGAATAATTAGAAGAATTTTAAATACATTAAAACGAACAAAACACGGGATCTTCACAATATGCGATTTTAATGCAAAGATCAACAAAAATCATAGAAATGTTGCTGCGGAGAAATATTGGCTGATGATGAAAATGAACGAGGTGAATGACTGTTTGAGTTTGCGATGACAAATAACTTTAAAATATGCAATATATAGTTTAAACATCACCCTATAAAGTTATTTACCTGTACAAGCCCTGGAGACAGTTACAGGAATTAAATAGATTTCATACTAGTAAATTGAAGGTATAAGTTCAGAACTGTCATACTTATCCAGGTGTAGACTGTAATACAGATCATAAACTGTTGATGGCTAGTTGCCGAGTTACATTGAAAAAATACATAAAGACAACAAATAAAAAACTATGGGACCTCCACAGTTTTTTAAAAAAAAAACAGGAAGCGAAGATAGGTTTATAGAAAGCATTAGATCTTAAAGCAGAATGAAAATATACAAAGGCAAGATGAATACTGTAGAAGAAATCACAATTGAAGAAGAATAGCAAAGATGGAAACGATAAGTGACCAATTTCATGAATAAAACCCTACCGGGAAGGTGTAACAGGAACAATAAGCTGGATAACTCAAGAAATAATAGAAACGAAAAATGAAAGAAGAAATATTAGAAACTGATATAGCAATAAATATAAAAAGTTAAACAAGCAAATAATTAAAAAATGCACTGAGGTTAAACCTAATTAGTTTGAAGATAAACGCACAGAAATTGAAGAATTACAAGTGAGAAATAATGTAAGAGAAATGCATGTGCACATTAAAAACATGACGAAACATTACAAGAAAAGAAAAGGACTCATCTCAATGATTAAAAACAAAAATGGTGTGGATTGCGGAAACAACGAGGATCTAGAGGAGGTATGAATCGAGATGATGATAAAGACCACTACAATAAATTATTTGTACAACAGAAAAGGATGCGCATGTACGATAGAAATTAAAAATATCATAAAAAATCATGAACCAATAAGGCTACAAGTGTAGGTATTCCGCTTATAATGATGGTGCAATGCACGCTCACCATAAGTCATGATGTTATTGCATATTTCATAGACTACGGAAAGGAGTTTGACAGAATGTAGCATACTAAATTACTGCAAATCTTACAAAAGTATAATATCGACAACAAAGGTCTGTAAATAATTAAGGAACTGTACTGTGAACAATATGGAAATGTTAGAATAAAAGATGAATCCTCCGTTAAAACATGCCAAATAAAGAAAAGTGTAAAGCAAGGATGCCCGCTTTCACCAACATTTTCAATATTTACACAAAAGAAATTTTGAAAAATGCAAGTATAAATAATTCCGATTTAAGATTAATGGGCGCTCAATAGGATGCATCATGACAGAGTATGTTTTGCGTTCTACTTGCGAAATACAGATTTTGTTAAATAAATTGAATATGGAAGAAAGAAAATGGGCTATGGAAATAAACGTTAAGAAACGGAAGTTAATGAAATTTACAAGAACATTTAATGAAGAAGTAAAAATAAAGGTAGGAAATGAAATAATCGAATCAGTTAAGGAATTAGGATATTTAGGTTTTCTGTTCACGACAGATGGCTGTGACATAAAAGAAATTAGGTTGCATATTGCAATGGCGAAACAATCGTTTTATAATTTACAGGGAGTACTAACAGATTGAAAGTTAAGAACAGCCACAAAGATCAAAATAAATCAGTGCCACATAATGTCGGTTGTAAAGTACAAGTCGGAGACCTGGACACTGAATATAGAAAGTAATGTCTAACCGCATTTGAAATGTGGACATTAAAATGAATTTGGTCAATACTAAAAAATAACATACCATATAAAAGTGGAATTAGGAAGATGACTCTGATAGTGATATACTGAGCAGTAAAATAAATTTTGCAAACATAAGTTCGGCAAGGAGGAATATTCTTGCAAACAAAGAAGACTGATAATAATAATAATAGGATTCACGAAGTGACAACTGTATGAAATAATAGACTTAGTCAGGAGAAGAAAAATAGGATTTAATTGATTCAAAGTTGTTGTATTCTATCTTTTACCAGAAAGATGCAAAGATTATGATGATATATATATATATTCTGCCAGGGGAATACAGTCGTACTTCCTAGGATTGGAGCTCTAACCAGAATACGGTACGTCCACAGGTAATAGATATTGGAATAGCCCATAGATATATATAGTAGCGGCGAATAACCAGTTAAGAGTTGCGAACTCAGAGCGACCACTGGCACAAAGTCTCAGGCAGATAATTCCGGTAGTGGCAGGGCAATGAGTTTAATGATATAGTGGAAATCTGTAGGAGCTAACCATAAAACTGTACAAAGTCTTAAGGATTAACTCACCCTTGGCTATTTAAAACCGGTTTACATATCTCTGACTACTTTCCAAGTAGCAAACTTTTGGAGGGTAACAGTAATCATCAGTACCATCTGTAGGGGAAAACTATGTCGACTGGTATGGCTGTTGCGTAGATTATTATATGCAAGTAGTAGAATCTACAGAAGGATACAATACTGCGATATTAAATGCAAGGTGAGACCACCGTATAATATTCTCAAGTAAACGACAAGTTCAATTCGAAGTACATTAACCGCGATCAAAAATAATAATTTGGTCAATGATGTCTTTAGAGGCAGTAGAAGAAATCCGAGAGCTTCCGAGGTCTACAGTGTGCGAAACTCCTCGTACAGAATAGGCTAATGAAATATACGAACAGTACTAACAATCGAAAGGTGAACCACATCAAAAAGAAATGAAACATTATAAAATACAATTATGGAAACATGGAGGCGATTTTATCTCTGAAGAATATCGAATAATACATGCAAGATTAGAAAATGGACCATAACGTTGTGGCGCTCATAATGAGCAATGCGTTAATAAACTTGGAAATTATAGGAAGTATAATAATACTAGCATAATATTGCACCAGACCAGTAAATGCTACAATAATTCAGTACTATATGCCCACTTCAGTCAAAGGTGAAGGACATTATAGAAGAAATGTATATGAAATTAAAAGAATAGTTGAAGAAAATGTAATATGGAATACCAGTGTCGGACAGGCAAAAAAAGACAATGCAGTAGGAGCATTTGAATTGTGAGCAAGAAATAAAAGATTAAACAGGAAGATTTAGAAATATCTAATACACGGTTTATGGTCCTGGTGAAGAGGTGACACAATTGGAAAGCACCAGGTAATAGACTTCAAATGCAGATAAATTTTATAATGGTAAAAAGAAGATATTGCAATCAAGTAACGAAAGCTATAACATATACTGGAGCAGATAGGTACACACTGATCATGACTTAGTAAAAATAATAACAGAAGCACGATTTAGAAAATAGCGGAAAAGCAATCTTAGTAGAAATTAGAACACAGAAAAACTAGAATAAATAAAAGTAAAACAGAAATTCAATAGTCAAATATCGGACGGATTTTAAGAAAGAGAATCGTCCAACGTAACAGAAGAATGCTGACAACAAACAAAAGAAACTGTCACAACAATAGTAGCCATAGATAGTACAGATAATAATAAAATTTATGAATGAGAAACAACAAACTGATGTGAAGGATAAAGGAAAATATAAACACTTAAATAATACCATCATCACAAATAAATGTTGGAAAGAAAAAGAAAAATGTTGAGCAAACAGTGTGATGAATTATACGATCTTTGCCAATAGCATAAAACAAAATTATTTCACGAAAAATATTAATAACAAAATACAGCCGGTCTATTTGTAAAACCTAAAAGATTGTACCAACACAGAAGCAGTCGGGGAACGAGGAAAAGTATGGCGACAAAACATAAAAAAACTATACAATACAAAAGGTACAAAAAAGAAGAAAGATATAAAGAAATTAGTAAAGATATGTCACTTTGAGAAGAATTTAATTTAGCAATAAAAACAATACACCGGAATAAATCACTAGGAATCGATAACATACCACCAGCACCGTTGGAAAAGATCTTCATAATAAATTGTATAACTCGATGTTTAAAATTTATAAACTTGGCCGAAGGATACGTTCACAGCTGTGTTAGTGGCAATTTCTAAAAAATTGTACCAAAAACGTTGTGAAGAATAAAGAACTTCAGTTTATTCACACATACATCGAAAATATTGTTCCAAATTATAAAAAACAGAATGAAAAATATCTAACTACACATTGATGTTGCACAGTATGCATTTAGAAAGGGGTCACCAACGAAGGGTGCAATTGTAGCATTGTGAATCCTTGCAGAAAGAACAAGTATAAGTACGCTATATTGATTATGATTAATACAAAAGTAATACGAGAACCAAATGACAGTGGTAAAATGGAAAAGTAAGTTATCTAAAACAACAGAACTTTCCAAAAGAGTGCGTCAAGGATGTCTGCTATCACCGGAGCTATTCAATATTTATTTAGAATTGATAGTAAATAAAGCGTTAAAAGAAATTCAGTAAGGTGTAAACATAGAAAGACAATGTATGAAAATTATAAAATTCAGAGACGACAAACTATTAATTGTAGACAATGAGAAATGATTATCAAAAATGGTACAAAAATTAAACATAATAGGCGAATATGTAATAAAAAAAAATATATATATATTGAAAAAACAAAGATAATGTACATCAGTAAAACGTCAGAAGAAATTAATACGTCAAACAATGGGAAAATATAGAATAAGTTGTTTTTTTCAGTATTTAAGACATATAATAACAAAAAGTATATTGTCGCAAAGAGATGTAGTGAATGATTGCAATGGCTAAAGAGGCGTTTAAAAGAAAAATATATATAATAACGCAGTCAAGTCGTACACACGATAGAAATGGAAACATGGAATTCAAACAAAAGTTATATACAGAAAATTGACGCGTTTGAAACATGGGGCGCATGCTAAAAATTTCGTGGGTTGATAAAACGTTTATCGCTCCACCGCAGAACCCGTTACGCACACACAGGCATACATATGTATATATATATGTGTGTGTATAAGTTTTGGAACCTAATGTAGAAAAAAAAAAGGAAACATTTTATATATATATATAAAAAAAAAAAACGGCGTCATACGAAGTGGAAACGTAAAGATGGCTAGTAGCATTGGAACACTACGGACGTTGCCGAATGTTTATAAAACAGTTAATGAGATAATTCTAGACGAGACAAGTGAACAATGAAAATCTGAAATACCTACTGCTGAAATGGTTGGGTGTTTGTTGACGCATTAGTGTTGACGGTAACTCCAACAGAGGAACAGATGGGCGGAGTTGTCATAAAACCACGTGTCTACTCCCGAAAGTTGATCAAATACGGCCATAATAATATCGCTAATAGTAAGATAGAGAGAAAAAAATTATATATATATATATCGTTGCAAACTGCGCCACAGCATAACGTGGTTTTATAGTAAAATACTGTTGAGGACTGTTACGGTGTGAGGTTAAACGTAGAATCATTTATTAGGTTCACATTAAAGTCCTCGTATAACACCTTTTTCTCAATATTTTTATATTCATTTTCCCTTATGTCGTTTCCTTTACTACTTTCAATTTTTTTTTTGTGGCGTAGTTTACTAAATGTACGGCCATATAGTGTACTACACAGTAACTAAAACGTTTATACGGCTATTACCGTGGCAACCTCGGTTATACTGCGGTCGTCACGTGTTTTATAACGTAAATAACACGGTGACAATAATATTTTTAACATCAAGAAATTACTTTACATTGATTTGAATTCATTTCACCTATATATAGAATTTTAAAGCAAGTCTGGCTTTCCTAATTCCCCTTTGGAAAATCGCCACCGAATCACAGTAATATATTTAAAAATTAATGAATAGCGATTTACATAAAACAACTAGTTATTAATTTTAATTTACACACACACACGCGGGATAATTCGACGAATCCGAGTCTATAAAATAAAAAACTTTAGCTATCGGCATATTTGTAATCGTTTTGTTTACTTTTGATTTATTTTGTACGAACAGAATAAGAATCCTAAACAAAAAAATTTAAACCTCGGAAACGGGTTTTACAGTGTGTTGTCTAATTCATATTGCGTTTAATTTGCTGGTCATCGTGTAATAATAATAATAATAATAATAGTAATAATAATAAAATAATAATAGTAATAGTAAATAGTAATAATATAAATAACAATAATAATAATAATCCCATCTAACGTTGAAAGGTTAATAAATGAAATGTAAAAGAACGATATTGGGACGAAGCGAGAACTAAATAGACGGATGGATAGATAAATAAATGAACAAAAGAAAATGAAAAGTTTGTTTGGAGAACACTTAAGTAAGCACGTATAGCATCTAGCCATGCGGATGATATACAGCAGCAGCAGCAACAACTGTGTCGACACGACATGAAATCCGAATTGGAAATTCGTTCGTCTTCTTCTAGTTTGCAGCTTTTTAACCGTTAATTCTCGGATATTTGGATTTTTGTTCCTTCTCTATCTCGAGATGTGGTCTTGCAGCTTTAGTACTCTCACACTTTCAGCTATGATGACTGCGTGTGCGGTAGACTTAAAGTCAATATTTAAAAACCTCCGTTGGTCTTACAGTTAGGCGACTTCCTTAATATCGGAATTAATATTATATGTATATATGTATTTATACACTATTATACGTATTCATTATATAATATATATGTATATATGTATGTATGTATGTATGTATGTATGTACTATGAAAGGGTTTCAGACTGCTCTTATTTAATATGTTAATAAACGAGCATTAAAAGGAATTATCTTTCACAACTGTACAAATTGTTTTTCAATAGAATTATGGTAATTTGTTTTTTTAACTATCATTTTATGAAATATCTGAATAATCTAATTATAATAAAATATCAAATAATAACGAATAAATAATCATCTCGGGAATAAAAATAAACTTGATACACGAAATATGACGAGCCTATTTCTACTCCGAAATTTAACAGTGTAACGTTGTCTTTACGATGTTAACGAACGAATTTATATTATCGACAATTCTCTATATTCTTTTCTCCGTTCGTCAGTAATTTTTACACCCTCTGCCCCGTTCCTTATCCTTACGCATTATATTTCACATTCATCTTTAAAATAATCGATGTTTTCAAGTTTCGAGACATTATATTGTGTCTCCCACCAGTAATTTAAACATAATCGTTACATATTTTCCACCGATTACTTCGCGTTTATACGCGTACCCTGTATAACTTAACTACGAATATAGAAAACATATCGACGCCGCTCCAAACGAAAGCTGTCGCATTATAAGATCAGCAACTGCGGAAAAAAATTCGTTCGCTTTAAACGGTAAATAGCTACCAGCATTGGAAAGAACAAGTGAGAAATAGAGAGCCGGCATATGATGTTTGGATGTACAGCAGTCCGACAGACATTGAAATCCCGCAACAGTTTTGTGGCAGTTATCAAGTCAGTAACAAGTCCGGCAACCGCTCCCTGCGATGCTTGAACGGAGTAATGGGCAAAGAAAACCCACGAACCGTGGTTGGAGTCCGACGGAGATTGAAGTCACATAACAGTACTCGCTTCGATGCTTGAAAGAAGTACTAGGCAAAGGAAGAAGTGAAGGATTTGCGAAACTCATCCTAAATATGTACTAGGAACAATCTACTCGACACAGTTTCAACTACAGCAGTCCCCTATAGAAGTACTACATTAACATAATATAGATGTAGACGCTGTCGCCTTCGAGGAATTTTCGCAAACATCTTGTGAAGTGAAAGATTCCTTTTCCTGACACGAAGAGCAAAAAGACGACTATAAATTAGGGAATAGATTAGTTTAATCGTATACAAACGAAAAACTTCTATTGGCGCGTTGTATATGGGGAGTTAACACGAGTGAGCGAGTCAAAGGCTTATACACATAGAGATATAGGCAGCGAAAATTTCAACGAAATAACGAATAGGCATGCGCAAGTGAAATATTTCGAACGCAAAGATGTCGTACTCTTTTAATTGCTCATGCGCGCACGGTTAACCATCATTTCGTTGAAATATTTGCTACACAAAGGATGAATGCACGACGTAGTTTCAGAACGAAAACATTTGAGTCATCGCCACATAAATTAAGCATAACGGACAATGCGTTTCTTCTTGAAATTTTCACGATGTTGTGAGTTTATTAAATAAGTGTCTTTTTGGGAAAATGTCTTTAGATTTCACTTCTTCCGTGAGGCACACAGTTCTTTAATTTGTTTTAACGAAATGATAATTTGAAAATTGCCTTGTACGCAAAAAAATGATGTAGAAATTATTGTTGCTGTACATACTTCTCGGAACATATAAAAAGAAAAGGAAAAGAATGAGCATAAGTACTAGTAAAAGTGTTACCATCTCAAAATTAACGATAAATTCTTGTACGTTTTACCATTAAAGTTTATAGTAGTCGAATTATATTCGAAATCGAAAAATAAATATAAAACGACAAATCCGGAAACTTACCGCTCTCGTGAAGTACATTTGATATAGATTTAAAACTATGAATTTAAAAGGTATTTATTTGTTAAATTTTGTGAAAGATAGCTTCCGTTTGTTGAGCCGATAAGAGGATACAAAAAAAAAAAAAATAGATCCTATTACTTATGATTTACAAAGTTATCCGACACTATATAGTTGTACACACATATACAATTATAAATTTATTCGGTGTTTATTACTTAAATTTATATTATATTTATTTATATTTAATTTATTAGTTAAATTTATATTATATTTATTTATATTTAATTTCTTTTCGTCGTCGTAGCCAAGATGATTTCGATACTTATTAGGTGTGTATTAATTACATATACGTTATATTTATTTACTAGATATTACCCACGGCTTCGCCTGTGTACTTTTTTTTTTTTTTTTTAATACAATATCGCTGTCTCTTTTTTTTAACAATATATATCCGTCCGTTATTTCGGCCACGCCCCTTAACGTAACAAAACTTGTTTTGTATTGCGTGTGTGTTAGTGAAGGTACATTTAAACTCGAAACGTGTTAAATGTTAAATGATTTTACAGAGATATCGCTGTCTCCTACTTTTTAAAACTTTAAATTATTGTAATTTCTGTCCTATTTGTGATATCAATATGAAACAAAGCTTAGAACGAATTCGATAATGTAGGCGATAATGTAGGCGATAATCTGTGCGAATTTATTGCTTTATTCGTTTTTGAGTTAAATCGGAGAGACAGACAGACAAAAATTTAAAAAACAGATTTTCTGTTTATGCGCGATAAAAATAGCGCAATGTAGTGATTATAATGATCGCAACTCACAGACAGACACTATTAGTATAGATATTTAATTTTATTATGTCGTGGTCGCCAATTTGTTAAAATTTTAGTACTCTTATATTCTATTTATGAATTGAATTTTTTAATATTATTTACTCTTAACGGTGAAATACCTGTTAACTCACTCCGCAACAACTACAATATAACTATTCGACTATTCGCCGCAATCGCTACCCGGTAATAGTCGGAATTTGTATAAATTAATAAGTAATTTAATATTCGATTTTTAATTTACATCATTACTATTAAATAAATACGCGTAATTACAAGTACTACGAAATTATCAATTAAACGATGGCGAACAAGATTGATTTACAAATATATATAAATACATATACAAGTAGTAAGAATATAAAGAATAATCTGACGGTGCACCGATGATACAGGACAAGATCCGGATGACCGCAGGTGTAAATGACGAAGTAGATAATTTGACCTATGATGAGAAAACGAGTATACGACACGTCGAATCTGGTCGGAGTATCTATTCTGTCAGCAAATTCCCGGTAGATGGGATTGAAATAATTGTTTTTCTTTGTTTCAAATCTAGATATTCATCAACTAGATTATGTGAAGGAAAATGAGAGACTTGAAAATCAATGATCTGCCTAGCACCAGACTCATGAAGCAGCTAATTTAGGAAGAATGTATAGATAGTTTATAATCCCTTTGTTTTGAAGAATTCTGGTTACCAGCCGATTATTATGAAGAAGAAAGAAGCTTTATTTCATAACGAGGCATGCGTAACTAAGTTAAATACTTTATACCTTAACAGTTAACTTAAATAGTTTTACTAAATCTAGAAAATTAACGAGACAAATGTTAGGCTACAGGAAAACACAAACAAAAACCGGCAAGGAAATAAATAAAATATGATAAAAGAAAAACAAAAATAAACGAGGTACATATGCACATATATACACATACATATAAACATGTACACATACTATATAATTACACAACATCAATAACTGACGTAGACACGGAATAGTAACCTATTCTTAATTCTACGAGATGCTTATACATTTAGCAAATCACCTATGAAATTAATTTATTTCTGACGAATTCTACACCTATTGTAAAACTTTTTCGATAATTTACCGATATAAGAAGATAGGTATAAGAAGTTTAATTCAGAGTGCATATCAGTAATTTTTGTATACATGTGACGATTTAGTATAATTATGCAACAGTGATTTTGAATCAGTTGTAGTTTTTTAAATGCACTGTTTGAAACTGAAATCTAAACAATGCGTAGGTAAATCCAGGACGGATAATATGCGTATATAAGAATTTCGTATTAACGACAGATGAACACGATCGTCGATTAAAGATTGTTGAAAATATATTGATTTATTATTAATTATGTAATTAATATTATTATTAAAGGATAGACGAGAATCCAGGATGACACCTAAATATCGAACTTGGTTTCGGCAGTAAATACTTTTGCCATCGATGTTAAATTCCGCTGAAGAGTATAACTTCCGTTTTATCAGTATTTATTTTTAACTTCCACCGTCTATAAAACTTAAAAATAAAATCGCTATTATTCAATTCTAATTTTTTAGAAACGGGTATTCCACTCTTACACCACACATACACATATATATATATAATTTATATTTATTTATTTTTCCATTAATGTGCCATGTACTGCTACTAGGCTGGAGGCACAGATGTGAAGATCTCAGATCATGTTGAAGAGACCAGTATTGTACAAGAAGCGGAGAACTTGAAGGTGTGTGATGTCATTTGAGTTTAGCAGGCCTTTAATTGTTGTTTGTAATGCTAGTTGGGAACGTTGAGAGTTGTAAGTAGTACAATCTAATAAAAGATGTTTGACAGTGATTTCCCAGTGTCTACAGGAACATCTGACAGGAGCTTCACGCCTTAATAAATGCCCACGTGTTATTAATGCATGAATGCTCGGTCAGCTAATTTATTTCCAGGAAATTGTGAATGACCTGGTATCCAGACAAACATTGGTCGATGAGAGGGTTCCATTGATTCCAACAATTGAATAATTTCTTTAGCAATTGGATGTTGATTATTGTTCCAATATTTAGCGATTGAAGTTAAAGCTGCACTTGAAAATATTGCCGATTGCTGAGAATATATTGTAAAATTTTCAATGATGTACACAATTGCTAGCTTGATAGCATATAACTCAGCTGAAAGAATTGAAAAGTACGGTGGCAGTGAGTAGCGTATGAGAATTTTGCTAGCTGTAGAAACAGCACAGCCAACCCTATCCAGTAATTTAGACCCATCAGTATAGTATATTAGCATATTCTTATACCGATGAAGAATGGATGCCATGTCTGATCGCTGTGCAGGTGGTAGCAATGAAAGGTTTACATCCAATTCGAGTGAAATCCATGGCGGTATTGCGGCGATATAACTGCAGTAAATTGGAGGTAGATGAATGGCAATGTCGCGCAGAAATATATTGACACGGTGAAAAAGTTGCAATTTTGATTGGCAGTTAAAGGAGTGTTTATCTGGGAATTGCTGATCGGCAGATTAGAGACGATCTTAAGGTGAATGTAGAATGAAGATGACTGGAAGAGACGACGAAATTTTAGACTCATGAAGCCAAGATCGTTAATGAGACTGGATGTTGGAGTGGTACGAAATGCACCGCAGCATTACAGTCTCTAATGATTGCAAGTGAGATGGCTTGACACTAGCATAAACTACAGCCCCATATTAGATTCTAGAAAGGATGGTAGCGTTGTAAATAGATAATTAGGATTGTGTGTCTGCACCGTAGCTTGAATGACCTAATTTACGCAGTAAGTTCAGTTTTTGCATGACCTTTTTCTTTATAGCGTGAATATGATGTTTCCATAGTAGCCTGTTGTCAAACATGAGCCCCAAATATTTAACCATTTCTGCCGTGGGAATTACATGGTTGTTGAATTTAACCTCGATAGTATGTTGACAGCCTCGTTTACGGCAAAAATGTATAGCGGTAGACTTGAGTACTGAGAATTGAAAACACGATTTCAATGTCCATTGGTGTAATTCATCAAGCGTTTGCTGTAATACCATTGAGCCTAAGGAAACATCAGAACATGGTAGAAGCAATGCCAGATCATCAGCAAATAGAATACGTTTGACAGGAGCTACGACTTTGTCAATAACGTCATTGATTGCAACGTTGAAAAGCACTGGACTAAGAACAGATCCCTGAGGTACACCATTTTCCAGAAGTCGAGATGAGGAAACAGTGTCATGAAGACGAACTTGACATGATCGATTTTCTAGAAAACTGATTATAATGTTTAGAAGACGTCCATGAAAGTTCCATTGATGAAGAGTCTGAATAATTTTATATTTCCATGTGCAGTCGAATGCTTTACTTATGTCTAGAAAGACTGTTAACAGATGCATATGCCGAGTTATGACCGGAGAAATTTCATTCTGGAGATAGAATGCCTGGTCAATTGTAGACCGACAAGATCGGAAACCACATAGCATTTTAGAAAGATAATTTCCCTGTTCTAATTGCCAGACCAATCGCGCTACTATTTTTTTTTCAAAAACTTTACCAAGGACTGAAGTGAGGGAAATTGGCCTATAGGAATCAGGGGAAGCTGGATTTTTGCCTGGTTTAAGAATTGGTATTACTAACGCCTTCTTCCATAATGTGGGAAAATTACCCGAGTTCCATATTATATTAAAAATGTTTAGGAGCTCAGACAAAATTTGTTTCGGTGCATTTTTCAACAGCTGAATGTGAAAACTGTCTAGTCCACAGGCACTATCTTTCATGCGTAAAATTGCTATATCGAGTTCATTTATAGTTATTAACTGGTTGTATTGTTCATTATTATCAGATGAGTAATTGGTTGATTCTAACTCTGTGAAGCTTTTTTGCTGACAAAATATAGGCGATAAATTAGAATTACTTGAATTAGCCGCAAAATGATCTACAAAATGTTCAGAAATCTGATACCGATTAATAATAACTTTATTTAAGACCTTAATATATGAGGGAGTGAAATGCGATGACTTCCCTTCTATAGCTCTAACTTTGTTCCAGATTGTTCTAGATGAGGTGGATGGAGTTATAGTTGAGACATATTTACACCAGGCAGATTTTTTTGCATTTTTTAGTGTGTATTTAGCTTTGGCACGAAGTCGTTTAAACCGTATATAAGTTTCCGTTGTGGGTGAAGTTTTTAATTGTTTAAACGCTTTCCGACGATTTTGTATAGCTGACTTGCAATCAGTATTCCACTATGGGATCGGTTTATTATGAAAGGCACGTCATTTGAGGAGAGCATAAGTGAGCGAACTGTAACAATATGCTAGTAAAATGTATTACTCTTTGTTCAGAATCTGTCATCCTGTTATTGCATTCTGATGGGAAAGCAGTTAAGCACATTTCATAATACCGGGTCCAGTCTGTTTTGTGATAATTCCATCTATTAATCGAACTTACCGAAGCAATATGTGGTGAAAAATGCATAATAAGTGGAACATAGTCACTTCCAGCTAGATCAGTGTGATTAAATACATTTAAAACAGAAGCTAAAGAAGGAGAGGATAGAATTAAATCTAATGTTGACCATGTCTTATAAGCAAAGCTATAATGTGTTGGTTCAGTATTGTGAAGAATTAGGTTAAAATGAGAAATTAAATCTTCAATAATGTGCCCTTTTTTTGTTGTATAATTTACTATTCCGGGTTGGAGAGTGAGCGTTGAAGTCGCCCATTATGATAAATGGGGGTTCAAGAGTATCAATCAATGAAAATAGTTCAGCAAATGTAAAATTATCGTTAGGGGCGAAGTAAATGTTGCATATTGTAATTTTGTACGGAATAAATATTTTAACTGCAATGAATAGTATGGGTGATTTATGCATGCATACACTAATATTAATTTAGGTATACAATTTACAGAAATTATCACTTATTATCAGATTATTTTACAAATACTGTTTTATCACTTTGATAATTTTTGCCCGAAAAGCTTTGTGATTTTTCATTAAAATTTGTTTAGTGATTTGAACTCTTTTTTGTTGTTGTTTATTATATATATATATATATATATGTATATATATATATATATATATATATATATATATATATATATATATATACAGGGTGTTTCATAATTGACGTTAGTGAAAATGAAAAAATTATTAAAAATAGAAAGACATAAAACATCAAAAATATGATAATATATTTTGTCAAACTTCCTAGTTCATAATAAATGTTGAAAATGATATCCATTATTCTCACAAAAGGCAAAACATCCTTTGCCAGCTGGATCTCCCGATCTCACTTCCTCATATTTTTTTCTCTGGAGTTACTTAAAGAATAAAATTTATGAAAGCCCCATCGCAAATATCGAAGGGGTAAAAAAAAAACACCGAATGGAATATCTCAAATTTCTGTTGGGACGTTGAGGAAGGTTTTGGCCAATCAATTGAAAAGAGTGCGACTCTGCTCGGAAAATGATGGATATCATTTTTAACATTTATTGTGAACTAGCAGGTTTGACGAAATATATTATCATATTTTTAATAATTTTTCTCATTTTCACTAACGTCAATTAGGAAAACAACCATACACATGTGCACATAATGTAACTGCAATTGCATTCGATTAAATAAGTTGTCAAAAATTATGCCGAAAATGTTACGTTCGCTTATACCTTACGACGAATTGACTAGTCTTTAATTTATTCTTTCTATTTACAACAATAGAACCTTACTCGCGAATAAAACCCAACATATATATTACGTCTAAGGATGTTTACCCGCTAGTCTTTCTATTTACAACACGGACACATTAAAAGCGTGTAACTAAAGAATACGTTATTTGTCAAGGTTTACGACGTAAATTAGCGAAGAGAATGATTTTTCGTGTGTTTTTATTAAAATTCTGTTTTCTATATAAAAGTTTTATTATTATTATTATTAGCTGTATAAAGTATATAGATCTGTACACAGCACATTAAGGTCTTACCCTCGTTTAGTTTAGTAAAATAGTGCGGCATTACGAATGCTGCCATAGTGACAATGACAAAACAAATTCATCTACAATTCAAGTTACACGTTGTTTCTTGTTGTTAATAATATCTACTCTCCATCGATTTCTTATATTTTAACTTTTCACGTTCTTTGGTATGTTTTCCTACCATCAACCCTTACATTTATTTTTAGTTTTAGTTTTTTATTTTTTATAATTTTACTCTACGAACACGTTAAAAAATAATAAAGGGGCGGCGATGGGTGAATAAAATAATAATAAGAAAAAAAAAGGTATGGAAAATAGTTTTAGACCAGTCGTGAAGAAGGGATTCGAGTTAATTCCCGGATTTCATGCATAATCGGGGTCTTTCTCGAAGGCAGGAAAAATAAAAGAAGTGCCATGTTCTTCGGAATGAATGAGCAGACTTTGAAAAATGACTAAAACGACTGAAAATAGTTATATATATATATATATATATATATATATATATATGTTAATACGCGGTCATAGGCGGGGAACTAGTCGGGTACAAAATGAGAGGTGAATTATTCGAAATTGGATATAGCGAACGTAGTTGTATATATGGCCGTCGCTGCGTTTCATTTCGTTTCGGGGTGGTAGCTGCTGCGTCACATCTCAAGAGCTTTGTAAACACTTGAAACGGTAGTTCTTTTTTTTCGTCCTTCTACCTGTCTTGCTCGGTGAATAAGCGAAACGAATAACGCATGCGTTTAGGTTCAATACAAATTGCGCGTATGTATGTACATAAGTATAACGCACATACTCGCGCACACATTCACGCCTATAACGCTTTATATGTACGAGTAAGAACGCACGCAATTAATTCGCATTTACATAGCGCGCGTACGCGTGTAAAACGAAAATCGTTCGAGCATTACGTAACTGCAAAATTTCTTTTCAATTCGTTAGGAAAAAAAACATCCATGAAAATAAATTAGTCGTTTATTTATTACTATTACTATTATTATTATATATAAAAAAAGGAACAAATGTTAACGAAAAGTGACGAAAATTTTAATTTATCGAAAAAAAAAGTATTTAACTATAAAATATTAAGAATAATATTTCAAAAATAAATGATAAACGATGTTATTATATCATGCCGAATATCATTCACAATAATGAAGGAATTGCATGACAAACCTTAAGCGAGACGGATCTCGTTTATACTGGTCGGCTCATTCCTAGAATACTAAAACATCTCAAAATTGATCGAGGCTTGGATAGATCTATGTATCTTACTTTCCTATACACGATGAAAAACAAAAATTTTCTTATAATTTACACCTTTCCAAATTTGATTTATTAAATATGTTTAGGATCGTTCGCAATTTCCAGGAAAGAATTAGCTGACCAAGCAGTAAAAGAGTCATCCTCTATGTACCCTAAGCTCAATTTATCCGTCCCTCGTGAAGATGCATAGAATATAATCGTCATTCAACTAAAAAACAAATGGAAATCTATGCGGATGTCCACATCTAACTCGGACACGTTAAGAAACATAAAATTTGACATAACTCGCTGGAAAACACCTCCTAATTTATCGATAAAAGCAGAAATCACATTGAGACGATTCCGATTCAGTCACACATTAATAAAAAGGAACATTTGTTAAGGCGTGTACCTCCTGTCAGTTGTTCCTGTGGACACTAGTAAATTACTGTCGAACATCTTCTGCTAGAATGCACTACTTTCATCTATCAACGTTCCTAAACTAGCATTACCAACAACAATGATCCAAACTTTTCTCATCTGTGCCTTCAGCCTAGCAGTAGAGTATATGTCACATTCATGGGAAAATCAATCAGTGAAATAAGTCGAAGTTTCTCCCTTATACCGATAAGGTTAGGTATAAATAAATACGTTAAAAATAACGTTAGAAGTATCACGAATGGAAAAATATCACAATCAAAACGTGACTATGTTAAAAATCGGCAAAAATCACGTTTTAGGAATGTCAGCTAATCTGCTATCGCCCGATGAGGTTAAATCATCGCTTACTGTATTACCGTATTTCTTTCACTGCGATATTAAATATTTAAGTGTAATACTGAATCGAGGTCTCACATTTACTAAACATGTTGAATGTGCGTGTAATAAAAATCATGCGTCTCTGTTTAAGCTATATCCAATATTTAATAGTTACCTCAGCTCGGCAAATAAATTAATAATCTATAAAATTATATAATAAGAACAATTATTCTTTATGCTTGTCCCACATGGTCATGTATTAGCTGTTCTAAGTTAGTAAAGTTACAACGGCTTCAAAATATGTGCTACAGAATAATTCTAAATCTTTCAGTCTATGTAAAGATTGAACACAATCGCAAGGCATCGAAGTTATCAAATATTGTCAAACAGAAAACATTTTTTTTGTTTATATTTGTGCCTGCAGTCAGTATTCATTTATAAACGGCATTTATACACGTACAAGTTTGCAACTAAAACATAAACGCTACAAACACAAAAGAATTAAACACACTCTATTATCAGCTGGCATTATCTAATATCCAAAATTTATTTTTTTTTGTCTAATAAACATAAAAATATTGTTTATCCTACAGTCGTCATATATGGGATCAGTATTGTTTAATATTTTGACACCCCAATTGAAAATCGATCTAAAAAATTAAAAACGACGTCCCAAGCCCTTAATACGTTATATTATTAGTAAGAGATAACTGTGAAAATTATACTTCTAAATAAGTTTGATTAATATGTGCGTTGGTATGTCATGTGGTGTATGCGAATATGTGTGTACACGTACCTGATGCATGTGCATGTATGTACGTATATATGTGCGTATGGGTATATGTGTATACATATGTAGTTGTGTATATATATGTATGTATATTTATTTGTGAATAATGATATGTAAATATGTGTACAAGTGCATTTGTGTATAGGTGTGTATATGATTAAAATGAAATATTCTCATATTAATAATTTTGCTTATTTAATATATGTGTAGTATGTAATATTATGTATGTATATATTATGTATGTATATACGTGTATATGGGTATATGTATATATATATTACCTTATGTAATGTTTACCTATTGTATACGGTCGTTCGTTTTTATTTTTACTCATATTTTCGTAAAGTATATCGATAATTTATAATTTATTTTCCATAATTAATTTTGTTTAATAACAATGTAATAAATTAAGACAATCGAATTTGTTGTTATGCATGAATTTATTTTCCGCTGCTCGCGTAGATAATGCGCATTTGCGGATTTTATTATTAACTTATTTTCTTGTTTCTGGTAAATGTAAAAACAAATAAATTGAATTGAATTGAAATATTCATAAATTTATATATATCTAGATGTAGCTTTATGATCAGTATGCAGGTTTTGTTAGTGGATTTTCCTGTATTTTTACTTTAGTTAAACGAGCAGCTGGCTACATTTTTTAAACTAGTATATGTATAGTAAGAAGTAGTTTCCTTATTCGTTTGCCTTTGTTATACTGAAATATGTACGTAACAAATTGATAATCCTCAAGTGTCTAATACGAGGTCTCTTTTTGAAACAAAGTTCATGTGGACTAATGTTATCCAGCGATAATTTCTTCGTTCTGTTCAATGCATAAATCACTGTCGTAACTAATTCTGCCCAAATTGCTCTTAGAAACTGAATGTCTGGATTTGAGTATTAAGTTGTGGCCATTTCTACGATTGATTTATTATCTCGTTCGCTACCACCGTTCTGTTCAGGCGTGTACGGTGTTGTTAATCATTACACATTTCTAAAGAACTTTTCGAACATCTATGTTGTTAAATTATTCACCATTATCACATAGTTACTCCTTAATATTGGTGAGACACTGTTTTTCTGCTTGAACAAGCGTCTGTTCTACAGCAATTTTGACTCCTGACTTCTCTCTAATTATAAAACCATAGCGTCGTTTCTTCTGGAAGGATTCATCAAATGGTCCGCAAACATCAGTTGAAATTAGTTCACCCGGTTTTGTAGATATTTTCCTAGATTTAAATGATAAACGGTATTTTTCAAGTCTCTATTTGAAACGTCGTTTACCCCGGTGTTCTCCCCCATCTTTCGTGATAAAGCTGCAAGGAATTACTATATTCAGATTTTGATGGCACTGTCTTCATGTCTGCTTTATACAGAGTACCGAATTTGTCACGAATGCCGTTCAGTACTTTAGATCCATTAACTGAAAATGAACTGAATTTTATTCTTGACGTTTAATCCGTTAAACTCGTTCCATAAACTTTTCACAGTTTGGCTACATGAGTAGAAATATCATCACCCAATATCCAATTAAATGCGAAAAAGTCCGCAATAACCTTAAATAACTGCTCTCTTGATGCGGCTTCGAACTACAATTATTTTAATACTAGCCAAGAATTATGATAATTTTCTCCATCATTTTCTAAAATATATATACAGTACCAGAAATTGTACTAGTGATTAAAGTCTTAACGTAACTATTAGCTTTTCGATACAGATCGCACATTAGTGCTTTTCTTTTTCCTTTGACGCATCACCTTTTAAAAAGGAGTTTGGCTTTTTAACCTCTTGTCAATGACACCTAGCGCGTCATCCTGGTAATCCAATAAGTTTCGTATTTTCCTATGAAAACTTATACCGGACACTATCGATTATTAGTTTTAATTCTCCAACATTTTTAATCTCATAAATCGGTAAATAGCAGTTTTTGACATTTTTGGAAAAAATTACAAAAATCAGGGGTGTTTTAGTATTCTAGGAATCTAACCACACGTCCCTTCCAAAGGACAATAATCGATTTAACATTATCGTGTAACTCGTATTTTTAGATTAAAACGTACTAATCGGTGTAGGATAAATGGAAGGACTTGAGTATAACATCGATTTGTTCGAACTCGGAACGGTTTTCACGTTTCCGAGTATAATACGATAATTTCTATTTATTTTTTAATTTTAATTATATTTTTTACTATTATCAAAATTTGATTAATTCTTTCATTTTAAATGTATTTCGACAAAGGTTGGTTCTACTTTTCGTCCAGAGTATTATTAATATGTGTCTTTTGGTGAAAGTTATGTCGTTGTAAAAGGACGAGCATGCTCCAGTGGAAGGATCTAATTGTGCTATATGTTACTCAGAGGAGAGGAAGAAGAAGAAATGGCTATAACAGATTTCCGCACGATGCTCGTTGCTGTTATGGACTCACAGCCATAGCGAAATGCCAAGTGTATTAATGTTTGTATGGATTTCGTTTCAGCTGGTAGGTTATTTGACGATCGTTCCATATTTTTGCAAGTTTACCTAGAGAATTTTTTGTCATGCCGATTCTTCGTTTGATCTCACAGTTTCTATTGTCATATAAGCATCGATATATATATATATATATATAATTTCAACTGGTGTGTAATGCAGTGATATTTAAAATATAAACAACAAAAAAGTAGTTCAGATCACTAAATTTTTATATATTCTTAGATTACGAAGGTTTTTGAATGTTAAGCCATGGAGAAGAGCTTTAAATCATTATGAAAAAGCTGGAATTTTGCAAATGAAAATAACGAAATTTGGAAATATTCAAATTAAATCATTTACTACACGAGGAAAAAAAGTTGAATTACACATCGTGATTCTAAAAAAAAAAATTGAACGACTGAATTAAATGAAACTGTTTTTAACATTTAAACCGTATACTCGATCATCCCGTTGTCGTCGTGACTAATTATACGTTAGTGTTTAGTACAAAATGGGCTATTCAGCGTATTAATTAAAATCGATGATGAAGAAATTTTTTGCGCAAGCTGGATTCGTATCCTCGTCGAACTAGACCACCGTGACGTTATTATATGCGTAAATGTGAGCGGTCAAAAGTTCTATGTAAGAAAATTTAAATATATTTTAAACAATAAAAAATTGGCGGTAATTATATTTTCGTGTACAATGAAATGAAAAAAAGAATATTTTATAAAATCAACGACCAGTCCAACTCTATTTATTATTTTTTTTTTTTCTGGCCCAGTTTACACCTTTTGACCAGTTCACGATTCACAATAAGCTGTCAAAGTTGTGTAGGAGTAGCGTATTCGTTGTCAATAGAAGTTCAAATAGAAACCTATTTATATTCTTATATTTGGGGTAAAGAGAAAATCTGACGATATTCAAAATTACATACCTCACGAACTCAACATCTGGCGATCCCTCGTTTTGAACGAAGTGTACAGTTATTACCGCTTTTTAAGCGGAGAAATACGCAGACAAGATCTTCATGGAGAAGACCTCATGTTTAAATCAGGATTCTTTTGGATTGTCCTTCGAATAGTAGCATATTTTTTACCTTTTAACAAGCTTTTGCACTCGAAATGTGATTTTGGAATGATAAATCATTATTTTAAGCTTTGGTGTTAACTGTACCCCATTGTAATTTAGTATACTTCTCAATGACCGACGTTAGGTCTATTTACGTTTCAACGTTCAGCTCGACTCCGTTTAATTCTGTTTAATCGTTTTCGTCACCCGATCCGAGTAGCGTTTTGTCTTTCTTTCTTTCAGCTTAATATTTAACGTTAATTTCTCACCGGATGTTCTCATCGAATTTTCTTTATAGCGTAAACACTCAAAATATTCATTTAACCCGTTATACTTTCTTCTTCATGTTGGCTGGTATATACTTTTATTCGCGAACAGCTCTAGAATTTGCAATAGGGAGACTAACGCGCGATAAACCAGCTCGAGTCAATTCAAAGATGAGTCGACCAAGAAAATAAAGAAAGCATTCGTTCGTCCAGCAGTGAACTGATATAGGCGTATCGCAATGGTTAGGTTTAAGGAAAAAATAAGCTTTAAAATGTACGATAGATGTGAAAAATGTTGAAAAACAGACAACGCAGAGTAGTACAACCGTCATCTTCATTGTTAATACATTCCGATCCTGTTAAACGGCTAATTTAAGCTTCTCAAAGGAGTATTTCTTTTATCGATCTGCGTAGAAGCGATCCGAATAAAGAAATCCTATACAAGTATTAACTCGCCTATTAACCAAACAGTATATTATTTTCATATGTATATCTATTATAATACCTGAACAGGAATGATCGTTCGGACGATAGTCAGATAAACATCTCGGTACATTCTCCTCTAGTAACGAATAATAAATAAATCGGTATGTCGAGGTTTTTTATTTTTTTATTTTTTTCCATTCTTTCAGAAGTTTTCTTTAGCGGTTTGAATGGGAATTGAAAGCCACACATCAGAAAAACCGTGAACAATCCGATAGGATATCTTGATGAAAATCAAATTTGACGCGAACAACGTAACAGAGAAAAGAGTCTAGCTATAATCTGAAATAACAGAATTGCATCATGGCTCATTGAACTACCAGACCTATTTTCTCCCCCCTACATATATATATATATATATATATATATATATATATATATATATATATATATATACTTATACTCTGTTAAGTTATCGCAAATTTATTATTATTATCGATATATAAGTACGTACGTATATATATATATATATATATATATATATATATATATATATATATATATATATATATATATATATATATATATATATATATACGAATAAACACCCAGAGCATGAACGCGAATAGAGCCCCCTTACAGAAGCTATAGGAAAGGCTATATGAAAAGACCCTTATTGATGTATACAATATAGAGCGCCATATCCTAATAATAATATAGTCGGTCTTCGGTCGACATAATCAAAGGGCTAAACAACTGGTATTCGGTTCAACGGATTAATTCAATACGATTTTTTTTCTTCTTGTTGCTACTATACGATACGCGCTTATAAGCATACACACGTAGAACGGATGCCGGTATATTATAAATAGGGACCGAGCGACAAAGACATAATAATACGTCACGATTAAATAAAACGAATTGAGCGAGAAGAAACTCAAGATGCCAATATACATAATATTAATACATATATATATATATAATGCTTCTTTGGATTTGGACGACTTAAATGAGCCGATTTATCCGTAAACATCGGATTCGGTTAGTTTCATCCGTTAATAGCTAATTGATAAGACGTCCCTGTCAAAATAATGTTGCCTTTAAACGCGGAACACTCCCACTGCGTAATCAACCCTCGTATTTTATATTTCGTACGGGATATAAAAGATTACCGAAGAACATAAAAGAATTGTCTACCTTTCGTAAAGGAAAGAATTTTATCATACGTCCTATCATCATTTTATGGGTTTCCCCAAGTGAAGAAGTTACAAATTGTACCTTTTTTTTTTTTTTTTTTTTTTTTTTTTGAGATGGGTTGGAAACCGTTTTAGCCCGAATGAAATATTTAGATTACCGATTGTCTTTAAAATCGTTTATTTAAGAAATAGATAATAATTTCTCGTACTGTGACTTAAAAAAAAAATCACACGGAATTACAGACGCCGATTTCGTTTAATTGTAACAATAAGTGTAATCACAAAGATTAATCGATAAGTATTTCTATAATGCTTCTTCGACGATACGTATTTAATTGAACATAATAAAATAAAAATACATTTATATCGTGCAATGGATTTATTAAAAACTCTGTACTAGTGTCATGAGTGCGGTTTTAATGATTTACCGCAACCGGATGGAAACAGCGGCGCATTTGCAGAGTACTAGGCAAACGCCATATAACGCATAAAAGTCATTTTTCTGACACGAACGAGAAGAGAATATCCGATTATCGGTTCATTCGAAATTGTACAAATAAAAGAACCGATACATTTTTCTGATCATCTTAAAGATTATGTCGCGGTGGTGTAGGTGCTAGAGTGGCCGAGAAAGATTTTCATCATTATTTAATTCTTAATTATCGCGGAGAAGGCAGTGGCACCCCCTCCGTGTAACATCATATGCGCGCGCATATAAATAAATAGCGCCTTGAATGCTAGCTCATTTTGAACGTAAAATAAATATACAATACTAGTCACGGCGTTTGGCAACGAATAATACGGTAATGATGATGATGATTATGCACAATGAATACTCCTTTGATCACGTTTCTAATTTTCAAATTTTACATGTTTCGACAAACAATCAAGTCATTTGGTGCTACTAAGGCCGGAGGTATGGGAGGAATTTATATCAACAGCTAGATTTCGGATAAATGAAGGAATTCGGATGTAGGGGAAACGGTTGACTTCATCCAGTTAATGTTGTATGAGAATCTCTTGCTGGCTCTGTCGGACAATTTAGATCGTACGTTGTGAAGGAATTCCTTTATTGGAATTGGTATAGCCGGACATCTGCACTGTCGTTTTAGATCCCACATCGTTATGTCTGGAATCGAATAACCGATGCGTTGACTAAGATGGACAGCCAACGGATGTTGTGGTGTGATCTATTTTAAAGACTTCTAACGAAGCTTAAGGAATCCATGGAGATAATATCATTATTTTTTAGTTCTTCGATAGCCAAATCGACAACGTTTGAAATTGAGTACAGCTCCGTAGATTAGACGCTGAAGTTTTATGGAAGTGAGAAACAAACAACATTATTTGAATATACAACTGCACAAACGTAATAATTGTCTCTTTTGGCGCCGTCTGTGTATAGGATATCATAATGATTGTATTTCTTTATTAAATCTTCGAAGGAGGAATGTAAACGACTTCGAGAAGTAGGAGACAACGTAGTTCCAGGAGAGAGGTAGGCGAAATTGCATGATAATATTTAAGATTAGAAAAAGAACAACGATATTGTTTTGTAAACACGAGTGCGGGTGTGATATATATATAAATATACACACGTATTTATAAAGGATAGAGAAATATGTTTTTTGTTTTTTGTTTTTTACTTCAAAAATTCACACGGTGTACATATTTACTACGTATCCATATAAGTATGTATTTCTTTATTATTATACATTTTTTGCGGCAGAATTTTAAAATATACTTACGTAAGTCACTTATAAAAAATAACAATAAAATTAGGTTTGTTGCTTTTAAAAGCTATAATTCATCATAAGAAAGTTAACACGGTTTGCGAACTTCCATAACACTCTTTAGATCATGATGATCACTTATTTTTAAAAACAAAATGAATCGCGATTATTAAAAGTACTTACTGATTATTGTATACGCAAATCTGAAGAAAACACGATTTGAAAATTTAACGTATTAAATGAATTTCTTATTAAAAATGAGACGATGTCCACGGACTAAATCTAAACGGTTTTTTTTACTTCATTACGGTTTATATTTATAAATTTTATATAAATCCTTTCCGAATTCGTTTATAAATAAATAACAAATGTACAAACTTGAATATGAAAACTGAAATAATACACCGAACAAAAATCACTAAAAGTTTTTTTATCGCTAAACATTTCTGGTAATTCATATATAAAAAAAAAAAGATGTAATAATTTTGGTGCGTGCTTGAAAATGACGTAACTGTCGAAAAGCTTCGCGATTAAAAAAACTTTTAGTGATTGTGTTATATTTTGTTCGATTTATTATTAATTGATAAAATCACTACTCTCCAGTATATTCAATATTTAATGGAACCTGACCGGGTTTGGAGATATTTATCAATTTTGATGAAGAATTTTTCAAAATCTGTTTTATAAATAAAATTTATTGTAAATAAATCCAAAATTGAAATTACGTCTGGCTAATGAAATATGTATATCAAATTTTAATTTGTCGTTATATAAACATTTCTGGTAATTCATATATAAAAAAAAAAGATTTAATAATTTTGGTGCGTGCTTGAAAATGACGTAACTGTCGAAAAGCTTCGCGATTAAAAAAACTTTTAGTGATTGTGTTATATTTTGTTCGATTTATTATTAATTGATAAAATCACTACTCTCCAGTATATTCAATATTTAATGGAACCTGACCGGGTTTGGAGATATTTATCAATTTTGATGAAGAATTTTTCAAAATCTGTTTTATAAATAAAATTTATTGTAAATAAATCCAAAATTGAAATTACGTCTGGCTAATGAAATATGTATATCAAATTTTAATTTGTCGTTATATAAACATTTCTGGTAATTCATATATAAAAAAAAAAGATTTAATAATTTTTGTTCGCGCTTGAAAATGACGTAACTGTCGAAAAGCTTCGCGATTAAAAAAACTTTTAGTGATTGTGTTATATTTCGTTCGGTTTATTATTAATTAATAAAATCACTACTCTCCAGTATATTCAATATTTAATGAAAACTGAAAGACTAATGTTAACAAAACCACTCGAACACAAATTATGTATACTCGTGGCTAAACGATTAACGAAACCGGAATAAACACAGAACAAGTGTTTAAGCGTCTTACTATTCTCTTGCCATCCACTTTTAATTGACAGGCCACCGAAACCAATTCCATTCCTCTTGAGCTTGCATTACACCTGTCTACATATATGCGTATATAAATAAATCGAAAGTGCGAAAAATAAATACCACGAAGCTTCCTCGTCTGGTACCTGTCGCCCTGTAAAGGTTACTATTACAAGTCGTTTCCAGAAACATCGACTAGATGATATGCCCGAATCTACGCTAGCGATTTTTAAATCGTCTACGTTCATTTCGATTCATCTTCCGTTGGACATCCTACTGGTCTCTTGTCATCTACTCGTAACTGGCAGGCGGCTGAAAGAAGTGAATCTCTTACATTTTCTTCGAGCTCGGTTTTTAAACAAATTGATAGTCAATGCATTTGGATTAGACTTTAATATGCAATTCAACGACCAGTTTGATCTCGCTAAACCGTGTCTGCCGACTTACATTTTGGTTTCTGTTAAAACGTCTTAGATATTTTTTAAGATGGCCATGATCGATAATAAATTGCGCATTATAAAAATTATTATATTTATTAATTCGCAATTTTAAATTTTAATATTTTAGAAAGCGTAGAGAGTAAATTCGTTTTTACAGTTTTACATTTGTCAGTTATCGAAATAACGTTTAAATTTTTTAAAGAACTAATTAATTCGTTTATTAAATAAATCTCTTCGGTTAAGAAGGAAAACTATTTCGTATAAATTATAAAAATAATGAAACCAAAAAAAAATTTGACTAATTGATGGGGTTAATCGTCAAACAGAATTAATTACGCGTAACGTAGTAAAAGAAAATTTATACTTATAACGCAATAGCGGTGAAAAATTATAATGTACAACTAAAAAATTTATAATAATAATGAAATAAAAGAATGGCTCCACGTTACATAATAAATAAATATAGTGATAAATCGCGAATACTAAAGACTATTAAAGTCCCCTACGTTTAAATACTTATTCTATTTACTATACATAAATTAAAATTGCCTATAATCGTAATAACCGATGGTAGAAATTAAATAATTATCACCGACTAAGCAGTCGTCTCGCAGAACTTACGCGCTAAATTTATAATGATGCTTATGTTTAGGATAGTATTTGCGCACATTTAGTATAAATTTTTGTAATAGTGTAATTTGTTAAAATTGGTATTTGAAACAAAACTACAAACTGGACTGCGTAATTATGAGGCGAATAAGTATTTTATAATTTATTATCAACATTAAGAAATGATTTTTCCCGTTAAATAAATCGGTATATTTGTTAAACCGTTATTAACGTGTTCAGTATAAACTGTAGTCAATTATCCAAGATTAAAGGTGACGCACATGTTTTAACCAGCTAATTACGGTGGAATTATCTGTCATTTTAGCGGGAAATTATTGGTGAAAAATATAGCCTTAGTTTTAGCGCAGTTCAAATCAATTTGCCATCTTTTATAATAACGCGGGATTATTCCTCACCACCGTAATACTGTGATACGATAATAGTTGTTCGAATTTTTCGGTAAAATCTCGTTAAAGTGGAAATCCGTTTTCGAAATTAAAGACATCGTGAAAGTTCGTGGGCCGGCGTAATTTATTAAATGGAAAACAAAAATTTTCAGATTGTTTTATAAACATAATTCCGTTTTCCGATGTAATTGAATAACAATCGCCGTCTTTGTATAGATAATTTTATTTTCATCGAATTGTTATTTACGAATAAATAAAGTTAAGCCTATTTTTCTTGTCCTATCTCGTACAACTGCAATGTTTACTGATGACACAGCCATTCTAGCAGTCAATCATTCGCAAATTGTAAGCGTGCTCTGGATCAGCAGAATGGATGAAGAATTGGAAAATTCAGTTAGATGAACCGAAATCTATTCGTGTCACTTGCTTTATACACAAGCGGGATCCATGTTATCCACATTAATAACCAGCAAGTTCCAGTTCGAAATTTTGCGAAATATTTAGGTATACATATGGATTCAAAATTGATATAGAGACCACATATCGATTATAAAGCTTCCCAACTGGAAATAGAGATGTTCCTTAACCTAGAGCAAATCGGCATATATTGTCTGAAAGACGTTTCACAGATAAAATATATTTCCTTATTAAAAATTATAATGTCTACAAAACTACAAGACCTGACCCATAAGGCACACGGTGGTAGCGCAGTTGTTATTAAAAGTACAATAAAACACTACGAACTTAAAAACCAATCTACTAAAGAAATTCGAACAACAAATATAATGGCGTATACATCGAGTGGTAAAATTGCAGTTTCTGCAGTGTATTATCGTCCGAGGCCACAGATTCAATGAACGAAATCTAAGCGAATCTATTCTAGGCCGTAGGTTCATCTCCGACACTGACTGGAACGCGAAAAACATAAGATGGGGGTTCACGATTTTCTAACCGTAGAGGAAAACTATTAATTAAGATAATGCTAAATACAAATTTCGGTTGCGTGGGGACGGGTGCATCAACATACTTGCCTACAGACTTAAATAAACGTCCTGATGTTCTAGATTTTTTTTTCTATAAATAACGGGATTTCAATGTTGAACGTAAATGCCGATTTCAATTTTGATTTATGGCTCTGATCACAAGGCCGTAATTTTAAGCGCGAGTACAGGTTTAATAAACCAAGATAATTCTTCCTGCTTATACACTAAATATACAAATTAGGAAGATTTCCGTGCGTCCATAAGACATTGAAAATAAATTTATCACTAAAATCTGAATCAGATACGGATGCAGCGGTTCAATATTTTTACTGAAACTATTCAGAGTATCGCATTGAAATCTACTGCGAACATTAATAAAATAAATGAAAAGAAATAATGTACCGCGCCATATACTCGATCTGGTGGAAGAAAACATAATCAAAAAATGGCAATCTTCTCGAAATCCCTATTACAAAATAAAAAATCGAAATAAAGATTTTACTTAACAACATTAAAAATGAATCCTTCATCTACAGGAACTTTCACCTACGGAAGCGACAAACCTCCGAAAAGCGGTCAATAGAAGAAATAGACTTATAAAACCACTTCCCCAATTTTCGATGGTACATGGACTAGAACTGACAAAAAAAAAGTGGAAGTATTTGCCAAATATTTCTTCGATGTCTTCAAACCAAATTTATAATGATGAAACTTACATTCACGAATCTTTTTAAGTGTGCCGTTGCAGTTAAGTCCCCCGATTGCGCAAAGTCCCCCGATTGCGCAAAGTCCCCCAGCGAAATCAAATATATAATCAATGAATTAAAAGATTCCGGGATTTGATTTAATTACACTAATAAACTTTTATCGGAACTACCTAGAAAAGGTATACTACTTAACGTTTTTTTCGACTGCAGTATTTTCCTTTATCCTGGAAATTGGCGTAAATAGTGGTCGTACCAAAACCAGGTAAGGCACCGGACAAGTTTCATCCTATAGACCACCCATTTCCTTACTTTCCTATCCTCTCAAAACTACTTGAAAAATAATATTGAAGCGGTTGAATCCTATTTTAGAATTGGAACATGTTGTTCCTGAGCACCAATTTAGGTTCAGAAAAAGATACTCGACCATTGGACAGATACACCGAATTGTGTTCAAAAAAGTCTTGAAACTGAGCAAGTATGCACGGGTGTGTTCTCAGATGCCAAACAAGCCTTTGATAACATCACGGTCTGCTGTATAAGTTAAAAAAAAATATTACCGCATCTTTACTATTTCGTTCTAAAAACCTTGAAGATCGTACATGCCAGGTTAAAATCCTAAATCAATTCTCTATCCTGTATCTGCTGACGTGCCTCGAGGAAGTGTATTAGGTCCGGTACTTTACTTAATCTACTCTGCCGATTTTCCAGTTGATAATAACGTGATAACAGCTACGTTTGCCGACGATACAGCAAAGACAATAGCGAAACTTCTAATAAAGTACAAAAAACTCCGTTGAATATTGAAAACTGACACGTTGACGTGTAAACGAAAGTAAATGCACGCGGGTGATTTTTCTTTTGCGAAATTTTACGTATCAACCGTTAAAAATAAATAGGGTGATTATTTTAGGCAAAAAAAGAATATGTTAATTACTTAGGTATACATTTCGATCGTAAATTGACATGGCCGAAGCATATTAGTCGAAAAAGAAAACAGATATAAAACTGAACGAATTAACTTCTTGGCAGCTACTCCAGTTTGTCACTAGAAAACAAACTTCTGGTAAAGCCTGTTTGGACATACGGTTTATGTTATGGGCTTGTGCAAAAGATACACATATAAATAGGATACAACGTGTTCAGAACAAGGTCATAAGACTCATCGTCTCCCCATCTTGGTACGTATCGAACCACACGTTACATCGAGACTTAAATATCCCGTACGTGAAAAACGAAATCAAACGTGCTGTAAAGCAATGTGTAAGCCGTTTGGAAACACACTCATGGCGACCAATCTACTTAACACTAGTATCTAGATGTTCGTAGGTTAAAACGTAGTCGACCGTTTTATCTGGCCTAATTTCTCAGTATCGCTGGATACTAACCCCCTAATAAGTTATTTCTCGTTTCAGTCAAATTGCTGGATGGTTACCTGGCCAGTTGTGAAAATTAAAAAAAAAAATAAAATAAAATAAAGTACGTCAAATGTACTGGCTCATTGGACATCGCTCTAAAATGAATCTAGAGAACCAGCTCCTAATATATAAAACTGTTATACGTCCAATATGGACTTATGGAATACAAATATGGCGATGTGCTAAAGCGTCGAATCGAAAAGTACTTCAAACAGCTTAAAATAAATTTTTTCGACTGACCACTAATATAAACGAAATGACGCACTATGTACATCTACAGATGAAATGAGTCAACGAAGTAATATGTGATTATTCTCTACAGCATGGAGGCTCGGCACTTTTGTCTACTCATCTGGATCTCAGAAGGCTGAAACGCATCAAAACTCATCAATTAGTAGTTACCAATTAATATAATTAGCAGAATTTAGTCATTATTCTTCTGCGCGTGTTACACTATTTATGAACAGTGCTTATTTAGCTGAGATAGAAGATTGTAGAAATAAGGCGACTATCATTTTCAGAAGCTGTATTAAAAAATCTTGTTTAATTAGCTAGTTCTATTTTTTTTTAATATAATTTTTTTACCGCTTAGGATGTTAACCCGTATCACACAACGTTCCGGCGAATTTATAATCGGTCTATTGTTTTGTACGTATGTATTTTAAATTTCAAACGGCGTAATTATTAGTAATAACTACGTAATTTCGACTGAACATTTTTTTATAATAAATTACCTTTTACTAGAGAAACGGGAAATCGATAACTTCTGATAGATGTAGAAAGCTCGATACGTCAAATAAATTTCTTCATATTCGAAGAAGTGTTTAGGTTTTATTCAATTTTCACGTCCAATTAACTAAGTATCTCTTATTATCGGATTTGAACAATTAACTCTTCATAGACGTTAACAACAAGAAAGGTGTTAAAATCACTGAACCTTTTTTTTTTAAAATAAAAATACAACACAAATCTATTCGGCTATCATTATTAAGTGAAGATAAAAATAAAATATAGAAATATATGTACGATGTATAAGAAGTATAAAATGTAAAAATACTAATTTAGATAAACAAAAATTATCAAAATGAAAAATAGTATTTATAAAATAATCTGATAGCGAATGTGTGTACATAACTTTTCACTAAATAAGAAATTAATTTTTTCTCTTTCTTTTATTATTTCCACTTTTTTCAAGCAGTTTTTTTTTTTTTAATAATGTTTTTCTGTATAAAATAAATAGCAACCGGTTTTCATTATAGCCCTACTGTAGTTGATAATATACGGAAAATTCTTATTACAATAAAAATACAGAAAAACAGAAAAAAATATATTTACGTTCAATAAATTACGCAGGAAGTCGTACGCATGAAATAATAATTTACCAAAAATATATAAAAAACATAGATTTAGCAATAAGGGATAATAATACATTATTAAAATCAATTAGTAACAACAAAATAAGTGATAAAAATATATTAAAGAATTCACGAGTATATTGATTAAATTGTAATCAATGCGAAAAAGGATACATAGGAGAAACAAGCAGACAATTCGCAATAAGATTTAAAGAACATTTCAATTCGTGTAGAAACGAGATGAAAAATCATCATTTGGAAAAAAAATTTAAATACAAAATCAATATAAAATATTACTTTATACTTTCAGGCTCTTCCAGTTCGAAAGTATTGTGTAAAAAATTGCTAATGTGCGACTGAATGAATTTATAGAATACCAAACAGTTAATTATGAACAATTCTAGTATTTCTATGATTAATAATGATAAATGGAAGACGGTATCCGACAAGACTTACTAGTCGGATTTAAATCACTACGAACCTGCCTTAATCGGAATTAATAACAACTTGCAACAATAGAAAAATATGGCGACAGACGTTTTTCCAATATATAAATTTATAATAGTCGATCACAGACATATGACCGAAGAAGAATAGAAGACTATGTACAAAAGAAGAATGTACAAATACATATATATATAATATCAAGATCCAAATGTGTTATTGGTCGGAAAATCTGCTATATATAGATTAATAATTTTTTTTTAATAAATGCGAATTAAATAACTAAATATAAAAATATGAAAAGGACTTTAAATTCGATTTATTAAATTCACTTTAATTATTATCGAACTTTGTAAAAATGTTCGAAAAATTTCCGCTACAAAAAAAAATAATCAACTTAAGTTGGCGTTCTTTTTTAAATATAGATTAAAATGCAGCTTTTGACGATAGAAGTAAATCAGATTTATACTGTTCTATATTATCGAAAGTTTTTAAAACAATTATTCGATGAAAAATTAAACATTTTATATTACGATGTGTCAAATTTTTAATGTTTAATATCGTGCAATTTTTCGAAACGGATATCTAACCTCTCTAGTTACGTTCGTATTTTATAATCTACGTGCTGGTACTATTCAAATGTCGAATTCCGGATTATATGTTTATACGGATAAGCAAGCACTCGAAGACGAAGAGGACGTAAATCGTAATAATAATAATTCAAACTGGGTGAAAAATCCTGCGTCCATTTAGAAATAAAAATAATAATAGTAATAATTTTTTAAATAATAGCGTGGTACGAGTATTATCGATAGTTACACTACATCGATATAATAATCGCATCGTGGTCGTAGTATCGTGGATGCGTTTATATAATTCGCGGTTTGACATAATTCTCGTCATCGTCACATTTTTAATATTATTATAAGTTGTTTTGTTATAGGTATAATACGATTCTACTTTTTCTACCTGCAATGGAAGAGGGAGTAACGTTAGGACAAATATTTCATCGGACAAGTGACAGTGGCACAACAAGCTGGTTACCAGAATTATCGTTTGAATAAACACTAGTCCTCGGAATACCAATACTGTTTACATAAATATTCTTCTCGTCAGTTGTCCATTCAATAATATATACGTACATATATACATTTATATGCAAGAATAAATTTATTTAATAATTTTTGTATACGTACGCCTCTGTGTATACACGAAGAAGTACCTGTTTTCGAAATTAAGGTATATATTATTCTTCGTCACCATCACGAATCAGCCAGAATCTGTTGACCGTGCTGTAACATCAGCGGAGGACTAGTACGACTTACGAGAGACACCTGAAATAATATTTCTAAACGGAGACCAAAAATGAGGACACAAACGCTTATAATAATAATAATAATAATAATAATAATAATAATAATAATGATAATGATAATGATAATGATAATGATAATAATAATGATAATCATCATCATACTGATCGTAACAAGAGACGTGCGTATTCCGAAGTAAAGGAAGAACTTCGAGAGCGGATTAAGAGACTCCTTAGAATTAATTTCGTCTTCTATCTAACGGTCCTATAAAAATAATCTCCACTCTGCGGTTAGGTCTTGTCTTAAATTCGGAATATCCAATATTTTACTTGTTGGTATTTCAATAGCTAAATTTTCGTGAAATAAGCCTATTATATATATATATATATATATATATATATATATATAAAATATATGTATAAAAAAATATATATATGTATGTATGTATATAACTTATTAAATAACTTTGCGCGCTAAATTTTCAGCACCTACATTATGATAAACTTATTAAAACCTCGATGTGTCTAGTTTATATATTGCTGAAATGAACCCGTGTAGGATCGAGGAACATGTTCGTAACAACTTAGTGAGAAAACAGCACTTTAAGAATTAAAAAGAACAACCGAAGACCTGCGGTTTTCTATTAGTTGCAGCTGCTAATTTTGCAGGGTAAAATAGAAAGAAAGTAGACCAGCGATATGCTCCGAGTGCAGAATATAGAAGACTCGACGGTGCTCGATAAAATAAGTACAATAACGGATATGGCACCAGGACAGAACGAAATAGAAACATCGAGAAGAAGAAGAATTATTACGCTCTTCTTAGGGTTGTAGTGATAATGATGAACGTTCATTCAATATTAAGTTTAATTTTTCGTTCCGTTTGTTAGAACCATGATTTCAATCTAGTTCATTCGCGTTTAATCAGCCTTCGGCTTAATGAAGCGATTCGAGCGAAAATAAATTTATTAGTGTTTTTTCGTGAACTAGTTTAATTTGAAGTCCCCTCTCATCCGGGTTATTTTGGCGCGTACCATTATTCTGTAACTAAATAATCTAAAATAATATCCTTATTCAGAGCGATACGATGGTTAAAAAGTAGCCAAGCTGATTCCGTAATATGTCTAGTATCGATTTTTAGCACTATTAACCCTTTCAGTCGTACATTATAAAATGTTGACACACGCAAAATTATAAATTTTATACACGTGTTAATTTATACTATATCGCTTTTTAGATGAACTGTAGATAATTTTCAGAATATAAAGAAAAAAATTTTGTCAGCATTAAAATTTCACGTACCTTATAGTAGACATAAAGGTTTATTCCGGAACAGCGCTTGATGCACTTTACCGGTTAATCTAATAAAGTTCGCTGATAGTGTACTTCGTTTTTTTTTTCAGATCGTTCATCTGAAATTTTTATTTCGAAATTATTTTTCGAAAATTAAAATTATATATTAAACGGTAAATTATCGAATAATAAATTAACAAATTTAGAAATGTATTTCGCCGAGTTAAAACGCGAGAACTTTGGAGTTCAGCAAGCAACTCGAGCATCGATATCATACGGTCAGCTCAAGATAAGATATTGCATACAATAGTCGGAGCGCCATGATTCGTGAGCAACGAGGATATACGAAAAGATCTACAAATACCATCAATTAAAGATGCGATTTACAACCGTAAGGAAAGATACATTCAACGGTTAGAAAACCATATTAACCATCTGGCGCAGAACCTGACAATAAATCGTTCGGAATTCGTACGCTTAAAAAGGCGTAATATCATTAATGTAAATACGCTATTATAAAAAGTAGTTCTGTTATAAAATAAGGAGCTGTGGCCGCTGGGACACGTTCCACTAAATAAATATATTTGTTAAATGCTATCTGCGCCGCTTATTGCCTCAGATAGGCAGATTGCGAGCATAAAAAAAAAAAAAAAAAATTAAAGATTACGTCGGGCGCAATTAACCTAACAGATATCGATAGTTTTTTTTTTATATATACAATACTACTACTATTCACTCCAGGGAATTTAATGTAGGGGGATAAGGAAGGAATAGAGAAGTAGATCGAGCTGCGAAAGAAGCCGCCTTCGTGTCACCTGTAGAATTACTTCCAGTAACATGTTCCGATATGGGTCGCTGCATGTCCCAAAAATTTAAATAACAATCAACAGTCAGATTCCCCGGTTTACCTCAAGAAAGTGGTATCTGGTCTATCGAATATGTTCATCGCACAAGGCAGGGTGAAGTGATGCTGTTCCGTGTCCGCACAATACTCGTTTGACTCATATGAAAATCGATCCTCCTACTGGTTCAACCTGTAACGTTCTAATCACTGTAGTCCATATCTTAACTGTTCATATAAGTCTATTCGCTCTTCATTACAGCTAACGCACTTAATGAAATACTTTTACCTAAAAATGAAAATATACTCTTATAACTTTCCTCGTTCGCACTAAATTATCTTCACATCCTATAATAACGGGGAATAATAGACTCCGTGCTTTTAGCCTTTGTAGCAGTACATGACACGGAAGATTAAAAAAAACAAACCATATAAATTTCTTTCTCGCTTTCCTTTTACAAACAGACTCAATACAAAATGGTATAGAGGCTATAGTGCTTAATCAAATTATTATAGTGACTTTACCTAAGTCTATTTGTTAATAATTAATAACAAAAACTTTCAGCCATTACGCCGTTTTCAATTTAAATTTAATATGTAATAACAATAAGAAAAAATATATGCAAAAAATATTTTATATATATATATATATAAGATGAATTTTGACGCGAGATTCCCTTAAAACTACTCATTAAATTTTGTAGAAACCTTTAAATGAACGATAATTTAAATATTAAATATATGTTAGACTATAAACCGACGTAAATCTTTTATTTTTATACTTAAAATCTCGTAAACAACATGTTATGTACTAACGACGCAATTGACCTAGGTGTCGTACTTAATATATATATATAACTTATTTTCTAATAGTAATTTATTATAATTTTGGAAATAGTTTAACAGTTACTTAGCGGAGATGAATGGCTTGTCATTTTTCGAATTAAACGATTAATCGATTCGTAGATCATCTAAATATCGTAAGGAAAGTGTAAGAATGCGAAATTGAAATACTATTCGACTAGTCTGATTTCGAATCAGTGTATAACTTAAAATTCGCTGAAATGATCGGTAATATTAATCGAAACGGAAAATAGTTGTTAAATGAGAATTTTTTCATTAAAATTAGGTTACTTAATTCTATTTATTAATCTAGATCAGGTGCTGAAGACATAATTGCATTATTAGAATATTCGTCGACATTTACGGATAACCGTAGTATTTGCAACTTGTCGATCGTAATAGCTGCTGGAAAATAGAAAAAAAACACACACGAAAAATATGGACGTATTCGTGAAATATCACATCCGAGACAGATGGCTTACCGGTCAGTGTCCGTTTCAAAGCTGTATTTAATTCGGGATAAATTATGTCAGCAGAACAATATTTCTCTCGACTTTGCTGAACAATTGATTAATAAGATTAACCCCCCACTTGTTTGGCTGAAGTTTGGTCATATCAAACAAACGAGAGACTATTTGATCGAATTTTATTAATTTTGAACAGTCGAAAATCAATTACTCAAAATTCTTATAACCGAATTACTTTCACAAAGTCGCCTATTTGGAAAATAGCCGTTATAATTCCAGTATTGAAGTCATATAAAGACCATTCAAATGCAGAGAGCCCTATCTCATTTACGCCAGTTCTATGTAAAGTGCTAGAACGTATCGTATACTATCGATTAAATTGGATACTCGAATCCAGGAATCTAATTCACCCATCCCAATGGGCTTTCGTCGTAACCGCTCAACACTGCATCAGCTTTTTTCAATTAAAAACGCCATAACAAACGCATTAACAAATAATTTTCATCTACTAGCTGTATTTTTCGACTTATCAAAAGCTTTTGACAAGATCCCGAGATTAATAAAATTATGGAATAACTATACCGCTGGGGATTCACTGGAAACCTCATTACATTTATACAAAACTTTCTCATCAAACGTAGTTTTCTCGTTCGGATTGGAAGCAAGTTCTCATCCTTACGATCTTTAATGAACGGCACACCTCAGGGCTCGGTGTTGAGCCCATTACTCTTTAATATCGCGATTAATGATATGGTTGAAGCGGTCAACTCCCCAGTACGAAGCTTATTATACGCTGACGATCTCACGATCTTTGTAAGCTGTAGAACCAGATCCGCTGGCGAATGCGTCCTTCAAGAATGCACAAATCGATTAACTACCTGGTGTTCAAACAACAGCTTATCCTTTTCAAGTAGCAAATCCGTCGTAATGCACTTTTGTCGTGTTCGTAAATGCAAGCGTGAAATGTGTATATCTCTCTTCAGGATAAGACGCTTCCCAATAAATCGACAGTCCGCTATCTTGGATTGGTTATAGACTCTAAATTAACGTGGAAACCCCATGTAAACTACGTCAAAAAAACCTGCTACAAAAAAATGAATATTCTGAAGAAATTATCACATACTGTCTATGGTGCCGACCGAATCTCCTTACTACGAATTTATCGTTGTTTGATCCGATCAAGAACAGATTATGGAGCCGCAATATATTCCTCAGCTTGCTCATCTACCCTCAAAACCATCAATGTTATTCATAATTCTGCATTACGTTTGGCGACTGGAGCATTTCGCACCACACCGCTCAACAGCTTACAATCCGAGTCAGCAGAATGGCCACCTGATTATCGTCGTTGGTTTCTCCTAGCAAATTTTGTAGTGCAGTCTAAAGCTTCCGGCTTCTCGATTCCTGCACTGTCCTTATCTTCTAATCCAGCTTCTTTAAAATTAAAACAATCAGACGCGACACAACATCTTAAAGGCAATAACTTACCAAAACCCGAAATTAATCGTTCATAATACATCCACGTTACCTCCTTGGAAAGACAATCTGGTTCAGCTGGATCTCGAAATCCACAAACTTTGGAGAGAAAACCTGCCCATCCATGAAATCAAAAAAGAAATTACGTCACGTTCATGCAAATCTACTATGTTTTACACTGACGCATCTCTATTTAATGGCTTTGCCGGCTGCTCAGTTGTCAGAGATGGAGCAATCATCATTCAATATTCGCTGCCACAGACATTCTCCGTTATTTCAGCTGAATTATACGCGATGTATCTTGCCATGGAATCTTTAACGCGCTCCGATGTTGATAAACCATCGACTATATGTTCTGACTCTCTTCCAGCACTCCGCGCTCTCTGCGACGTTTTCAAACATGATCAGCAATAGCCAAGAAAGTGACGGAAATGGTACTGGCAGGGCTGAGTCAGAAGGTGACGTTCCTGTGGATTCCAGCTCACGCCGGTATTCATGGGAACGAACTGGCTGATAAAGCGGCCAGAGAAGCTGCTGCGTTCGTGCCGGTTCCGAATGTTCCAGTTCCAGCGCGTGACCTTAAGAAGTTCGTCATAAATGGGCTTTTTTCATTATTATGGGAGAAGGAGTGGCAGCTAATGCCACAAACCAACAAGTTGCGACAAATCAAATATTCGGTTGATTCTTGGATAACTTCGCTTTCAAACCGTAGAGATGATGTGGTTATCACCAGATTACGCTTGGGACATACGCATCTTACTCATTCATATCTCATTAACAGAACTTTGTCTCCTGTGTGTCCCGGTTGTAATGTTGTCCTCTCCGTTCCCCATATTCTAGTCGATTGTCCCTCATACTCCTCGCTTCGAGCGTCTCTTAATCTTCCTCCTTCGCTCCATCTCCTCTTCAAAGATGATCATGTTTCATTGTCGAACCTAATTATCTTCCTCCATCAATCCCGTATCTATTCCTCAATCTAATCCTCTTTTCCTATCGTGCCTCTAGCCTTGGCTGCTGTACATGGCACGTTAATTTAATTTAATAATAATAATAATATGTATATATATACATGTGTGTGTGTGTCAATATATAAGCGCGTACGTGTGCGTGTCTCCCTATAATCTCCGACGTATTCACGGAACTTATCGAAAAGAAAAAAAAAGAGAGAAAAAAAACGTTATACGCAATATTCCGCGAGAGTTTATTAGAGAGGGTTGAAAATATTGGGCTCTTATTATCCGATTCATTCACCTGTGTCTAATCCGGATTAATCCGTATGAAAGAATTAAATGCTAAATGTACATCAATAGCACAGTTTACCTTTACCAATGATCCGAGAACATACACTAAACTTATTTTATACGCACACATATTTCTTAATATGGACGCACTGCTCGTATTTATATCAACATCGTTCGTTTCTGTCTATAGCGTCGTTTTTATTTTAACAATCTACGTATAAATTGTTAGAGCAAGAAATAAGGAGGGACAGATGAGATTTTGTCGGTTCTTCGGGTCCTTATACGGAACAACGGTAAGTACCCATCATATCGCCAGCGTCGTCATTGTACCTGCTTCGCATTTTACATCGGGGCAAGAATAGAACGCAGGAAACGTTTTATATATATATATATATATATATATATATATATTATAATATACGCGAAAACACTACTTACGAATAATTTTCCCACAATATATACGCTAGTACAGCTAATGAAGCGATAATACTAACACACAACGGGGTGTTACCGCGGACTATTCGCGGATTTAGTGGAGCGACTTCAAGAACCCACGCCAGATTTGCTACTAATGCATACATTTTCGCGTGAATGAAATAAATGTACAAAAAGAAACGTGAACGAAATTTAATATACATATATATATTATATATATATGTGCGTGTGTGTGTGTAAAATAATATAAGCAGCACATAGTTATTGAACGAGAATTTTAAGTGATGTAAAAAAAAAAGTTTAAAATACTGAAGAAATAATTTTCAATTCTTCAACGATTAGATCTGCCGATCACGTTGCGTCAGCAGACATTTTCAGTGGGCGACCTATTTTCTCATTTTTTCCGTTATTCCATTGTTGGTTATTCTTACAAGTGCCAACCATTATTCGATTTTATAAAAAGAAATCATCAGACTTAAGAGGTGGCTCGATATGTGTATGTGTATGTATATATAAAAATCTGTCGTAAGCGTACGTTATTTCTTACGTGTCTAATTAAAAAATTTACCAACGGCATTTTTTACCCTCGAACATATGATAAAAATATCTTCCGTCCAATAAGACTATCTTCAAACCGATAGGAAAATAATCCGGATTACCGCAACCGTTCGAAATCTAAGAACGTTATGTATATGTATAGAGGGTGACCCAGAGAAGAGAAAACTCGAAAACTATTCGATCGAAATTTTTGAATGAAATTTTGCTTAAAAATAAGAAAAAAAGAGAGATTAGTCTACAATCATTTGTAAAACACGATATCGTTCAAATGAGTGCCATTTGCAACAATACGTTCATTCAGTCTTTAGAAAATTTTCGAGCGTAGGTCGTTGAATTTTTGAAGTTTTGCTCAGAAATCCGAGTTCTCTATAAAAAAATCGCGTAACTTTGAATTCTTTTCGAAACCCTCTTCGCGTGGTTGTGATCGGTTCCACGTTAAACGCGCGCTCCTACCCGTTATAGGATGCCATGATAACTGAAATTGGAGACAAAAATAAATCTCTCGTATGTACACTAAACGTGGAGCGCGCGGTTTGCGTTGTAACAGTGTTACCATCGTTGGGCCACCTTATATATTATAACGTGTTTAAGTGGAGGTGTACCTTAGAAATTTGAAATAGATCCATTCAAATATAAAAAATTGAAATATGTAAAAAAAAAATTAAAATAATAAAATACCTAGGAAAATATATATATATACATATGTATGTAGGTAGATCTATTACGTTAACGTTATTCTGAGTATAATACAGCATTTGATCGTAGATATTGATACGGGACGAAATTACGAAATTTCCGATCGAAAATGCTATGTATATATATATATATATATATATATATATATATATATATATATATATGTAGAGTTGTACAATAGTCAGTAGCAGAATAAGAACATGTTATATTCGTTGCTTGGGAATTTGTCACGTACATACCCACAGATAACATATAGATAAGATATGATAGATTCAAGCCTTATGCTACTGGTTTTATTATTATTCGTCCTGCTTATTCTTTTCATATTCGCACATGTATCTAGATGGTTGTTCGTCATTAAAATTTTACAAGTCGGTCGTTCTACAGACGAACAAACCACCGTTCGTGTGCGACGTGATATATTTCAATAAATTTTCATATATTCGCGATATGGTTTTATAATATCGGTAAAAAAAATTGTATAAAAAAAATTTAAATTGTTTTTCAATCGAATGAAGCTTAGTCTGAATTTGATTAAACACGATCTATAGTCGATATAACATATAAAATTTAACCGAGGTACATAACGATTATAATAATCCATCATCATCAAAACTTCGCGCTCATGCTCTATATTAATCTACAGATATAAACGATCTTGCACGTGTTTGCAACGGACTTAACCGAAATAAATTAAAATCTTTCCACCATCAATATCGATATGCTCATAAATAGTTACAGATGTAAACCTATAAATATACATATATATATATATATATATATATATATATCCAGGCACGTATACACATGCCTAATGCTATATCATACTTAAATACTCGTCCACATTTAATAACGGACTTGGGATTTCAATTTCATTATAAATTGGCTTCACACGACGAAATATAAGTTAGTGATTCTCGACGGAATACAAAACATAAATATAAATATTTAAACTTTGAAATAGTCGAAAAATAAATAATTAAATATACGAACATAATAAACAAGTTCTAAGAAATAATAATAAACGTTTAAAAATAAATCATGATATCAATTTACAAAAGTTAAGACGTCAATATGTACAAACTAGAAGGCACATATAAGGAAAACAACGTGTATAGTAACTTCCTCGAAGAAAATAGAACTAAAATCAGATAGACTCCTCTAGCAGTTACGGTAGAATTTTATATTTTTCGGTAATGTATGAAAACTGAAAGAACAGTGAAGGTGACTACCGATGATTAAAGGAAACGACAAAAATCTAATCGCGGTACGAAACCATCCGCATATCGACGCAATAAATAATCGACTATATTTATTTGCGTGAAAATAGCAGTTGCATATTAATATGTACAATTCGAATGTTCGTATTAAAAATTAAAAAAAAAAAAACATCTTTGATTCATACAATATCGATTGATTATCGATAATTACTCTCTAATATTTAATATTCTTAAATCTGTAGTTCGGTGCATAACATTTTACGACATTCGACCTTTTTAAACTGCCCTTAAAATTCCTTTTTAAATTTGCACAATTTATCGCTTCTTTTACTATTTACTCGATGTACTTCTCTGAGTCTGCCTCTGCATCGATTGCTTTTCATTTCTATTATATCGATTACGAGATATGCCCTATCCGTGTGCTTAACGTTTTCTTATTTTTAATCGACTTCTTCATTCCACGTGCAAAGTCTGGCGATTATCCGTGAATATTGTTAATTTTAATTATACAGCTTTTTTGCAGTTCGATTGCGGTACTGCTAGCGGAGACATTTTTCTTCCTACAGCCGACTTCGTTCACGTTAAATTCGATGGAAAACACTTTACGGTTATAAAAATAACCTTACTCGGACACGTTTATACGAAATTTTATCCTAAAACGCGGTATATTGAATAATCAGCAATATAAATCGTAATAGGTCATAAATTTAACTGTACTTGTACGGAAAAGTTACGGTCCTACAATATATCGCAGTGGCGTAGTTACACTAAAGTGCTCGACTTTCAACTCGACGGTCGACGATTTGAAACCAACTCATAACGGTTAATTATTACAAAGAAGACAATGGCACTCCACTCCGTATAATATCATATGCGCGCGCATCTGTGCTGCAAGTGCCTGAAATGCTAGCAAACATACAATGGATAGTCATTACGTTCGGCTATCGAATACAATGCGTGTCTACGTTTTTCGTTCCACACAAATACATACAGAATGAACGATAAATAGATAAATAAATATTAAAAAAATTTAATGAAAGTAAAGTAGACGAAAAAGAGACACCATTTAAGACTGTACCTATTAAAATAATCGCATGAATGGTAAGTTGAAGAATTTTTTAAATTTTGACAGTTACATATTTACTTATGAGCGTGTTTAGTAATTTTTTAAATTGAAAGTAAAAAACATTAAATAAAACAAATCCGAAGTACACGAAGAAAAATTTTTAAAAATTTCGCAATTATAAGGTTTGTTTTTGTTTTTTTTAATAAAAATTAAACATTCGCATTTTACGTATGTATTGGATAATTTCTAAAAGTATCTCATGTATGTAATGTCCATAGATTTTCGCATTGCAAGTTATCCGTCAAATTATTTACACTTTACGCCGAGGTGTATCGAAATTCCAAAATACTATTTTACTATTACTTTTTAAAATAGAGGTAAATGTTTCTTACAGTTGGACAGTTAGTTTCAAATGTATAAGTGTACATAAATAAGAAGTAATAATAATGGAAAAAAATAAAATGTAAGAAATTACTTAATCCAGGTATACAATAATATTACAAAGAAAAGTAATTTTTAAATAACAGATTTGATTGTAAACCTAATAATGGTGAATCTGGTAAACAACCAAAAAAAAATCGACATAATATTCTTCTTTTTCTGATGCCCTACTCTACGAAGAACGTTGGCGATCAAAACCTCCTTCCTCTGGCTTCTTGCATGAGTTTTTGACCATGTGTTCGTCCGTTTTTTGATATTATCCAACCAGCATGTTTTTTGTCCTCCCCGACTTCTTTTCCAATCTACTTGTCCTTGGATAATTAGTTGCACTAGCTTATATTTATCTCCTCTAATTACATGGCCGAAGTACTTTATTTTTCTTTGAATAACCGATTTCATTATCTTTCAGTTTTGGCCCTCTCTAGGACTTCACGATTTGATATCTTGGTTATCCATGCTATTTTCATACGAAGGAAATATGCAGCTATTTTGTTCTGTTCTTAAAGTTCTCGATATCGTCTTAGCGTACTATCCATTTCAAAATTCTTCGCTCTGCCTTTCTGATCTTTTTTTTTCCTATAACTTTTTTCCTTTTCTGTTATAATTTTTTGTGAAATTATTATTATTATTATTATATGTCTCAAGTTTTGTCGTTATCTTTTCTATACGCTTTATTAACCCTTCCAGTCATGCATTATCGATTTTTTACAACAAAATTATACATTTTGATTTATGAAATAAAATGAAAAAGTAATATTTTGATCGTGTTTTTTACTTAATTTTAGCAAATTCTTAATGCATTATTATAAATTATAAATATAGTTTTCATTACCACAATTGAGCACACTTCAAACGCATATTTTCGCAAATTTCCTCTGAATATTTGTACTAATGTCGTTATTTTTTAGCACAACTATTCTATAATATGCGATACATAAAATCAGAGAGAAAAGATTATTCACGCTGGTTATACACAGGAAAATCGAAGGGCCTCCGCGAGGGAAAAATAAGATCATCCCCATAGCTCGCAACCATATAGCCTCAGATTGGTTTACGCATTGTATAATAAAAGTTTATTTTTAATATCTAGTTCCGATCTTGGTTCTAATAAACACTTTAATTTTGCTGTCTAGATATTTAATTCAGTCTTTCTTGCCGTTATATGTGATGACCATGTTAATGACTGATCAAGATGGATTACCAAGTATATAACAGAAGAGTCTTGAGGTATTGTTGTTCCACTTATTGATGTTTATTGCGTTCAATTTTTTCTTTTAGTAAATACTACATGTTTACATTTAGCTTTGTTAATTGCTATTTTCTAAATGCTGAATCATTCAGCGGTCTGGTCTAGCGCAACCTGAAGATGCTGAGTGGACGCACTAGGGGCCACTCATGTGAAGCTAGTATTACCGTGTCATCAGCGAAGCTTGCTACGTAAATACCGAGTATAGGAGTGTCCCCAGAATACTGCCCTGAGGTACTCTACCTTGAATTTTACGGGGAGATGATTGATAATTATTAATTATTACTTGAAAATATCGATTCTCCAAGTATGATTTCAAAATATTATAATATTCCGGTGGCAAGATTTGTTTGCATTTATAGAGAAGGCCTGAATGCCAAACTCTACCAAAGGCTTCTTTCACATCGAGAAATATGGCTGAGCAAACCTTGTACCTGCTATACTTGAGTGTCCAATGCGAAATCCGAATTGATGATTCGGTATTGCCCTCTCTTGATCAATAACCTTCTGAAGCATTTTTTGTATTAATTTTTCAAATACTTTAGAAAACACTGGAAGATGGGTCGATAAGATGTAATATTTTCTGAGGGTTTACCGGGTTTTAATATCATTTTAATATTAGCAAATTTCTATAGTATCGGAACATACTTAAGTCTTCGCATTGCATTATACACGTATGTCAGAAATACTAGTGATTTTTTAGAAGTTGCTTAAGAATGTTTGCAGTAATTAGATCATACCCCGGTGGGGTTCGATTCTTTTTTAAGGTGTAATTGTTATCTTACTTAAGCTAAATTCTGATGGGAGCTTAAATTTTTCGTATATTTCTTTCAATAAATCGTATATTTTAGTAGGAATATCGGAAATAAGATGGAATGGTGGTGACTTTTTGAGCTACGATATATCAGTTGTTTACATTAAATATGTGAATTACTTGCGGAATGTAAATGTGAAGTACTTGTGCTACAGAAGGGAAATAGTGCAATTAAGGTTTCTGCGTGATATGTGTAAAGAGAGAAGTGAGTATTTTACATATTTACATATAGTATCGAGACCAAATAGACGATCTAATCGATTTTTTAATTGCACAAACAAACGTCATAGATTTAATTTCTCCGCTACCCGCAGGTTTTCGTTTATATACAATTTTCCCTTAAAAATATAAAATGAAAAAATATTAATTTAAGATTACGATTAAAAAAAAAAAAACAGCAAAATAAATAGCACTATTAATAAAACAAATTTATTAATACCGTTCTTCATTTTGCTGTTTTTTGTGAATCGTAATCTTAATATTTTTTCCGCTTTATATTTTTTATTTTTAAATGTACACTAGATAATGGTCTAACAGCCGAAAAGCTTTGTGATTTTTCATAAAGAAAGATTTTTAGTAAATTTAACTTCCTTTTTGTTATTTTTAATAAAAAATCACTAAATTCCACATTCTTCAAAATAATAAAACGTACATCGAGTAAGTACGGATTATGTTTACTTATCTATTATTGCAAGATTTTTCTTAACCTCTTCTCCTCCTACTCCGTTATTTATGTCACGCCGCCTTATTTAAACTATTGCGACGGACGGTGGTCTATCTAACGTTCACTACGTTTCATGGATAACGTTGTCTGAACTTTAATATCGTCTTGTTACCTGACCGTCTTTCCTATACGCAGCTTAAGTCCCTTCTACGCTCTCCAAACAGGCAGTCCGCAATCCCGATCATGTCTTTTTTTTTTTAATGCTCTCCTATGTCACTACGTTCTGAGCTTTACATTACTACGTTCTCCAAATACTACACTTCCGTATAATATACCGTCCCTTCTCTATCCGAATATTCTACAATTATTCCCCTATGTAGCAACACTTTTAGAAAAGTCAGCATCTTCGATTAAAATATAAATAGTTCCCAACAATATCACGTTCGGTAAGCAGGAATGCCATCCCCATTTATGTTAAAAAAAAAATTAAAAATAAACGGAATTTCGTATACGGTCGTATTTTTCATTACTCGACGTAGCACGTGTTTTAAAATTAATCTGTTCCTTACCGAACGACAAAGACTCAATTCGTAATAATACCTGCCTGCGACCAATGCACAACCCCTATTATTTATTTCGCGTTTCTTCTACTAGACTACTTTTACCTCCGAATTTCCGCCCCTATAATACTCCGCATATCCGTATTCAACGCGTGTTATAACTTTCGTACTAATAATAGCGCCCATATCGAACTTTTGGTTCTATATCTACGTCTAGAATTCGTTATAGTTTCAAATAAGAGGATATAGCACCTTCTCTTCCAGTCGTCGTACGTAATCCGATATCTCTTATTACGACGTTCTTATCCCGTATGTATCATTGACCGAACACACACACACACGGGACGTATTTGTTTAATAAGGCTTTATCCGTTCGTCGAAACGAATGTGGAATTACAATTAAGAATCCGGGAATTTTAATCCGTTCTTTTTTTCAAAACGATTACAAACGTTTATTTATTTATTTATAGATTCGTCGAGGTTGTAGATTTATCTATTTCGAAAATCTATTATTTATACAGTTTTCAAATGACGGATTAAAACAAGCTGTAGGGTACAGAGAAAATCTTTTTATGCTTGAAATATCCGTATGATGTATGGAATGTAACATCGTTTGAATGTCCACCGCATTTCACGGTGGCAAGGTCCGAGTGGTTTAATTTTCGGTGACTTTACCGCATAGATCTGGCTGAATGTGATCGATAGCACTGGTGATGTTTAATTGGCCGATTCACGTCTCCTCTGCGAAAGACACTACTCGCTTATTATGAAATTTTATTCGAGCATTCTTTTTCATTGAAATATAATTAAATTGAGAAAAGGTTTACAAATACGAATACGCAACAATCTTGAAGAGTATTGGCGGTAGTGATTATAATAGAACGCGATTCGATATGCTGAAACGTCTGCAATTCGTGCTGTAAATTATAGGATGTATATTAGATTCAATGTATTCTCGCTTGGAAATACGGGTACAGTCCAACAAATGCTTGTCAAAGACTACTGACCGATACTCTGTCGTAGCTGAGCATGTACATCGGGGGAAATATTGAGTTTATACACACGTCGAACACAAATCACTGTTGCATAAAAACGACTAGTGACGCAAACATTTTTCAGCGGAATCACAGATGATTTCCGAGGCTTCTTCAGCGCTATAAAAGCTATCTACGGCCCTAAACATAGACGGAAAACTCCAATCAAGGATGGATCTAGAAACCTGCTACGTAATGGAAATGATGTCACAACAAGGTGGCAAGAATATTTTTAAAAACTTTTCAACAATGAATCCGTCTTTAGCAAGAACGTGCTTCAGTCTGTAACTAGGAAAGGAGGAGAAAATAGAACTAAATGAACCTCCGAGTTTGGAAGAATTATCAAATGCTGTCAAAAGCCTAAAACAAAAAATCTCCTGGCATGGATGGTATTCCAGCATATATATATAAAATAAGAGGAGAAATGATGTTTAAATGTCTGCACAAATCTTAGTCCTCCCATTTGGATTTTTGATTTGAATATAGTTTGTGCCGTTATCACTTTCGTTTTTAAAATATTAGAGGTCAAATTTGGACCCTTAACCCGGCCTTTTTCGAATTTTGATCTGAAAATTTGTGTCTCCTTTTAGTTTGTGCTAGTTTTTCAGTTGTTATTTTCATTTGTGCCCTTTCTGTTTAAACACCTCTCATTTCCAACTTTCATCCTTGACTTGGGTTATTTTTAATTTTATTGTAATTAACGTTTGTTTTGTATAGGAACTAGACTATACTTTTAAACATCGATATTAAATTTATTCGAGCCAATTACGTTCCATTCGTATCGATTTTAATTGGTGTTATGCTCATGCTTATTTATATTCCAGAATATATTTAAAAAATAAGGTGCAGTTAACCTCTCTAACTCTGTGACGTTTAATTTTTCTTGTTGTTTTATGTTTCCACTGCTATAAATTATTTTAAAATATTACTTTCCGTGTCCGGATACTTTATGCTTTAGCCCAATGTGTAGCGACATAGACGGCTTTATAGTTTGCTGCAGTCCACATCCTAGCAGTTTCTGATTTGTGGTGAGCCAACAACATTTCAGTTGACTTAAGGAAACTCTTACTTGATTTTAGTAGACGGTGGAACATTATGTCGAAATAGTAGGTGTCTATTATTCATCATTTGTGATGTGCGCTCTAAAGCTCCTGCAACCTCTCGTCTTATCTTAAGCGGCGCTATTCCCGTCAATATGTAGATTTGCTGTACTCTTGTCGGTTTCAGCCATCATGTTACTATTTGTTTTATTCAGTGCATCATCTACTTGCTTTAAGTTCTTCCATACTGGCGCTGTAACTTTAGCTGCGGAAAAACAAAGGGCTAATGCCGACACCCTCCTATTTTTTCCAGTGTTACGAAAAATCGACGACTCTGTAACATCATTTCCACTACCCGAGATAGCTGATAATTCTTATTCAAGTGTCAAGTCGTATATCTTAATCTATGATTAATTGTGTCGTATGCAGCCGTTAAATCCACGAAAGCTACTCCGGTAATGTTCTTTAGTTCAAAGCTGTCTTCTACATATTGCGTCGAATTAAGTATCTCCCTAGCATAGAAATATTAATCGTATTACAGATGAAATGTCTAGTTAAAATCGTGGGTATTTTTATTATAAATACCACGGACATTAGCCGGAATTTGACAGTCAATTTATCATTGTGATTTTTCTATTAATTCTAAACCTTGTAATTAGTAAACAGTTTTGAAGATAACTTAGATAAACTTTTTCTCATTCGTACTGGTACGTAAGTTAATGCAATTAATTAATTATTTATTTATTCACTAATAATAGATTGAACAAAGATTACACATTTACTGGTATTGAAACTGAGGTCGTAATAAGTTATCTTGAACATGAATTTTTCATTGATTACGAAAACTGTTCAACCTTTTTGTTCGATAATAAACAGAGGGGGTTAACTTAAATTACCATACAAACGGGCTCTTAAACAAGTTATCCCGCTTATTATTTTGATCGATATGACAATTTTCTTTAATAGTAATTTTATAATTTGTACAAAAGAGTAATGTATGTGCTGTAAAAATTTTACCCTTATAAAGAAAAAATGGTGCTTTTGTGGACAACTTTTTTTTTTCCAATAAACATATATTTTTATTTTAGCTGTAATAATTTGATCATACATCAAATAAAATCACATATGACGGAATATTTAAAAAAAAAAAATCTAAATAAATCTGTGCACAATTATTTACAAATTTTACCATACAACTGTTTGAAATTATGAAGAAATACTTCAATTATAATTATATAAATTCGAATTTGACGTTATTAGTTTTTCATTTTACTTCAATATGCAATATTATATTTTCGTTTCTCATCGTATGGATATACACCTAATTGTTTTTTACCCATGTTAAGATTATCGAGATGTTCATAGTAAATCACAATTATTTGTAGATACCGAACAGAAAAAAACAACTATAGATCTAAAATTCGTTATTAAAGAATTTCGAAAATTTGTGATTACAAATCAACTACATGGTCTGTCGTCCGGCAGTTCGAAAAATATTACAAAAGTAATTGATTTTCAGTAACCTCTAAACATCTTTTAAAACACGATGGTTCTTTTGAATAGATACGATATTCAACTAAAATTTGGAATAAATCTAAAACAAAATTAAAAACTTCTTAAAAATATCCAATGTGACTAAAAGGAAACATGTTTTTCAAATTTACCTAGGTTCAATGAACCTAAATCTAAAAATATGTAAGCAATTCGTTGCCTAAGTATACAGAAATAGACAAAAATATGATGATACGGCTTACTGAAGAACATCTGATAATATTTGAATCATTTCTTTTCGTATTTTCTTCTTTTTCTTTAGGTTGGCGATCAACCTTGACATGGCAGACCTGAACATTTCAACAGGCGAATGATAAAACTAACGATAAAAATCTTTTGACCACGAATTTTGAGGACGGCCTCTTAATCTTCTGCCTGGAAACTTTCCTTCCATAATGAGACGCAAAATTTCGTATTTATCCCCTCTCATGATGTGGCCCAAATATTTTGTTTTTCTTTCTTTTATCAAATTTAATAATTCCGGGCGCTTCAATTTCATTGTATCCAGAACTTTTTTGTTTTTAGCATGCGTCGCTACGAATATAATTCAAAGGCCTTTATCCTTTTTTTCAAAGGTAGCATCGAGCGCCCAACTTTCACCTCCTAAAGAAGGATTGAGGTAGCATTTTAGCATTCTAATACACAATTCGAGACTTAATTCCCTTCTAGTGAGCAGGTTTTTCACTTTAATTATAGTCTTTAATATTTCCATTAACTTTTCATAATCAAACGTCTTATGGTAATCTATAGCGCACACGTATACATTAATATTTACATCTCGACAGCGTTGTATAAGTAAATGAACAGCGAATACACGCGTGTCCATGCCATTTCTGAATACACTGTGTATTTCCTAAGCGTTCCTCACATCGTTTGAATAGTCTTCTATGTATTATTCTCAGGAATATTTTTAAGACACGCGACATCAAACTGATCGTACGGTAGTCATCACATTTCAAGGATTTCGCTTTCTTTGGGATTGCAGTGAAGGTTGATTTTAGCCATGTGGCGGTATTTCTCCTGTATTGTATATTAAACATCTCGGTCATATATCACCGTTTTCGGCTAGAAGTTTGATTACCTCTACATGTATTTCATCTGGGCCTTACCATTTTTCTGCCGTTTATTAATTGCATATATAACTTCTTCTTAGAAAAAGTCAAAAATAAAGTTCAAACAAGGAATGGGATTATACGGAAACTAGTTGGAACTGCATGGTGTCCAAAGCCAAGAGTTGTACGTACAACGGCGCTCTGATCCTATGTTTTTCGGCTGCAGAATATGCACATGTCCAGTTTGGGCACGGTCAAGCCACGCTAAGAAGGTGGATATGGGTCTAAGTGAAACAGTACGTATTATAACGGGTTGTCTCAGGCCAGCAAAAGTATACAACCTGTATTTACTAAGTGGTATTGCAATTCCAAAACATAAGGAGGATGGTGGTTGCAGATATAGAAAGAACCAAGCAAGCTACCCTCCACACCCTATATATGGGCAAAATGCTGCAACTCCGCGTTTGAAGTCAAGAAGAAGCTTTCTAACTTCGACAAGCAGTATGACATTTTACATACTAATGCAGAACAAGCGTGAGTTAGAATATGACAAAGTTCAATCTCGAGATTTCAATGTGAAGGAAAAATCAGCGGAAGGTTTCAATGAAAGCTGGCGAATATAGAAAACTCTTAATCGGATCCAATCAGGGTGTGCCCGAACAAAACAGACTCTAACAAAGTGGTTACTGGCCAGGGACGGATATTGCGAATGCGGCGAGATACAGACCATTGCACACCTACTCGAATTTGAATTGACTGGTGTTAGATACACGATGAAGAATGTCATTGACGCGGACATGGACGCTATAAAGTTGACGGAATAGTGGTCCGAGAAAATTTAATAGACGTTAAAAAGTAGTTTAAGTTATAATTGGCTCGGACACGAATAATAAAATATTGTATGTTTTAAAATTAAGTTATAAATTTCTAGATAGAAATATTTTATGTATCATTTGTGTTATGTTTCTATTTCGTAAATATTTTTAAGTCCACGCGTTAATTCAATTGTAAATATTTAAATACATTACGTTTTAAAAATAAACATAGCTGATTTCAATTTCTAACATTATTTTCTATAACTTCTCGCGAATAACTAAGAAAATCGTGATCATTACACGAAGTAAACACGGTTTCATTTTGTTGTCACTATAATGTTTAAAACTTTTCAAACCTATTTATTATTTCTGGTACGGTATCAGTTTGCGCATGTAAGCATTATAGTTAGCGAGATATAGACAATAATATGTTTACTGTTACCTGAGTACCTCTTCAAGAAGTCGAAAACTAATGACACGAAGAAATGTACAAATGTTTTAAAAAGATTATCGAGAAAAACTTTCTTGAAAATAAAAAGCATCGGATCCATTTCAAAAATCTGTATGAAATTGAAAATATGTAATCAGCAATGGTATCGTAGTACTGATATTTTTATTTTAAAATCTGAGATAGATGCTCGAACATGAGTCTCAATAACGTTATTGTTTAAATATGTCGAGTTACAGTGAAATTCGATACAAATATAGCGTAATTGGCAGAAAAACATTTAATGCGGAAGCTTAAAAATGGACCCAACTTACGCTCTTTTAGTTTCTATATATCTAAGTATAAACGCCGATGATATAAAAAAGATAACGCAAATCAATAAAACCATAGCAAATATTTAAGGTTGAAGTTGGAAATTGGAGGGTCTTTAAATGTGTCTTTTAAATATCTCGATAACAGGAATGTCGTAAACGAAACACCCGCACAAACGTCACACGCATTTCGAGGTCAAAATTCAAAATGCGTAACTGGCGAATTTTTTCCGTCACACAAGGCCCGGCATAATGGGGGACAACTAGAATGAATTGTCTCGGGTTTCCAGATAAACGGGACCCAAAAAATCTAAAAAGTTGATTATACATCGGGTTTTAGTCAGAAATACTAATACGTTACTTATCTATTCATCTATCTTTTATTATTATTATTTTTATATATAAAGATCCAGTCAAGCTATACAACTTGTCGGTAATAGCTTGGCCGCAGCAATTAACAACTAGTGTTTCTACCCCTTATTTATTAAAAAATACAAAAATACTATAACGAATTCGATAATAGGTTAAAAATATCGCATTGTATATGTAGACGTGTAAATAAAATCACGATTAAGACAATTAATTGACCAGATAAAAAAAAAATTATCATCATTGGTAGGGGTTAACTTTACATTCATCTCTCAGGTCCACTTCACACTCACCTAATTATAGTGTATCTAGATTATTTAATATCAAGTCTACACACAGGAATCGATAGGAATATTTTATTGTTTGATTTATTTTTAATTTATGATTACTTAATTAATCGCGAAAGTACCGGGTTAGCGGATTTTGAACAATATTATGTAATATTTTTTTAATAAATATTTGTTTTTTGTTTTTTTGTTAGATTTTAACGGGGTCCTCAATCATATTTTTATTCCAGCTATGCCAAGTTTACATGGCGGGACCGCCTCAAACAATCTTTCAATGTGAAAACTAATCTTTCTCGATTTTAGGTTTGTTAAAGATATTACGTACTTCTATTCACGATGTTCTACTAAGAGCAATCTAACAATGAGAGATACATCGTTAGAATAAATATTTCATTATTGAAATTAACGCGTTAATTGATCTCGTAATTTTAAAAAGTCATTATAACGCATCTAATTTATCTATTTCGAAGGAAACGATTATTGAAGTTAATTAAACAGTTTTAACATTCTTTCCGAAAACCAACTTTTTCCGGCATATTTCCACGTGTAAAGCAATTATGAAAGATGACTCTATATTACATAATAAAAATATTAGTTTTTACAATTTTGTTGTATTCAGGCGAGACGTCAGACAGTTCAGAACCGGAATCTACGGAGAGACTGAATACAAAGTGGATAGGATGGATATCCGTTCGTCGCAACCTAATAATGTATAAAAATTAATAAACAAAATACTTCGTTAAAATAAATATTCGATTATTAATTTAAACTCGCGGATTGATTTATAGACGACTCTTTATTATAAATAATAACGGCAATATTTAAAAAAAAAAAATGACTTGCGCCTATTTCGTATAGACCCGAAACTATTTGCGGTAAATTGTAGCTCGAATAAATGGCAAATTACGGCAAAAACTGAAACTATCGTTTTCTCACTCGAATAAGACCAACTTAGCCAGATAGTTGTCTCGGTCAATAAATTATTAGATAAGCGGTGACAGCTGAATCAGACAAAATAGGTGATGAATTATTGAAAGTATGTCTAAACGATCTCCTAAAATCTTTAGTTAAATTTTTCAACTCGATACTGTTGACCGGGTAACCGACCATCAGATTTACCGAAGTCTGTTCTAATTCCGCTACCGAAGAAGAAATACTATCGATCGCGTTGATTATCGTGCAGTAAGCCTCATACCTTGAAGGGGTCTTTCTAAAAATAATTCGCAGCAGAATTTATTAAAAATGCGAGGAAAACGCTGGTGAAAATCAATTTGGATTTAAAAATGGTTACGGAACACAGGGAGCAATATGCTCACGTAACGTCCTAGCGCAAAAATGTCGAAATGAAAATCTCAGACTATACTACTGTTTCATCGATTATAAAAGTCTGAAGTGAAATACCAATTAAGAAAGGTGTGCGAGAAGGTTGCATATTGTCACCGTTACTTTTCGATAATTCGGAAGCAATTTTTAAGACTCATGGATGACGATGGTATCAACATCGCAGACCGTAATATTTCAAATATAAAATGTACGAACGATATAGTCCTAATCTCGGATAACATTGATAAGAAATCGCCACAGTAAGCAAATAATATGACTTTGGAATAAATGTAAGCGAAACAAGATGGTAACAATAAGTGGTCAAGTCATAGAGTTTCTAAATATCAATATCTCGGAACGTGGATTCATGAGGAAATCGATCAACCAGATACGATCACGCATAGTAAAAGCAAAAGGCCTTTTTAAACGTGAACAATTTAACGATCCGGAAAGGCGTTAACATACGGTTTAAGGCTGGTGCGACATTACGCATGGCCGCTATAGAAAGTTGGATTCTCATATCTACCCTTGTTAAACGCTGGAGAATATATAATGCGAATGATTTAGCGTTAGCTGCGGATACCTGAAGCAAAACTGCAGAAATCAGTTAATGATCTAAACAGACTACTGAACATCAAATGTTTAATGAAAACAAATGAAAAGAAAACAAAAGCATTAAGATGCGATAATAAGAATATGAAGATGATGATAATAATAAATGGAAAAATGGTATAACAAGTAAAGGAATTTGAATACCTAGGCAGCCTAATATCAATCGATGGCAGATCAGAACGGGAAATAAGGAGAAGAATAGCACAAGCTAAGAACGCTTTCGGCCAAAAAAAATTGGCCTCCTCTCATCTCGGAATTAGACACTAGAAAACAGTTTGCTAAAAGTTTCATTTGTAGCATTGCACTTTACGGACGTAAAGCATGGACGTCGCTTAAGAAAGATAAATGCAAGCTAGAGGCGTTTGAAATGTGGTGTTGGCGACGCATGTTGAAAATAAAATGGACAGATAAAATACCGAACCGCGAAGTACTGTCCAGAATTAATGAAAAAAGAGAAATACTAAAGACAATAGAAAGAAGAAGAAATTGGACATATTATACGTCATTCAACATGGATTACCAACGTATTAGAAGGAAAAACAAACATCCAAAGAGGAACACCTCGAAGGAGGTTCATGGATGAAATCAAGAGAAGAAGGTCGTATGCGGAAATTAAAGAACTAGCCAGAGCACGAAAAGATCTTGCACGCCGTCGTGTTACCCACCAATCCTCGGGTTGAGGAGAAGTACCGTATTTTGAGCATACCAAGACTATAGCACCTGTTTCAAAGTATGTCAAAGTAAACGGAACTGCTATACGCTGTACGCTCCGCACAACTAAAATATTACGGTCATGTAAACAGACATCCGGGAAAGTATTATTTATCCCAAGTTGCCCTGAATGGTGTCGTCGAAGAAGCGAGGGAGGAGAAAAATATCGTGGCTGATACACGCCGTTGGTACAACGAGACATTTACAGAGTTGGCAGACGTGTCCGGAGACAAAGACGGAACAGCTATGTTGATTGCTAAACTTCGGTCGGAAGTATCGTAAAAAGGAGAAAAACAAGAAGTCGTTTTATTTTTTAATTACGATAAATTAATTTTGTTTATTGCAGCGAGGATGTTCTAGTTGTTATAACAACACATACGTTGTGTAACTTTTTCTCATAAAATATTTGTACCTGTATATTTATAATATCAAATCGGCCAGCTTCCTCCTAGGCAGAGAAATCAGCAAGTATTCATTTATCGATTAAGCGGAGCTGAGTGAATGAGAAAAATTTTCCGCTACGTGAAGAGATTCGTATAAAGAACGTGTAATAGAACAAAATTTATAAATGACCACCTAGAGACGCTATACTGGATTTATTAAACGGTTTTGAGTAGACGAAAAAGAGATGTAAACATTTATACGATAATGATTCGGAAGTGTAGGATAACACGTTCTATAAGAACGACGATAATTGAAACGAGGGTGTATCACTCGACGTAAGTCGGCAATTTAATTCGCGCGCGCCGAGTACACAGGAGATACACGTATACGGTAATCGCGAGAGATTAGCTCTCTTTCAATCGTGTAACAACTCTCGGCGGTTTTAAAGTGGAATCGAAAATGTGAAAGGTACTCTTGGTTCGTTTGTAAACGATCATCATTCGAGAAAGGAACGAGTGCGTATTTTCCAAGACGAGAAGATGATGGAAAATAAAAAGTCCAAACTAAAAAAAAAAAAAAAAAAAATTAGTAAGAAACGAGTATCGGATAAGCCGTATATTATCCGAAAGTGGACTTAAGACCGACCGTTTGTACGTTTTTAATATCAACACGTACTAGTAAAATAAATTTCGTATATTCGTATTATATATATATATGTATATATAGTACAGACTAGCTACATAATCAGAAGGGGGAAGCGAAAGAGAGGATACGTCGGTATGTAAGAGCACTTTGACTAGCGAGTCCCGTCACCCCTTCCGGTGAAAGTAGCGTAGAAAATACGATGTAACGGTAATAGTAGTAAAAGATCGCAGCGATTTAGAAGAAGAAGAAGAAGAAGATGAAAAAGAAGAAGAAAGTTAAAAAGGAACTCTCGAAAGATCACTCAAAGGCCAGATAAAATATTTTGGAGTATCATCGAAAATATAGGACGGCGCGGATGTACTTACACTCGTAACTCTTTACCCATATACTTCTTAAAAGCTCGAAAAGGTTTAGAGAGAGAGGCTAAAGAACGGCTCGACTTTGAGTATCATCATTAATATCGTACTCGTAATCGTAATGGTAATCATCATTTGGAAGATACCTTCGTAATATGTTATTATTAGATTTCTACAACAAACGAAGATATATCAATCACGTAGCTACGTCATCATTATTATTATTATAATATTTAAAGCCGGGATTTACTGGCTTAAATTGCTTTTGACGACGCTAGGTATACGATAATAATAAGCTGAAATTACTTTTTAGATTCAGGTAAAATAACGAATATTATTCTACTGTGTAACTAAGTAGACTAAGATCCGGGATTGAGACTCGATTGTTTCAACGAGACCGAGAATAATGTTAAATACGCGTTGTTGAACGTAGAGAGCCAAACGGATAAGAGTTTTGTTATATATACACGTGTATATATTATATATATATATATATATATATATATATATATATGTTTCTAGTATAGTAGAGTATTATTGAGGAACGTCCATCAAGTGCAATTACACGTATAATCCATCGGAGAGCTATCATAGGTTGTTGAAACAGCTTTATAATCGTCCGTTTATACTTCCTTTTCGGAATAAATAATAATAATAATAATAACGATGAAAGACAAATGAGAAGATATTTGTACCACGGTGTACACGGAACGTTTGTCCGTGTATAAATTCCGAGGACCCCCTTACACCGAACATTCCGTATAAATAAGGGTAGCTAGGTAAAACTTTATCATCGCTGGTACGTTCAAGATGTTGTATCCCTCGAAACGAAAGAGTGCGCAAGGATTGTAAACACGGCAGTCAAGCGATAGCGATGTGTGTTCACCGGGTGAAGTAATAATAATACATATATAACATAATAATATTAATAGAAGTATTATTAATAATAATAATAATAATAATACCAGAATAAGAATAATAATAATAACGGGAAAATACTAGGTATTGCCAAAAGGCCTGGGGGGGGATATATTATAGTGTGTATAAACGAGCGACACAGTAATAATAAGCACACCGTTGGTATTCAGTCTACCATAACGATAAATTATAAATGTGTAACGACCGGTTTTATATATATATATATATATATATGCATATATGTGTACACGAGTATACATACATATATATATATATTTATTCAAACCAACCCGTTTTAAGGTTCCGAATCAAAAGTTCTTCCGGTCGGTAATTTCCCTATAGAAATAAGGCTAGGAATCTGTGCACGCGGCTCTTAAAGGCGGTTCTAAGAGTTGACGTTCGATAGTTTCCAGTGGCTACGAGTACCGAAGTCTCCGCCCTAACACCTCGATAAGAACTTGGGAATGGCGAACATATTATCCCTCTCTCTAAAACGACTACTAGAAGGCAGTTAAAACGACGGTCCCCCTTAAACGAGAGATAGTTCTAAGTTCTACTAAACAAATTTAATAACAAAAAGTGTAGTTGATACGAAGCCACTTATTCGGTGTGTATCGTTCGAGCCGGGTATCGATACTGTATCGTATGTATATACATATATGTGCATGTGTATATTAAGTAAATAAATAAATATATATATATATATATACGTATATATAATAGACATTTCGTGTTAAACGGCGTTAAAATTGAGAAAAAAATTAATTAATCTTTTTGATAAACCGATATTTTTCGATTACGTTTTGTTTTTTTTTTTAAATAAAAATAATACGTAATAAAATCTATTATTTTAACGAGCGATTTAATAAAATGACTGTCGTAATAATTATGAAGTTCGATTTCGATTCTAAACGTATTTTACCCCTACCCTCTCGCCTAGGACGTATATAATTAATTGAACTTCTGTTCATTATTATTATTATTGATATCTTCGAAATTTTCTTATGTTTCGTTCATCCTGGCTCTGTCACCGACGCAACATTACCATCAGCAACAACAACGTTATCATATATCGACATCGTTGCCAGGAGCGACAACAGCCGCCATCGTATCCGGTCTTCATCTGCAACAGACGTCAAGTCCGATTTCGGCAGCGTCCGTTTATTCGCCGATTATCGTCGAATTACAACATCGTAGACATCATTCCCTCGGTCTTGACGACGACGACGACGACGACGACGAAGACGTTAATCAACGGAAAAGATCGACGACAGATCACGAATCAGACGACGACGAATCTCCGGAAGACGACGAAGAGGACGTATTGCCGGAGCTCGATGTTGTCGATTTGGCCATGTCCTTAAGTCCTAAACATCATCACCATCATCATCATAATTCTCACGCGCAGCATAATCATAATAATAGCAGTAATAACCATCATAATAATAACGGTAACAATAATAACGCTAACAATAATTCTCATACTACTCCGTTTTCGGTGTCCGATATTTTAAGTCCGATCGAAGAAACTTATCGTAAACTCGAATTGTGTTGTCCGAACGGACCGTCGTCGTCGTCATCTCCGTATCATAGAACGACCAGCATCGGTGACGGTAGCACCAGCAGCGCCGCTAGTTTATTAAACGGTGTCACTTCGTCGTTAAGTCCACCGCCATCCACTACTCCAGCGTCTTCGGTAGACATTCATCATCATCCGCATCATCATCACCATCACCATCATCACGTTTCAGCCATGTCCGCAAATCCGTACATGCACGTTGCTCAATTTCCGCCGCAATATTGTAACGGTCCGCCTGAATTATCCTACGGTAATACAGCGGCCAGTTGGTACGGAACTTCGCCCGCTAATGATCCTAGATTTGCCAGTAAGTGCGATGCATCTTTTTATTTCGGGCTTTATCCGAACGTAACTGGTTTTTAAAAATCTCGAATAACGTCTATACACATCTTTTTCGGATAGTTTCGTTGTCATTACGACGAGCGTTTCGGTCTAAAAACTAATTCGGTATCTTCGTATAATATCGCAGTTATGTAGAATATAAGGCGAACAGAATTGTAACGGTGGTTAGAATATTGAAATACCCTCCCATGATTCGCAAATTTTTTCAGTATTATCGAATAATTTGAACGAGTTACGAAATTAAAAATAAACCATTTTTTTTAGTACTACGAATATGACTAGAATTAAGTGAAAATAACGAAATTACACGTAAAAATTGAGACGGAAAATGTAGAAAAAGAAGCAAATAATAATAACCAAAAGTTAACACGAAAGCGAAAGTAAAACATAAAATCGCAATTATAAGGAAATGGTTTCTACGTCACGATGTAACTGACGAATTATTAGCCTCATCGGGTGAATGGAGATTAGCTGACATTTCTATCTAAATGTGATTTTTGTCAATTTTTAACATGGTCGGGTGGTACGCTATCTAACTAATATGACCTAACATTATCTAACCTAACTTAACCCAATTACAATTAATTATCATAAAAAGGTTATTAAAAATAATTTTTAAAATACACGATTTTATTTATTATTATATTAAAATAATTTTTTTAATTAATCCAAACGACACTAAGTATTGGTATACTTAGGAGTAAAATTCGATAAGGTGTAGTTTATATTAAACGAGCCTCGTTTTTATTATTAGTTTCACGTATTGATCGATTTTTTCTGTTTAATTACCCGGAACTCAACCAACCGGTCTAAAAACCTTCCCCAGTTTCATATCGGTATAACCGTTTGTTCAACTACATCTTGACGACAATTTTCCCACGTACCTACAATCGTTCCGATGAATTGCTTCAACGTTATTAACCTGCATTATTTGTAGAGTGAAAATTGCTAAATGGAGGTAACTGAAATAATATTTTTTCTCGGAAAAAGAATTTCGTGTTAAATGATATTAAAATAAAAACTACACATACTCAACAAAATTACGTTTCTTAGAGTTTAGTTTATGTACGATAGATACGTTTGTAATGCATTTAATACAAATCGATAAAACAACAATATTATTAACCGGAACTTAATTAATACGTACACGATTTTCATTTTTTTTTGTCTTTAAAAATATGTATAAAACATTTATCGATTTTTTGGAAAATAATCAGATATTTTTTTTGCATTCTATTTTTTAACACCAAAGTTCAAACAAGTTGTTCGATATCATCTGTTTTGTTATTTATCTCACCATTGGAATATTCGTTTAAATAATTGCCTTCACGATGTTGCGCATTTCGGATGTTGTGGAATGGGAACTGCATTGTTCGTCTCATTGTCTAATTCGTCGTCGGGATCTTTATCAAAGATACTTTTTGAGCTTTGAACAATCTCCAAAATCTCTTTATCTGCCATAGTTTGGGATTGTAAACACTTTATCATCGTTTATTGCTACAAATTGTTCAGATGATATTGTAGAACAGTTCAATAATACATATAGAAACTTAAGAATGGTTCTGTAAAAGACGACTTCAGTTTTATAAATCTATCCAATCTAATCTCCTTACCACGTCCATTCTTGCACTTACGCTCACTAACAACCTCCCACCTCGGTTTTTCTTTTCAGTCTGGTCAGACTTCGTTCCAACCACACTTGCCTTCCTATCCATTTATATTCCATCTAATCCTTCTGTATATTGTCCTGTTAATGCGGGAACTATAGCTGACGCTAACCATGTGATTCTTGTTTGTGACTTGTATAGCAGAGAGGTGCCTATGTTAATAAAATTTTACACTTAAATATTTACCCTCTTCCCGGTTCTCTATTTATATTTATTTGGCCTTGAATAACACCGATATCCCTCTGGCCACTTATATGTATATATCTAAAATTTAAGGGTTTTTTTATATCCTTTTTGTTGTCTTATGTATGACGTGATAAATTTATATGAAAATAGTATTTCAAAGGGTAATTTCGGTATTCCTGCCTAAGCCCAATTATTTAAAACAACAAATGCCGTGTTTGTCTTTTCAAGTCTACATAAACGAAAACAAAAAACCGGTATAATCAGCAAACCTAGACGGCTTTAGGAAATAAGGAATCAGGTCGGTTCTGAAAAACGAAATATTTTCCTGTTAAGCGACTTTTTGTTTCGTGTTAAAAGGAAAAAGAATGTACGAAGACGGCCGTTTGTCGGAACTGTTTCATTATTTCGTGTTAACCGATATTTCGTCTTAAGCATGTTCGCCTTAAACATATTTCACTGTATGCCCTTCATTTTCCCGATACTTGTTTTATAAAGTATACGTATTTTCACAACGTATATATAATATAATATTATATATATATATATATATATATATATATATATATATATATATATATTTATATATATGTACATATAGGCTGGTTCAAAAATCATCACTACACTTGGTAAATTCTTAAGATCGACTGTACGTAATTCATTTCTTACGTCGATTAATATTTTCTTCTTCATATATTCGTCGCTGGTTCTATTATCATTTTCCATTCATCGGTGATATCATCGTAAAAGAACGTGCAACTGAATTTTTCGTTTGTTGCTCTCGACGTTACAATTATAAATTTTAAGTAGTTCTGATTATCGGTCCTTAAAACATCGAACTACAAAAAGTAGTATAAAAACGTATATAGACTCTTTTTCTAACGTGATGACTTGCCGACGATACAGCGTTAATAGCTATTAGTAAACACAATAGCGACACTTGTAAAAAGTACGAAAAAACTCTGTTGAATGTTGAAAACTGGCTGAGACGTTGGCATATTAGGTTTCATCCTAGAGACCCATTTCCTTACTACCTATCCTCTCAAAACTGCTTGAAAAATAATAATTTTAGAATTGGAACATTTTGGATTCAAAAAAAGATACTCGACCATTGAACAGATATACCGAATTGTGTTCAAAAGAATCTGGAAACTAAGCAAGTATGCATGGGTGTGTTCTTAGATGCCAAACAAGCCTTTGATAACATCACGGTCTGCTGTATAAGTTAAAAAAAATCATACCGCATCCTTACTATCTCGTTCTAAAAACCTTGAAGATCGTACATGCCAGGTTGAAATCCTATATCAATTCTCCGATATCTGTCCTGTACCTTCTGACGTACCTCGAGGAAGTGTATTAGGTCCGGTGCTTTACTTAATCTACTCTGCCTATTTTCCAGTTGATAATAACGTGATAACAAAGACAATAGCGAAACTTCTAATAAAGTACAAAAAACTCTGTTGAATGTTGAAAACTGGCTGAGACGTTGGCGTGCCGGTGCAAACGAAAGTAAATGGACGCGGGTCGATTTTAGTTTTGCGAAATTTTACGTATCAACCGTTAAAAATGAATAGGGTGATTATTTTAGACAAAAAAAATATGTTAAATACTTAGGCATACATTTCGATCGTAAATTGACATAACGGAAGCATATTAGTAAAAAAATAAAAAAACAGATATAAAATTGCACGAATTAACTTCTTAGCGGGTAATCCAGTTTGTCACTAGAAAAAAAACGTCTAGTTTATAAAATAATTATAAAGCCTGTTTGGACATACGGTTTAATGTTATGGAGGTTGTGCAAAAGATTCACATATAAATAGGATAGAACGGTTTCAGAACAAGGCCATATGACCCATCGTTGGTACGTATCGAACCATACGGTACATCGAGACTTAAATATCCCATACGTGAAAGAGGATATCTCAAACGTGCTGTTAAGCAATATGTAAGCCGTTTGGAAACATACACAAACGTACTGGTCTACTTGACACTAGTCTAGATATTCGTATAGGTTAAAACGTAGTCGGCCGTTCGATTCTCATTGGAGTCCATCGCTGGATGCTAACCTCTAACAAGTTATTTCGAGTTTCATTCCCATTGCTAGATGGCTAACTGGCCAGTTGTAATTTTGAACAAAAAAATAATTTAAAAAATGTTGTTTCTCTACGAATCGATAAATTTCATCGATAAATCCTTAGAACGTTGAAAATATCGCGTTTCAACGTTACGTGTACTTATGCTAAGTTTATTATAACTTGAATCGATAATAAGCTAAAGTATCGTATTCTTTTTTAACCTTTAACAATTTTAAGATTTTAATTTTCCTATTATTTTTTCCTATTCTTCTTCGTTTACAGACGACGCGTGACCAATCATATAATTTTTCTAATTAAATTCCGCCATTTATCTGTATCCTCCGCGATTTCCATTAGCTGTCGCATTGACAGTCCCGTCATGCCTCGAATGTAATCCTCAAAACGGGTCGGCGATAGACTTCTGCTTCTTTTCCCCGCTACTACTTCATGTATTATTATCTTTTCCAATCCACCGTACAACATGACGAAAGAACTTAATACATCTTCTTTTTATTGCTGGAACCAATCTATTATTTTGTTCTATTCCGATCTATCTTAGGATAGCTGCATTAGTCGGACGTTCCATCCATGAAATCCTGAGTATACATAGCAGCACACTTCAAAGGCATCTAGTTAAAAAATTTCCTATAATACTGGATAAATGTAGATAATCAGTACGAAATAATTGGTTTTTTCTAATTATTTAGAGTCGCATCAATCGTTCGGTTATTAGCGAGTTTTTTAATACATTTCACATTATATTAATCAGTTCAGATTCTTTTAAAAATTTTATTATCGTATTTGTGTTAATTTCCCCGTATTGTGTACGTCCGATAATTTGTAGTATTCGACATATTGATAGATACTTTTTGCAGCTTGTGATTATCTAGTTTATTGTTAGAGGTTCATTGTATCTTCGTGACATATACATCGTTGTGTTTTATATAATATTAACCTGTTATATCCAATTCAAAATCGTTTCACTGTGGCTCATTCGCGTCTCTTCAAATTATTATAATCGGTTGGTTTGTAGCGGTATTGGTTGTAGTATTTTTGTTGTTGCCACAAAATCCGTAATTTTTTTTTAGCTACCGGAAGTGGTATTTCAACATTATCGGTTATTCAATTGCATGTTTCGTTAATAGATCTGTTGGAATACGGACAATGAAGATTTATTCCTCGGATAGATATAGATTTTTGTACATCGAATGGATTTCGCGAATCAGTGTGTAATTGGACTAAACGTTTTTTATCGCGAAGACCGAAGTAAGGGAATCAACGAATATGGTATATTAGAGCTCCTTTTTCATACTTTGAGTGCTTGGAATATGACATAAAGTCTTCTAGTCTTTATACTTGTTTGATGTTTAAAGGAGTAAGACATAGTCTATTTGGGGGTTATAATGTCGCTCGTAATATTCTTTTTCTTTTTGACGCGTCCTTGTATATTTTAGCCTTTATATTATCTTTATTACATGGTTCTAGAGATGCTTGTAGTATGGTTCTTGGTGAACTAAGGAGATGAAAAATGTGGTGACAATTACATATATACAAATAATATTCTGAGATATAGTTTGAATAGTGATTAAGAAAGTTGGATTAATTCTGAATGTATTATAAAATCAAGCTCAGAATTTCGTAGTTAAAAAATAAAAGAATTTATAATAAATTAATATCCTTCGCTAGTTATATATTTCGAATTAATTTTTTCTTTCGTTTTATTTCGCCCAATAGTTAATCATGCAACCTGGACGACTTACAAATTTATCGCGTTCTAGTAGCTGCATATTTATGTGAACTACAAACTGTTTTTTCCGATACTGTATCACAATATCCGGATCACACGTCAACACATAAAATTCACAACATACTGTGCAAATATTTTTAGGCATACCACAGTAGCAACCTTTGTTTACAGTCCACAGAAATGTGATTTATATATACTATAGTGTTTGTGTGTATGTGTAACTAAGTTTTATAAAATATGTATTTAACATTATGAAATGTATAATTAACGAAAATCCTATATAACATTAAAAATTGATATCGCCGAATTGGTGGAGTTTCATTATTAGTAAAGTCAAATAGATGTAACAGAAAAAAGCAGAAAGATTTCTCGAGCTCACCATTTTGTAAATGTACATCCTCGAGTGACTGACCCGTCGCCTAAAATGAAAATCTATGTGAATTTTGTACATTACTCCGTTAATTTAGAAATAGAATTGTTTCTGTTTTCCCGTGGTTTATCTATAAACACGCGATTTTACATACTTTTAACCTCATATTACTTTATACGCGATTTCAGATTTTTTATAATTTCTGCATGTTCATCGAATATTCCAACGCTGATGTCTGTACCTAGTTTCATTATTAGTGATGTGGTTTTTTTTATGTTATCGGATATCCACACTTTCCTTTTTTTGTGTAGATTTTGATCAGTTTTTTCAGCTATTTCAATCCTCTTTTTCTTCTTTAAATGTGGCATTCATTACTGGACATAGACATCATAATAATCTCGATTGGGCGGCATGGAACAACTGTTGTAATGAGTGAACTATAGCGCTGTTTACGTTGTCTATTCATTCGGTTTTTCTCCTATCTGGTCCTCTCCTATCATTAATCATCCCTTAGAACATGACTATTAGTAGTCTATTTTTGTCCCTTGGTTAAGTGTCCAAATTGTCGCAAGCAGTTTATGATCGGAATCGCTCCTGAGTATGTAGATACTTTTTTAATCATATTTCGATATCGTCTGTTTATTAAAATATAATCGATTTGATTATATTTATTTATTGACATATTTAATATTAACTCGATTTTGAATATTTACTAATAAATAAATAATTATTTAATTATTTATATTTATTAACTGTTACGATAATTTAGATGAAATGTTAGTTAAGATTTTTAAATATGACAATTGCTTTTACCGAATCACCCTCATTCAAATCCGGTAAACGTCTACGTATACATTTTCTTAACCACTTAGTTTAGATTCATTTTTAATCCTTTACAACGACCAAAAAATAATTTATTATTATTTTACGTATCCCGTTAATAATGGACATAATTTTTAAAAATAATTATTAAATAATTAAATAACACGAGCCGAGTTTCGAAGCAACGAATTAGATTAATTTATTAATTTCGACGAATTCGTTTAAACTGATTCGTTCGTAAACATTTATTCGTTTGATGGTAGCGCATATTAGAACGGACCCCCGTCTATACGAGTAATACGTCTTGATTAAATTAAAACGGATCCACTCTGAAAATATAAAATAAATTATTTTTGATATATTTTTTTTTTGTTTATAAAGGATATTCTTTATTAAGGTCTCTGTCGTTTAAAATCAACTTCCCCCCTTTAATTATTAACTCCTTTTAATAATCGATCGATCCTTGTTTATCATCCATTAGTTGTAATTGTAAGAGATTTTATTAATCCGTTTTATTATTAATAATTTTTACATTATCCATTCAGTCAATTCTTCCTTAATAATAATGATAATAATAATAATTCGAAAATTACATAAAATAAAAATTCTTTTATACCGTATCACTATATATATTTAATCAAAACATTTTACTTCTTTCACTAGTTACAGCGCCATCAGCCAATGAAACTAGTAGACTGTTTTGATTAAATATGTTATATGTATATATACATATATTGTGATACGGTATAAAAGTATTTTTATTTTATGTAATTTTTATATTAAAACTATGTATTACCAAGGAAGCACTACAGGAATACGTTCTGATATACACAATTTTATATTAAATTCATTAATAAATGTAATTTGTAAAACTTTATAAAGGTAAATAATTATGGAAGTTGTACAAATTTTAAACAAATTATATCTATGTACATAAATAAAAATAATTTCCTGCAACTCGTACGTCAGAACTTACTTAAGGATGAATATTGTTATTTTGCATTTATCATTGCGAACGTGTCGATGAGTACATTAATATTGAGCTTTTTAACCATTTTAAATTCAATCGATAATATAGTTAAACTAACAAATTGCACTCGTGCATTTATTCTACTACGTAAATAGTTCTTTATTATTCTCAGTTTAGTGAACAATCTTTCTACCTTCGCCACTGTAACAGAAAATATTAAAAGTGGTTTCCTACGTATTAGCGTCGGAAATAGTGATTTTCCATTATATATTTTAATAAAAAGGCACTAATGGGCATATTTTCAAATATATTTTTGGATTCATTTCAATCAACTTTCCGTCTTCTGGATACGCCCAAAAGCCCTGGGTCCAAGTCTGTGGACGTTCAACTATGTCACAATATATATATATATATATATATATATATATATATATATATATATATATATATATATAATATAGTTAGACTAACGAAGGATTCAACACTGATTACTTATGCTTAGCAAACCTGGTCATTTACTGCAGTGTATCAACAGAATAGATGTGTTTGAAAGCTGGGCATATAGGAGGCTATTGAAAATATAGTGGATGGACTGGAAAATGAATGAATATAATTTTTAAAAACTGTATATACACGCACATAGACGTTTATCAAATAGGATAATAAAATTATAAAATGCGCCGGTTTGACCATTTAAAGTCGGTAATGGATGAGGAAGAATTTTTTTAAGTTTATATAATAGCCCATGATGCGATACCTTATCAAAGGCTTGCCTGACATCTAGGAACACACCGAGACATACTTGCTTAGCATCAAAGCATTCTTGTATCGTATGTACAATTCGGTACACCTGTTCGATAGTCGAGTGCTTCTTGCGGAATCCAAACTGATGATCGGGAAACATATTGTCCGATTCTAGGATAGTATTTAACCGCTTTAATATGATTTTTTCGAGCACTTTTGACAAGATAGGTAATAAGGATATCGGTCTATATGATGTGACCAAGTCCGGTGCCTTATCCGATTTAGGTATTACAACTATTTGCGCCAGTTTCCATGACAGAGGAAAATAGTGGAGGCGAAACACTGCGTTAAAAATATTATTAATAAATAGTATCGCTTTGGCCGGCAATTCTGATAATAATTTTCCGTTTATTAAATCGAAGCCCGGGCTTTTTTTATTGTTTAATTTTTTGAATATACATTTTATTTCTCCTGGGGACGTTGGCGCAATAGGGTGACTCGTTTGAAAAGGAGCACTTAAAAATGTCATTATATCTTCAGAATTGTCAGTTTCAGAGTTTGGTTTAAAAACTTCAGAAAAATGTTTGGCAAACACTTCAGACTTCTCTCGACCATCCCTAGCCCATGTTCCATCGGGATTTCTAATCGGTGGAAAAGGTTATATTGGCCTATTACGACTTCGAATCGCTTTCCACAGGCTATAGTCGGAAGTTTTCAAGGGAGATAATTCTTGTAAATAGCGCTGTAGAGATTCATTTTTAATTTCCCTAATTAATGATTTAAGTTTTTTTGATTTTTTGTTTAATAAAAACTTGTAGACGGGGTTTCTAGTTATGGTCCACTTTTTCCGAATGTTTCTCTTTTCTTTAACTAGAGCCAGAACGTGACGCGGTAAGTTATATACTTTTTCGATAGTTTTAATTTGGGGTGAAGATTTCCACGCTATACGTTGAATAGTTTCAGTAAGATACTGTATCGCTATATCAAGTCAACATGGAGGAGCATAATCTACGCGGCCGTTACTTAATATTACTACGCCCTATCGAAGGTTTTTTTTTCACTTTGAAATTTTCAGTCTAGCTGACACAGCTAATAAGCAATTGAGATGTGGGGCATAATAAAACGGACCACGACGTGTGTGGAATAATCACCCACCGGTGACATTCCATACTATCACTACCAGGTGACGATTACAGTGTAGGAAATTGAAGGGAGTCAGCCGATTGATTCGCTTGACTATTATCTAGAAAATTAATAGCCAGCGGATTAGAGTGCCCACATAATCTTTTCAGGCACCAAGCGCTGTACGTTCATATTTCATCTTTGTACCTTCAAATCTCCGTGAAGATGATCATTTCGAATGTACTACCTGGGTGTGTTAATTAGGGATCTCAGTACCTTAGGTTGGAATCGCTAGATAATTTTAATTCTTGAACTGTAAGCTGTTTGCCATAATTGTAGTTCGTAAGGCCACAGCGGTTTGAGCATAGAATTATAAAATACCAACTTGGAACTCGGAGAAAGCTCAGATTTCTTTCCTGACAGCCAATTGTTGAACCTGAGTCATAGTTCTATACTTTTCTTCAGAATATGATCTTTCGAGTACAAGCGGCTGTCTAACCACCTTTTAAGGTACTTGATTTTTGTATCTTGTCGTAGAGGCCCTTAAAAGTATACAGGAGGACAGTGTCGTGTCAGGTCGTGAAAGTCACCTGCACCGATTTAGAAGTATTGATCTTAATTCTCCATTTGTGAATCCAGTCGCGGACAGAGTCTAAGCTAGATTATAACTGGTCGGATGCTTCAACTGCGTACAGGGTTTTTGACAGAAATACTGTGTTATCCGCAACATCTTCCTGGAGTAATATTTCGTGGACGTGTATGGCCTCAGGTACACCTGCATAAATGGAATGAAAGTTGGGTTTCTTCGCAATGTTTAGATATGACTGGAAGAAATGGAAATATGTGCGTGTTCATGTACGTTTAATCTTAAGAAGTAAACCAGCGTGTCACACGATTAAACGCCTGCCTGATGTCTATAAAGGCTGCCGAACAAAAGTGGCAATTTTGAAAATATTCGATGATATATTTCTGTACACGGAACGGAATCTAAACTGATAATCAAGTATTATGTTGGAGTTCTTAATTACCCGAAAGAGTCTTAGTAGTAGTGTTCTTTCAAAGACTTTAGATAAAACAAATATCAGACTAATGAGCCGGTATGACGATGTTTTATTTGATGATTTGCCCGGTAGAGGGATTAATGCTTTCTTAGCCATCCTCCACTAGGATGAAAAGTAACTGAGGCGGATGATCGAATTAAATTTGATAGTGAGTAGAACGATGGCTCCCTTTGGAATGTACTTAAGCATTTTACCAGTGATCAAGTCGTAGCCGGGCGCTTTGTGGTCATCCAACTTAATTAACAATGCTTTAACTTTCGACGGTTGAACGGTTTTATTAGAGGAGACATCTGTAAAGGAGCAGTTAATTCAAACTCTACTTCTTCATAGACGGTTTTCCATTGAAAATCTGGTTTGTGCGGTTTAAATGTTTTCTCAAAGCAACCGCCAAAGACACATACTTTTTCCTCATTATTACGACCTTAATCACCGTTCGAGTTTCTGAAAGTAAGAATTGTTATTTGAGGTCTTCCCAAACGTTTAGTTGTCCTCCACAGTGAATAATCGTAGTGGGTACTGGACAGGGTACTAATGAATGACCTAGATGTGTCATGTTTATACTGTTTCAGAAGGGAATTTAATTGCCTATTATGTCTGTTTAATTCTGCTTTGTGGGCGGGTAGTCTAGAATTTAGCATTGGCTGTAATAGTATCACGTATAGCGGAAGAGTAGTTTTGATTATGGCACGCAATGTCCTAGTGTGCATCAGTGTAATCAATCAAGATTAGATTGTAGAAATGAAAGGCGGTCATTAAAGGAAAATTACGATGCGAATCGGTACGCGATCTTGGCTGGCAAAAGCAACGAATGTCAATAGTATTTAAACGCGGAATTACAAACGGAATCTGAGATGGTAAATCTCTACTGTTACATACATCATGCAAAAGTTTGACAGTTTTTCTTCTACTTCGTAAAGTTTTGAATTTCATTAATTCACAAAAAGTAACATAATTCATAGATATACATCGGTTACAGAGTAATATAAATACCTTAAAAACTACGACTAGACTTTTTCAATTATATATATATGTGTATATATATATATATATTCCACACGATGGAGCAGTATTCCACATTTGAACGAGGAAGATTGTTGTATAAAGTTGACCATCATTGAATATTTTAGAATTCCTCATAATAAACCTTGAATTTCGATCTACCTGTTTAGTAATATGATTAATATGATCAGGAGAAGTTTAACTTATCATCTATGAAGAAAAGTGTATGCGACTTACATCTTCAGCGAGATAAGTTTGTTGGAAGATGCGGTTAAAAAAAAGTACAGCAAATATATGCATTTAAATTAGGTTGATACATATGTAGCACTGTTTGGAAAAATTATCGATTTCTTTATAATTTATAATTAAATACATGTTTCTTCACGTATTCATTAAAATTGAAGAAGAGCATATTTCATAATTTATAATCAAATACATGTTTCTTCGCGTATTTATTAAAATTGAAGAGGAGCGTATATTTTTCACTAGAAGTAATTAATTTATACAGACCATCCCGCAACGTTGCACACTCGGAAGCAGAACGTGTGGATGTTAAAAATGTTTAATTTATCAGCAAAAACAAGAGAAACTCAGAGCGTAAGTATTTCCTAATATCGTCGATAACAAATAGAAACAATAATGACCACAGATTATGCGGAACACCTAAAGATGGTGCGCATTCGTAGGAAAGTCATAACCAACGTAAACTACGCAGCCAGCACGTGTGCGGATAAAAATGGAAAAGTGCGATAAATTTCCTGCAAATGTCATACGTATAGTTTATTTAGCTTACCTTATGGAGAAATCTTATTAAATTCTGTCTATTTAATGTCCACTCTCCGATCATTCCGTTACTTATTGCTCGCGATCGATTTCTATGCTGCTGAGGAATTCAAAATACCTATTTAACTTACTATATATTATAGTTTCCAAAATTGTAGCTGGGAAGAATAAAATAATTATAGTCCGGTACTTTTCCGGTATTGACGAACGAATAAACATTATTAAATTGAACGAGAAAATCTCTGGTTTTCCGAATGAGTTTATGGGAAAATACGAGGAAGATTGTGGTAAACCACTACTGCGTGCTGGTTTGCCTGAGGATGGGTTGTTTGGGCGATTGTTTATGAATTTTCGATGAAGGGTCGTAACTTTACGAACTGTGTTCACTAGATCACAATTTTCATATTATCGAGCATCTCCGAACTTTATCCGTTGAATGTATGTCTCGAAAATAATATTCGTAAGATTACTTTTTTCCGTTTTCTTACACTATTCTATCAATCGTAATAATTACGTCAATTTTAATAATGGTAATAATAAAACTATTATTTAAACAGCGTGGAATGTAGCGATTTTTAAAAAATAAATAAACTACAAAAAAAAGGCAGTTAAAATCACTAAATTTTTATACATAAAAAAACAAAGCTTTTCGGCTATTAAGCCATTATCAAGTATAAATAAAAATATATGCAATTTATAAAAAATATACAAAGAAACATAAATAAAAAATAAAATGTAAGAAAATACTTAATCTAAATGTATTACAAAAAAAATATCAAAGTGAAAAACCAGATTAGATTACAAAATAATCCGAAAGTGATTCCAGTAAACAACGCAACCATTTTTTCACTTCACTATTTTTTGTAATACATTTAAATTGAGCATTTTATTACATTTTACTTTATTGTTTTTCTTTTTATATTTTTTTTTATGTATTTTTTACTTTTATTTTCGAATACTCGATGATGACTTGATAAAAGCTTTGTTGTGGACTTTTTAAAAATTTCATGATTTTAACTACTTTTTCGTTTGTTTATTTATTTTAATTAAAAAAATGATTCAATTCGAGAGTGGTTTTTATTTTTTTATTTTTTTTTAATTTACTATGCAAATTTATCCAACTAATCTGGATCATCTGGTTTTTGATTCAACGCGATCATACGCATTCACGTCCGTCGTCATATTAATGGGGGGGGACGATGCAAGTCGACGATATGGATTGCATTTGACAGTTTCTTATTTCGATCGTAAATATAAACGAAAAAAAGGGGATGGTGAATTGTAATTGAAGCGTAAGAAATATCGTATTGACGCTTTTATTGTTTAATTAGGTTCGCCACAGCCTTTTCATCATCCTCATTCCACGATGATGATGATGACGATTATTATTAATAACAATATTATCCCCTACGTATTATGCGCAATTCTGTCACGGATATTCATCTTCACGATTATATATACATACATATATATATATGTATATGTCTAACGTTGACGTACTAGAATGTTCCGTTTATAACATCTCGGCAGTCGTCAAAAAATTGTTTTCCCACTCTAATATGAAAGTAACGTGGAGATGTTATCTCCGTCGTTACATATCGTATACACGCGTCACGCCTTCGAATAATGATAATTCTTTGGCCTTACTAGGAATGTAAATAGACTGTCGAAAATATTAAGAAGGGCATTTAGGGCAAACGCAAGATAGCCGTAGCGCCGTACAGATAATTCGACGATACAATACCGTCCGCAGCAGATACTCATCTTTTTCATTCGCACACTCCTTACGTAAATTAATCGGTTATTTATTTTTAATATATATATTTTTTTTTTTTTAATTTTAAAGTTCGTTTAATTAAAACGGAAAACTTTTAAAAATATTCGGTTTACGTATTCCGAGAATATTACGTCCACATTATACACGGGACTCTAGAGCTACCTCTCTTCGAGTGAAGGCGTAGAGTTTCCACGATTATTATACTCGTCAAGTGGTTAATGTGTAAAATCAATCGTCACGCTCTAGTGAAAATCAGCAACATTTTCCGTCTTCGAAATTAATGATAGAAGTAAAAAAAGCTAAGAATTTCCCGGGACACGGATTGTCGAATGAAACACGATACGGAAATATAAAATCGAATTATTTTAATTTCTTCGTCGAAAAGTGGCGAAAAGAGTTTCTACGAACAGTATATCCGTATCGATAGAAGTCGAAGTAAAATGGCTAAATTTAACCGAAATTAAGAACAAACCATTATTTAAGATTCTGTAGGATGGAAATGATTAAATGCGGATACGACTAGACTGAAAAGAAAATATTAGACGTAAAAATTGAGACGGAAAATGTAGGAGAAAAAGTGAATAATAACCAAACACGAAAGCGAAAGTAAAACATAAAATCACAATTATAAGGAAACGGTGTCCAGACGATGTAACTGATGAATTATTAAGTCTTATCGGGAGAATAGCTCGACATTTTTATGTAAATGTAATTTTTGCCGATTTTTAACACAGTCGCATTGCATTAGTCATACTTCTAACTAATCTAACCGATCTAACAAGCGGGGATTGTGCACGCATAAAGTAGTTAAAACGATTTATTGACGATATACACAAACAATTAAATAAATTTTAAAATAATGATAACAATAAATAAATTAAAACGATTAAAAAATTAAAGTTTGAAAAAACGATAACGACAATAATGGCGAATTTGAATAGTTTTACTAATTCGGGGTTAGGAACCGAAACAGAATAAAAATTCGAACGATAATAAATAATTTTTAAAGTAACTATAATAACCGAATTAAATTTATTATTATAAAAAAAAGTTATTAAAACGTAATTTTTCTCATTTTATTTATTATTATATTAAAACAATTTTTAAATAGAAAATGGACACCACCGCTATAACGGAGAAACGTCGACTTATTAAAAATGTTTTCAGGGAAGCGCGAGATACATCGATTTATCCAAACCCCGATTCATTTTGAGATATTTTAGTATCTTAGGAATGATGAGCCGAAATCGATTTCATCGACGATAAATTTGACACGTTTTAATAATAATTAATAATGAGAAGGAATATATTTAAAAATTAGAAGGTAGTACTATAATCTCATGCAGCTTTTCTATCTATTTCTGTAAATATCACTTGTTATACGCGTGAACTTAACATTATGTGTTATATTGCTACGTATTCATATTTGGCTTTTAAGCTGTTGTACATTCATTTAAATAAATAAATACGATTAATAATAATAATAACGAGACTTATTGTTACACCTTCGAATGTTGTTTAATTTGAATACAAATTTTAATCTAAGTAAAGAATTAAGTATTGAGAATAATTTTTAATAATTGAAATTCGCGCGAGATACACGTAAAAGTGTACGAAGCAAAATTCCTGATAATCTGTCTGAAATATTTTCACCCTGAAATAAAATCGTAATAAATCGTAAATTGCGAAACTCGTCGCGCTATAACAAATCATGCATATACGATCGACCGGATACATATATATATATATATAATGTAAAATAATATTTTGTTACCTTTGGTATGAGGAGCACTAAACTTTAAGGGAGTATGATGGTCCTCTTGACTGCTGTTTCATCCTCCATATTTTCCTACAATAACAAAAATAAATAAACGTATCTTTATAATAGTCTAATGAAGTTTACTGAGAACTATTAATTGAAAATAATTATACGCAGGCAAAATATTAGACATTTTTGAAAATAATAGGAAAAGTATAATCTTATATCGTCTACGTAATTTTAACGAGAATAATTAAATACACGATATTTAATCGGTAAATGTTTTAGCGTCTAAAATAATAATAATAATAATAATAATAGTTCACGTTTATTAAGTGAAAACGTTAGATATACCCCCTCCCCCAACCAGGCTAGCTAAAAAAAACGAACCGTCCAACCGAATATGATATTATACTCTTTCGGTCACACATCAATTTTTTTTTCTACACAAAATCATACATTTCGCTATATGAAATAATTAAATTTGTTACGTGTTATATAATTGAATATCTTACAATTAACCGTTCTTTGTTAAGTAAATACCTTTTTATATAAAAAAAAGTTAAAGGTTTAAGTACCATACAGATGATAGATTCCAAATTGTGGATATATTTATTTTCAGGTACAAACGGGTGCTTAGAAAATAAGAATAAAATAAATGTCCTTATTATTAAACTCTTCCATAGTTTATTAGATACTTTTTACAATACTCTTCATATCATTTTTCTTACACTATGCTACTTTAAAAAATCTAGCATCCAACACCCCACCCCAAAATACACACACACAACATTTTTTAGTTTCACACAACATCACAAAGTAACAATAATATCGAAGTAAACAAAGGGTTTTAAAACTGTAATTAGAAAAACTAAAAATTATGAAGTTAGATTATCAATCGCGAGGTAAAAACAATGTATTACATTAAATCGGGATATATTAAAAATTTAACGCATTCTACAACCTATTCTACACTATAGTCTCATCGTGGTGAGATGTGAAATAGCTGTGTCATCCGCATACATCGCAACTTCCATTTCCGAAGTTATATAACAAGTACAATGTAAGACCAATTACACACCCTTATGGCACCCACGTCCCACAGGATAAATGTCGGATATTGCGTTTCGATATTTAATCTACTTCAATAAAGGATTTTAATAAACTGTAAACAAATTGAAGCTACAGATTTAATCTTGTACATGAGCTAAAGACAGTCAAACGCATGTTTAGTATCGATGAAAACACCGGCACATGTTTTTTTCGACTCCGGATCACTATCAGTTAGTTTTACACCGCGATGAACTTGCTTCAGCGTTATACGTTCAGAAACAAAACCAAACTGACGATCAAGAATTAAATTGTTTTCTTAAATTAGTAGTCATTCTATATATTGTTTTTTCGATAAATTGTCTAAGCAAAAGAAATTTGTGAACTATATAAGAATCAGGTTTTGAAACTATTGCTTTAATTTGTCCTATACGCCGTTATATTTATATAGAGATATATAATTGTTCATTGGCAACTACCTTATTCGTATATATGTACATATCTGTCTGTGTGTCTGCTTCTTTCTCTGTATGTGTGCGTGTTTATGCCTAATGACAATTTAATTTCATTCATTTAATTTTTCTGCATCAAGTGGGTAACGTATTTGTGTACTTTATAAATAAATTATTCTCACATTGGTCGACTAAATAGTGTTTTTTTTTTTGTATTATATAAGAGGATTATTAATCTAATCATATATCGATAAGGGTACCCTGTTCACTTCTAAAGGTTTTTCCATATATAATCGCATCCATTTTTAATTTTCTTTATTAAATAGTTAACTAACGTCGAATATAATTAAAGCGAAATTACTTAATTCCTGATTTATCCACGATAATTATATTTCATTTTATTTGTAATTTCATATAACTCACGAGGCGATTTTTATTCGCAAATTTATATTAAAAAATCGATTAATCGATAAGTGTTTCTTTTTCGAATGGTTTTTAAACAGTTTTCTTAACATACGATCTAAGTAAAGACTTCACCACCGTGAAAATACTTCAACCATTGTTAGAAAGAAGTTTTGTGCGCTCCAATCCAAGGAAGAATAATCATTTGAAAAATCAACAGAACGGTTTGTCTCATTGTAGCGTGTTGGCTTCTACATTATATATATATAATGTTGATGTATTGGAGAGTACTGATTTTATGAATTTAGCATAACAAAATAAAATCGAAGTTAATCACTAAAAAATTTTTATTTCATAAACACGAAGCTTTTCGATTATTACATCATTTTCAAGCTATTAGCTTTAGCTTGAAAATGATGTAATAATCGAAAAGCTTCGTGTTTATGTAATAACTTCGATTTTATTTTGTTTTGCTATATATATATATATATATATATATATATGGGGTGACTCAAAGAAGACAGGCGATATTCTTGTTTTTACCTCGTTATAGGGTGCCGTGATAAATGAAAATGAACAACAAACACTAAACGTGGAGTACGTGGTTTGCATTGTAACAGTGGTACCAACTACGTTATTCAGTAAACAAAACGGTCCGTCTTCTCTGGGTCATCCTATATATACATATATATATATATATATATATATATATATATATATATATATATATATATATATATATATATATATATATATATATATATATATATATATATATGATGTATACATCCTAAAACAACTTACACACGAAACATTTTCTATACGCTGCTGCCAATTACTGCACAGGATGTTGTAACACATTCTGATATTCAAGATAAACTACGAACTGCACTGAATGTATCACAAAGGCTAATAGCTTAAACTCGAATCCAGCGAAAATCCGGGTTTCCATTTTTCGTTCGAAGAATATTAAATCGAAATTAAGGCAATCGCTAACGTGGCGCGGACAATCTTTGAAAAGCGATGAACAAAAGCTCGTTAATACATAAGAAGCAGCACCACAAATTAAAGATAAACGTTGACAGCTCCCAACAATGTCATTCGAAAACTAATTTTGTCAAAACTCCGGATAGACAGGTAGTCAACAGAACTATTGCCTCGACGATATGTTCTTTAAGGACAAAATTTGAGTGCTCCAGCCAATCAGCTCATACAAAGAAAATGGACGCAGCATTACACGAAGCGTGCCGCATTATAACGGGTTGTCTTCAATCAATCGTATATTGTTCATCCACTTATAAGACGAATTATTGTCGCTGACTGTGAAGGGTCAAAATAGAAACAAATTCACATTACCTAATCAAACAGTAATGGAATAAAGTCTAAAATCCGCAAAACTGACGAGTAATCTAATCGCTTTAAATAATTATTACATGGAATTTATATGTGTATATATATGCATATATATATATATATATATATATATATATATATATATATATATATATGCATATATATACATATATATATATATAATGGCATCTTTGGGGTACCATAAGAATTGATTATAAATATAAAATAAAAGAAAAAATAAATAAATAAAGTAAGCTTTAAGAATTAGCGAAGATAATAGGCTCGTGCGCGACGTATTAATATAGATATATACACATCAGTGTCATCACCCGATTCGTTTACAAGTAGCACATAATAATAATAATGATAAATATTTAAAGGAAAAAAGATTAGAATTTATGTCGGAATTAATAGCCAGGTTAACGCGGGAATTTTGGAAACAAGTGGCGTGTGCAGCCAACAATGGATAATCGCGTGACTATCCATATATGTATACACGTACTCATTGATAAAAGATTAGCTTTTCAATATAGTAGAGTCGGTATCGTTATAGAAGTCGAATTTTCGCTCTGGAGATAGTTAGTCGACCGAATTGCGAGACCAAGTAGAAATCATATCGGAAGATAATTGCTTATTTTAAATGTAATAATAACATAAATGCATTCATCCGCGTTCTAGTCAGTATAAGAATAAGAAATAAATTTTGGAAATAATTAATGAATGACGAACAGTAAGATACTATATTACGGAGATACGACGACTGGACAATAATTGGATCCATCATCACGATCCGGAAGCTGGCATTGATCACAACAGTGGTACCACTAGGTCGTACTATTTCTATTTTCTTCTCTCTGTGTGTGAATAGTTTATGTGTACACATTTTGTAAATTTGTGAGAATTATAGTCTGTGTTATTTTGTGATATATTTGGATATAAATAATTGTTTATTGAATTGTTTTTGTGTCGTATAATGTATAATAATAATTATTATTATTAAAATAAAATCGTAGTAAAATTGTAAAGAATACTAGTGATTCGATAACGATATCGTTAGTCGTTGGTTCCACGACGAGAAATTTAGTTTCCGTCAAATCTTAATCACATTAAGTCAAAATCAATAAGATACATTATAAAATAAGTTAGTGTAATAAATTTGCACACTATTCTGTGCTGGCGACCGTGAGATTTTCTATTTAGCTCTATCTAAGGGTTTGCTAGAACACTATAAATTGGCTGATCACCACTACGGGTTATTGCCCTATCTAAGGGTAGAAGAAGGCTATAATATATATATACTAAAACGAACTATTTATATTAACACATTCAAAAACGATATAATATGATATTCAGGATTCACTTTATTATTAATAATAATAATAACATCATTTATAGGATATATTTTACCATGAAGACAAAATCTTACTGAGGAATAATAGTTATTACAAATATAATTTTAATTATTCCATATACAGGAAAATGTCATAATTCAATTTAATTATTAAATAGACGTATCCGAGTTAGTAATTTGCATCACGATAGTTTTAGAATTATCGATGAATTCTAATGTGTGAAACAAGTCCTATTTCAGTTTTGTAGATATATCCACGGCACAAACACGGAATTTCACTGAGGTTTGCATTACTCTCGTCTGCATTCTAATCATATTTTGCCGGTTCTCTACGAATTTTTCCTGTTTGTTTACGCAGATGTTCTTCTAATAATTTCGTTCAGAAAACTTCACTATAAATATCGTATCATTTCTGCAATTTGGTCTTTAAAGGACTTCCAGGTATAACTTGTTTCTTTTGCCATTTACGAGTTCTACGTACAAGATGATTTTCGGCGTTATCGTTTAAGCGTACAATATGACCTACCCAGAGTAGTTGCGATTTGCAAATCACTTATTCTATCAGCACACAATTATAACGACGATTTCGTTCATACAGCTGAATATACATTACTTCTCTCTGTGCATAAGTCAATACTTTGGTTTTGTACGTGTTAAAGTCGGTTTGCGGTGATTTGTGCGCTAAATTTAAGTACGTAAGCAGGGCTTGCAACTCGTCTGCAGTATGAGCTGCCGCAACAAAATTATCCTCATAACGTAAAATAACACGTGTTGCATTTATGAATAGATTTTATAAGGTACAAAGACGCTTATATGAAGTATTTATCTGTTAGTAATATGCATGAAAGCGGCTGTGAAACGAGTAAACGTTCCTGCATTAATAAGTATCCTTAACGCACGCTTATCGTGACCTTAAAAGTTTCAATATAATTTCCTGCGCGAAGAACTCTATAAGTGTCCTTGGAATGATATCTGTATATTACGCTCACTAATTTATCCGAACTGCTAAATTTCTTTTTTGTATTAATCGTAAATCATTCCAATGGACGGAGTCGAACGTTTTTATAATATAAATAAGGAAAGATCAAGGTTATACGTCCATTGAATTCCTTCATTTACTTTAATTTCATATAATCACGTTTCTAAATTTAAACCGAATGTTAGAAAAATTAAACATAAAAAACGTGTAATTATATACGAATGAATAATAGAATTATTTGTTCCAGTATTTTATCGCTTTTGCCAAAGTCTTTTACTAAACACACTGCTTCTACTTCGGAAGAACTCCCGTTATTACCGGTTATCTGCCTATCCAATTAAGTCTTTTTAAATTAATTTTCAAATTTAATACGTTTAATAGTAAACTGTTTTCTAAAAAATACTCAACGAAATCCATCCTTTATGATCGTTTTAATATTGGGTTAGATTATAATCTATTTAATTGTAAGAACGCATTCGTTAAAAAAGAAATTCATGTAATTATAAAGATAAATAGATGGACCGCTGATTTTAACTGAGTTCCATTTCGCGGTATATATATATATATATATATATATATATATATATATATATATATATATATATAATAGTCAATTGTGGAGAAAATTATAAAGCCATCTTAGGACTGATGATTGCATGACGATGATTATATATATATGTGTGTGTGTATATATATATGTATATATATATGTATATATATGTGTATATATATATAGTAGATTTAACATCGCAGATATAAACTGGTTGTCATTTTCTATACCAGTGAAATCATTTCTGTCCATAGAAATTTCGAATCGTATTTGAACTATCTCAGTATGAGAATACGTACTCGTCTCGCAATTCTCGACTAATTAGCAATTTTAGCAGAGTTTAATCAATAATAACAACCGCAGATGCAATTAAGGAAGCCGTAAACAATAAAGCAACAGGAGAAGGCCGAATGCCTGCAGAGATTTTGAAGAATATTACACCAAGATGTAAACAAATCTTATGGCATTACTTAATCGAATATATGATAAAGGAAAAGTTCACGAAGATTATAAGACCGGACACTAAACGCAGAACGTGTAAAAAGATTAAACGCGTTTGAAATGTGGACGCTTAGAAGAATATGGTGGATATACGACAAAAGTAACGAATTCGGAGGTATTACAACGGAGGAGCGGTAAGCGTTATGGAGAAAATGAACGCCGTCCAAGACATCGGGCGAAGAAAGGGGAAAATAGTTTGCCCATAAAATAAGAGAAGAAGGAATACTTCCCAAACAAGGGAAAATACTGGGAAATGCGAGGGTGGAAAAGACTCGAAATGATTACCAGCAGCTTTAAAAATAAGAAAATTGACGAAATAATAAAATCAGCTAGGGAAAACGAGAAATATAAAACATGTTAATGTATGCCATCTTCTGGCAAGAAGCTATGGAATGGACCGTTTATTTATATATATATATATATATATATATATATATATATATATATATATATATATATATATGTGTGTATATATATATAATTCAAATATAAGTTTAAAATTGTAATACATATTTTTGGAAGAATGTTTAACTAGCAGTAAACGAGCGAGATTTTCAATATTCCGTTTGCATATTACGTTTTAAAGGAAATGGACGAGGTATGCGTAGAATTCGACGAACTGTAGTAAGCAGAGATCGATGCGTTACAAGAAAATGGTTATAGTAAAATTATCTATTTATTTATTTACATTTTTTTTCTTTTCGAAAACTAAGACAATTCGCCCAGTTTCGTTAACAGAGTCGTTAATAGCGGAGTGTATATACTATGACGGATAATTCTGAAACTTGTTAACGAGTTCGGTGTATTCGAACACTAAGAGAAATAGAATAAAGTTAATGGATCGTTAATGGTATGCGAGAGAATAAAGAAGCCAGGAAAGAAGCAAGAACACCCTAAATAAATATTACGACCATTTTGGTTACCCTACGTATGAATTATAAGAAGGATACGCTGAAGAAAATAGGTGCGTAGTATATAAGAAATAATTCGACTGGAAGCGACATCGTAAATCTTGATAATAATAGTTTTCCCCTTTTACTCATTTAACAAGTCGCGCGTCATCTTTAACATATTCATAACGTCGTCTTCAACCTTTCAATACTATCTACCCTCCGACCTTGGATATTTTGTCACCCGTTTTCAATTTAACTCTTTCAGTCGTACATTGCAAATTCTTTTTTCTTTTTTTACGCAATCAAATAATAATTTACGTATAGTACTACCGTTTTTTTTTGTTTTTTTATAATTTTAGAAAATTCTTAATACGCTGTATGTATAAATATTTTTAATATCGAAACGTTCTGTCCCAACCAAATGTTCCTTAAAATTAAAAGTTTACGTGTTGAAGAAAATACTATTTTCCCTTCTTTACATACTTTTGGATGTGGGGAAAAAATAGCGTCTTAATACGGTAATTATCGGTTTATTTTTAATAGAAATTCGATTTGTTCACTTTTCACCTGTTTCAATTTAGATATCAGAAAGTACCTTCTCTCGTCGTCCACATAAAGTAATAATAATAATAATAATAATAATAAAATCAAATAAAAGTAAATTTATTTCAATTTCAATGAAATACACCCCAGTACGTTTTGAAAATTGATGGTGTAAAGAAGAAATATAAAATAAAAATTATTATAAATCAAAAAATGAATATAATATTAATAATATTCGATTCGATTCAATTTATTTACTTTTTCTTCAGTACGCCAGAATTGATAAAAACATAAAATATTCTATTACCTTGAAACCTATCCGAAATATAATAAACGACGTTCATCCGAGAAATAAAATAAACAATTTAAAAATAAATAAAAGTAAATAAAAAAATGCGAACGTATTTAAACAAAACTTATATACACAACTTAATAAATAATCGATAATCAAGCTATATTCCTGTATTGAACATATAACCTAGTTATGCGCAATTCTGCGCGTATACCAGAGGTTCGCAAAGAACTTATATAGTATGTAACCGCCTCCATTAAATAAATTATTAGTAAATTTTATAATTCCATTCATACTATATATATATATATATATATATATATATATATATATATATATATATATATATGTCAATAAACGTTCAAACATTCACACATCCACTCTTATTCGGTTTCCCGAGTATTTAAAAATTATTTACAAACATCGAAATTGAAATTAATTACAAAATTGAAACATAAAATAATATTGTTCAAAACAAAAATAATACTTTATTATGTAGTACATTTTTTGTTAAGAAACTAATTAAAAATATATTAGATATATTAGATATGCACACGAGCTACAAGAAATCAATAACAATAATAAGCAATCAATCAAGCAATCGATCAATCAATCAATCAATCAATCAATCAATATATTTCCGATAAATAAAGTTACCAAGGTGAACATTTAGATATAATAATGTTCGCAAATGCGCATCGTGTGCACGAGTAGATAATAATAATTATAATAATTTTTAGATTGTGGAATGTAGTGATTTTTTATTACTTTAAATTACAAAATTATGTTAAAATCAATAAACGTTTATTTTCTTGAAAATTCACAAAGCTTTTCGGCAGTTACGGATTGTCAGATTGTTTTCAGTATCTGTTCTTCATTTTATATTTGTAAATTTGTGATCTTAAATTTAAATTTATATTTTTTGTGCTTTTACTTTTTAAATCTTTATTTTTATTTTAATTTAAGTAATTGCCGAAAAACTTTATGAATTTTCAAGAAAATAAACGTTTAGTGATTTGAAATAATTTTTGTAATTAAAGTAATAATGATGATGATAAAATAATAAATAATAATAATCACATAACGGTCTATATCGTACATATTTCTTCGTTAGCTACGTATAAGGAATTAAAATAAAGGGAGTAAAACCACACCTATATACACTGCTCGAGTGGCGGCAGCTCATTCTAGTTTTATTATTATAATGTGGAATTATCGCCTTGGTTTCACCTCCTGGCCGAAACTTTCGATTATCCATTAATATGGCTAACTTATTATCATCTCTGAGTACAAACTGCAGCAAAATTAACGTATATAAATTTAATACAGATAGAAGTTTATTTTCTACATTTAAATCCTGGCTCGTGATTATTCTCTTTAAAAACGTGTTTTTGTAAAATTTCAATCGGTTTAATATAATCAAAATCAAATCAAATTATACTTCCATTACAACCGTATATAAATGAAATAAAGTGTGCAAATATCGATAATTATCGGCCATGTGCAAGACAACAAAAATTTTATATAAAATTCTTACTAATCTCTAAATAACATATACACACAAACACGTTTACCATTACGTATATATATATATATATATATATACATATACATATTACTGCCTACATACATCCATGACTAATGTGATATACAAAAATGTCATTAGTAGCAACTAGAATTCTGTTACATACATTCATAACATACCTACGAAACAGTAAATTCGAAATCTTCGTTTCTTTTACCGCCTTTTACTTACATTATTAAGACTGTCTGATTCACTAGTTAAAAATGATGTTAACAGTTTCGTTCGTATACCCTTTAATAGATGAATCTTCAATTCAGGATGGTAGACTATTATAGATCTCCCATATAACATGACTGTATACTCATACGCGTTTTATTAAAATTAGGTATAGTAGCTCTAGCAACTCCTCCAAATCTAGTTTTCCCTTCATCATGTATTATGTTAAATTTAGATCGATTGAAACAAAATTTCCAGGCTATCTAATTGTTCTTATTAAAAGTTATTTAAACAGTAGATCGCTCATATGCATTTCGGGTGAATACTCAATTATGAAAACCTGCGCGGCTGGTATCCCACAAGGAAGTGTGTCCATTTCTGTTCGCTTTATTTTTATACGACTTTCCTAAATTATCTCAACTAATTCTGCCTTTATTCCGTAGTTTATTCAAGCCCAGTGCGATTAGTAATAAACTTAAAAAAGATTAACTGGTAAATATTAATGCGAACAAAACTAAAGCTATTTTTTTCAGTAACGTAATTCTCACAGCAAATAAACCGATTAATTGAACTAATGAAATACGCTATCTTGGTGTCTTCCTCGATCGAGCTTAAATTTCACTCGACATTTATCTCATTTTAATATTAATGCGAATAAAGTAATTTCCGCCATCTATCTTTAACTGAAAATCCGTCCTGAACTCTCGTAATAAAATTATAAAACTCTTATACACCCGATAATAACCTACGCGTGTCCCCAGTATGGTCTGCTATTTCAAGTTCAGCGTATAAGCAACTCTAAACTGTACAAAACAGATACCTCCGATGCATATTGAATAAGTATAAGAGAGAATCTGATTTAATGCGTGAAATTACTAACCTACTACCCTATCTTAAGTATTATATATTAAACCTATCCGCTAAATTCTTCACTTAATGTTCATCTCACCTATTGGAGATTACGATTCCGAGCGACTAAAAACTGCAAGTATAAACATACACATCTAAAACACGATTTCTTATAAATTTCTGGTAAATTCGTTTTAGTAATTATATAGTATTAATTTTGCTCTGTATTAGAATCGGAGTTACCTCGTCCTAATCATCGTATATATAGTAAATGATAATTAAATTACTTTTAGGTACTCGTTAAATAATTTATAATAATTTTTCAACGTAAAATTTATAGTTGACATATTTAATATTACAGTCGTGTCCTCTCGAAGATCTAGTTTAGGACCCCCCCTACATATACCGGCCAATCTGAAAGTTTAAACAACATACGCTGATACTACGCTCACGAGATCCAGCAAGCCGGTAAATTATCGTAATTAGGTCGAAATAAATTTGTCCATTAAGCTCAAAAAATTCAGCTCGAAATCGGTTCAACGTAACATTTACAACTAGGCATGCATGTCCTCTCACGCCAGAATAATAAAACCCGTTATTTGGAGATGCGACTTGTTGATTTTTTTTTTCGAATTATCCGAAAGCAACGAATTAAAGCTAAACAGTTAAAGAGTCGTTCCGAAGTCAAAGCTAATATATTATCTCTACGAGTTGCTACAGCAATATTCTACATTAATATAATTAAGAGATTCCAGTCGAAAGTATCTGACCGATGCTCAATGCTATATATAGGAAATTCGAGCCTACATCGAGATATGAAAATATTGAAAAGATATTAACCGAACTAATGAACGATATAGCAAACCATTATTGGATAACAACTATGAAAATTATCGTAGGTAGCTCGTACGTCATCGTTGGATGATTTCTCTATTCATGCAACTGGTTTTTGTTTAAACCTGATTATTGGTCCTCTAGGCCATGTTGAAAATAATGTTAGAGAAACAAGAATTCCTTACGCCTAGGTAAGCTGGAAGATTACATTTTTCTGAAGTGATTTCCAGTTATGAAAGAGAGATTACTTCTTATATCTACTCCAAGGTGCATATACACACACACACACATATATATATATATATATATATATATTGATGTACAGCCAAAAAGCTTATTAGAAATTATATATTAAAGTTGCAGAGCTAATGTCCACCCGGTAAGTGCAAATAAACTTCAGCTGTTGTCTCCTAGAGGCGAAACAACCGGTGAACTTTCATATATATTGCGGTTAGGCGTTGTTGTGTTAGATTAATACATGTGTATATTGCAATTATCTTTTTTGCATTTTCCGGAGTAATCCATGAGCGATTTGAACTGATGTATATTCTAGAATAAAAGACGGTTATATCGAAAATTGCATACCCTTGATAATGACGTAACTGTCGAAAAGCTTCGAGCAAATAAAAACTTTTTTATAGCGATTAAACTATTGTTTATAATTCATGAAAAGTCTCCGATATATCAACCTATGTATCGTAAATGTTACATTTAAACTAGCAGTTTCTATTTGAATTTATTTATCTGAGAATTTTTTGTATCGTACGTCAGAAATTATTTTTTTTTCCAAATTTTCACAATTAAACTATATCATAAAAATTATGTTCCATAAATATTTCATTGAACCTTTTAAAACTATGTGAATAAGATATCGAGATTTCTTTATACTATATACACGTATAAAAATTACAGTGAATTTTATAGAATATATTAAAAAAACGAACGACCGAAGAAAAAAAAACAGCCGGAAGATGCGAGAAAATTTAAAAAAAAAACAAATTTCGTAAGTAGACGAAGTATTACAAAAAAAGTTAGAAAATTTAAAATAATAGCAGAAAAAAAAACGGTGGCTCGTTTCGAGCATCGTGACCTTATGAATCCTCATAAACGAACGTGTTTGGCCGCCATGTAGTTTGATCTGCTGCTCGGTCCATCATTTCTCGTTGACTCTCGAGCCCGGTACTCTAGTAGCGCCGAGTGTCAGTCCGGTCACATGGCATAACACTTTCCTTTTCTGCGTAATCCACAGGTTTTCGTGAGGCATATAAAAACGCGGGTGGGCCCCGATTTCTTCTGCTCATGAAAATAGGCCGCCCTTAACATAGGGAACAGACGTCTTTGGTAGCCGTTCCTCTGAAGTACAGAGGCTACCTAGTTTGTTTTTTGTCCAGGTTTGTCTCCCTTAGTCTTTAGATAAATATCCTAACCGCAAGACAGGCGGTTGTTACTGAGGAGGTAACGATTTAAGGTTTTTACGGCGACCTAAACCCGCCGAGGGAGAGACAGTCATAGGATTTTTGCAGAGTTTTAGTGGACAGTACCTGAAGCTGCCCATAAATAATTAATAACTAGTTACATTATGAAGAAAAACTCGATGCCACGAGCTGGCGTCGAATCTTCGACTGTCGGATTAACAGTTGAGCATCAACTAGGCCACCGCGCATTCATAAGTACATAATCATTATTATTGTGCATTTGAGCAATCTTTAGTATATTCTGTATATTACGAAACATTTACCTGATGGCCACTTTATAGCCTTGTGTCGAATTTTGCATCCGTGTTCTCTTTTTTCTTTCAGCCGGTGGTCTATTTTCCGAAATTTTTACTTGCATGAGAATGCGAAATGTACCGTATTGTTCCGAATGATCCATAATATTGCGCCTTAAGTATTTCAATTTTCTCGTCTAACTTCTTTTATTATTATTATTACTATTGGAACTCGTTTAATTGTTTTAATATTTCCGAATTTCATATTTTGTCCTTTATTCGCTTTGTTTTAAGTATTCCTTTGTCAATGTCCAGCTTCAGCACATCGAAAATATGCGCAACATTTTAACAGCCCGATTCGGTAAATTTTTTTACAATAATACACTAACACTTCGCTCTTTATTTATAAATCAACACGATATTTGTTTTAGTATCTCGATTATCTATACGAACGAGTAGAAATAATATCGATTATTTTAATTATTAATATTTTTATTACGAGTTTATATATATATATATATATATGTATATATATATATATATATATATATATATATATATATATATAAAAAAGAGAAAAATGGGTTACGCATAATATATATATATATTTTTTGTACGAGGACGATTTTTCGTATGTGTTACAGTCACAAGATTAATGGGCGGTTCGGGAGGTCCGACCGGCATGAATATGAGCAACATGTCAATGTCGGCCGCTTTATCTTCTTGCGCGGCTGATTCGAAACCGATGCAATTTCCGTTGGTTCAAAGACGTAAACGAAGAGTTCTATTCACTCAAGCTCAGGTAATGAAATAATATTTTCGTATTCATTAAAAAAAAAAAAAATTTACTACAACGAACCAAAAAAATACTCGCAATATAGCGTTTCTTTTTTTTGAACAAGCAACGATTAAAATTCGTACAGAAACAACTCCAAAATTTCCGTAGCAATTTTCAAAACGTACCCTACCCTTACAATTACCCACCACCCCCGACTAATGACTATAAGAATTATTTGCCATACTTTTTACAAAAAATTTTCTTCTTCTTGTGATCATTGGTTCTCATGTCGGCATTAACTTACAGTTGTCTTATTAGATGCAGTACGAAATAAAATTCCATCGGTCTTTTATCAAAAGACTGGCGAAGGTTTTCTGTCCAGAATGTCGCGAGTATTTTAGACCTTCTGTCCATTATTTTGGGCACGAAATCGAAAACAATGCAAACTTCTGAGGTTCGATTTTCTACGATGCTTTTAGTCAGAAGGAAGATTGTTAGTTGTTTCAATGTGTTAAAAAAGGAAAATATATATACATGTTCAGGGTTTTTAGAATAATGCTTAAGTATTAATGTGTGATACAAAAATGAATATTAACAGCGGATAAATGATATCTTCTTATGTTATTAGGTATATATATATATATATATGTGTGTGTGTGTATCTAAGAAATATAAATAATATACAAAAAAAAGAAACTTGTTTTATTGTTCTAAAAACTAAATTGTTAGGTTGGAAAGAATTCTGGACATTAAAAGAAGTATTCGAACGAAATATTGATTACAGAAGAAGAGCACAGATATACAATAATATATGTGTGCTTCGTACCATCAGTTACGAGGGTACGGATATGGTCGCTGACAATGAAACAAATTTAGAAAATACAAGTAGATCAAAGAATAATGGTTAGGAAAATGAATTGGGTAAAGATGGGAGAAGTAAATAATAAAATATGAAGAGACAAAATTAAAATATAGGATGTTCACTATGAAATACGCGAAATTACATGGAATCGCGTTAGACACGTTATTCGAATGGAAACGAACAGATCTCGTTATCACTTAGACGATATTGGCAAATATGCAGGAAAAGATTACACGCGTATAACACAGAATTGTCTGGAATAGAAAATTTTGGAGAAAAATATGTAGATATTTGTAGATTTCAAGAGGTCAATTCTCTAAAAGAGGCTTCTTTTCTTAATGTAGAAATGTACACTTCAACTTATTCGACAATAACCAAATAATAATTAATAATTAGCATTTGTAATATTTTAAAATTGACTAATAAAGGCTATTGTAATTGTAATATATATGAAACAGATAGATAGCAAGCAACCTCGAGAAGAGAGTAGCAGGGTTCAGATCGCGTTAGAGTACACACGATAACGTACAGTGATATCTGTAATGAGAGAATATAATTTCCAATTGTACAACTAAAGAGCATTCGAAATTGTAGAAATACGAACAGTTCTAAAAGCACTCGAAGAATTACGGTATAGATCTAGAATCCAAATGCAATCGTAGATTATCCAACAACCGTGAAAAAAGCTCATTATTCGAAAAAAACTAATAAAGCCAACCGACAAAAAAAAATTAAAACTGTAATGTTAATATTTAGTTTATGCATTTTCGTCGCAAACAAAACTGAGTTCATATTTATAGATATTTTAATAAATGCGATAAAAATTCAGGAATATATAAATTAAATTAAAATCAATGTGAAAAAAGATACACCGGAGAAATAGGCAGACATAATAAGATTTAAAGAATGTTTAAATTCATACATGAACAACGATGACAAATCAGTAAAACATTGTAAAAAATTAAAACACAAAATCGAACAGATTTATCAAAATTATAATAAAAAGAAAACTGCATTAAAAATTGAAATAATAAAAGAAAAAGATAAAATAATTTTGATGAAGAATTAGTTCCAAGAAGTATAACATTCATCAATTTTTATATTAAACACAATTCTTATTTATTTTTATTTTCTGCGCTTTTGGTATAAATCTTGTATCGCTGATTGCAGAGCTGAAGTAGGTGTTAAAATTATATAAGACTTATATTGGAATCAGACTACCTAAACTATTTAACGCCTATTCAAAGGCTTATCTTTCGGAAGACCATTACACCGGAAGACGTAATCCTGGTTAAAAAAAAAAACAGATATCCAATATCAGGTACGCGAACGGTACATCCTTCTCTGGTTTACAAGTAAAGTCAGTCTCTCAGTTGTGGATTGGATATAAATGCAGCTAAAACAACATTTATGTTTGTTGATAATCATGGGCTGGGTACGAACATATCTGTAGACAGTATTTACATTAGGTCAAATGAAATTGAAACGGCAGCAAAAGTTCAATATCCGACCACTCGGGAAGAAGAAGATATATTGTACATATTTATATATTTTTATATTTTAATTTACGTTCACTCGATAATGGCTTAATAGCTGAAAAGATTTTTTGATTTTGTTAAAACGTTTAGTAATTTTAACTCCTTTCTCATTGTTTATTTTTAAAAATTAAAATGCGAAAAAACGCCTCGATCGTTTTAATTCAAATCCCGAGAATGTAAGAATAGAATAAAATTGATGAAACATTCCGGGTCATTCGACTTAAATCAAATACGGGTCAGTTAGAGAAAACACTTAGAACGTGTTACGCAGTTTTTCGCGTATACAAAATATTCGTCACGTCTCATTTTTAATATATATATATATATATATATATTTGTTTTTATATATGTATTATATAGAAAAACCTATACTATAGCCTCGTTGAATAAACAAACCGTGGGAAATGTGAGCATTTTTCGAAACTAGGTCCGTAATACAGCTACCGAGAAAGTTATCCTTCCTTTAAATCCAGTCACCAACTTTTATCTGTTTGGGAGTAAAATTGTTCCATAAATATATACGCGTGTACTATCGCATTCGAATATCTATGTACATAACTACGTAGAGGATAAGATTTTATTCGCTAGACATATATTATCCATTAAAAGGATTCTGATTCCTTCCAGACGTTATGTCCGGTCTTGAGCTATTGACAAAATAAACGCGTTCTCGTCTTTCGGCTGAATATTTGTCTTACTTCGTACTGAGAAAGAAATTCGAACATACTTAGGATAGTTAAACTTATAGTTTTTCCTACAAAAAAAATACCTCTACAATGTTAACTGTTCTTATACTTCCGATGAAGTAGGACGAGGCTGAAGAGACAGAGAACAAAAACAAGTAGATACTGTTAATGAATAAAATTTTATTTCAAACTATTATCTTTGTTTTTTGTTTTTTTTTTATTTTTTTTATTTTATTGATAGACGCTTGATTGATCATTTGCGTCTTAGAGTTGATTATAAGCTATTTATTAGGTTAGTGTCTGTAAGGTACTGTAAAAGATTTTTAATTTTGTCCGGGTTATCTTCGAGTATTGTTTTTATTGTGTCATGATTTAGGTTGTATTTTATACGTTGGTTTCTGTATTTTGTACATTCTAATAATATGTGGTTTATATTTAATTGTGAATTGCATTCATGGCAAATGGGTGGAGGGGTCCTATTGAGTAGGTGTTGTAAAGTAACGTGTGTCCTGTACGTAGTCGAGCTAGCGTTTTTTCTGTTTTTCTTTCTTTCTGGTCTGTTGTTTTCCAGTTTCCTAATTTCGGCTTAATCTGATATAGGTGTGTATGTGTACATTGGGTCTCCCAGAATTTTTAAAAAGACATTTTAATTTTTTGTATAAGGACTGTATGTAAATCAGTAATGCGAGTTGATTTTATTGTTTTCATATTCATAGGAGTTGTTTTGACTATTCTATCAATGTTTTCATTCCCAGTTATTCCCGAATGGGCTGGTGCCCATAAAAGAACAAGTTCATTGTTATTTGAGATGAGGTTGTTAATAATGTGTTTTATGTTGAAAGTATCTGAGTTTGTATTTTTAATATATTTTTAAATATGTTTAAGAGAGCTGTAAGAATCTGTGCAGATTACATATTTATTCGGTTGTGCTTGTTTTGATATGTATTTTAAAGCTTTATAAACTGCAAGAAGTTCTGCTGTATAAACTGAGGCTGATTCTGGTAGATAGTATACTTTGAATTGGTTGGGTGTAAGATAGGCCGATGAGGTTTGGTTTGTGGACTTTGATGCGTCAGTGTATATTTGTGTATAATCGCCGTACTGTTTTTCCAAAATGTTGTAAAATTTTGATTTGAGTATATTTGAAGGTGTTAAATTTTTCTTATATTTTTCCAGTTCTGTGTTTATTGCTATTGTAAGCTTTGTCCAAGGTGGTATTTTTGGAGCTTGGTTTGTTTTAATTTGCGGTAATCGATATTGAAGTTTTGCTAATGCATTGTTAACGCGTTCTGATAGGGGTTTGGTTTATTCGTTTGTAAGGACTGGGATGTTGGATTGGATGGTGTGCAAATTGATTGTGTGTAATATTTTAGTGCTAATATTTGTCTTCTGTATCGAAGTGGTAATATGTTTGCTTCCGCATGTAAAGCTGTGTTTGAGGTAGTGTGAAAGGCTCTCAAGGCAATTCTAATAACTAGATTTTGAATAGAGTTGAGTTTTTTTAGTGTAGAATAGGCTGCGCTACCATATATTATACTAGCGTAGTCCATTCTGCTTAGAATGTAGGATTTGTGTAACTGTATTAATGTTTTTCGGTCAGATCCCCGCGATAAATTATTTAACATTCTGAGCATATTTATTTTTTGCAAGCATTTTATTTTTAGTTTGTTTATGTGTTCTTTCCATCTTAGTTTCGGGTCCAATATTAGTCCTAGTATCTGAAGTGAATCTTTATTTTCTATTTGTATTGTATCCATGTGTAAGTTTGATGTAATTACATTTCGTTTTTTGCTGAAAGTTATATGCTTAGTTTTGGATGAGGAGAAAGTAAATCCTTGAGATTTAGCCCAGTTATTTAAGTCGTTTATTGTATTCTGCAATAAAAGTTCCACAAATTTAGAGTCCCGATTTGAGTAGTATATTGATAAGTCGTCAGCATATATACAGTACTTTACTGGAATGTTGTTTAATATTAGTCATGGCTATAATAAATAACGTAGGGCTAATTACAGATCGTTGAGGGGGTACCATTTTCTTGAATTTTTGTATCGGATAAAATAGAATTTATCTTTACTTGAAATTTTCGGCGGTGTAAAAAGTTGCAAATGAAAATCGGTAAATTTCCTCTAAATCCCCACTGATATAGAGTGAGAAGAATTCTTTGTTTCCAGAGTTTATCGAAAGCCTTTTCTAAATCAAAGCTGACAACAGTTGTAGTTTTATTTTCTATTAAATTATTTTGAATGTCTGTTGTAAGTTTAGCTAATAGATCCTGAGCGCTTCTTTGTTTCCTGAAACCGAACTGTAAGGGATCCAAGAGTTCTGAGCTTTCTAACTGCCGCAACAATCTACTATTAACAGTTCTTTCGAGTAACTTGCACAGGGTATTTGTGAGAGAGATCGGTCTGTAGCTAGCCGGGTCTAATACATTCTTGTTTTGTTTTAGTATCGGAATAAGATGAGCTTCTCTCCATGCCTCCGGAAACGACTGAGTTTGCCATATTATATTAAAAAAGTGCAAAACGGCTTCTTTAGAGGATGAATTAAGGTGTTTTATCATGGAAATGTGGATTCCGTCTGGACCGGCGGCTGAGGGCCGCATTGCATTTAGGGCGGTATTAAATTCGTCTTTAGTTATGGTAATGTTATAGCTGAAGTTAGTCATTGATGTGAAATCGGGGACATTAGTACTTTCTTCTATTTCTTTGTACTTCCTGAAATCGTCAGGATAGTTTTGATTAGATGATATTTGATAGAAGTGGTCGGCTAGAACGTTTATTATTTCAACTTTATCATATGTAATACGGGGACCTGCTTTTATTACTGTTATTGGTTCGACTGTGCGTTTATTCGCGATTTGTCGGATTTGATTCCATAATTTTTTAGAAGGAGTAGACGCATTTATTGTTTTAACAAAGTCTTGCCAGTGATTGCTTTTTGATTCACGTATTCTTATCCGGGCTAGTGATCTGGTTTTTTAAAATTTGATCAAGTTTTCGATTGTTGGTTGACGTCTGAATTTTGATAGGGTTTTATTCTTTTATTTAATTAATGATCGGCAGTCTTCGGACCACCATGCAGCATACTGTTTTCCTTTAGCGTGGATTTTGAATTTTGGAATAGATCTGGCGGCAGCTTCCCTTATTTGTTGTAAAATGTATTTACATGACTCATCAACGTTGTGAGAGATTTTGTTTTGTTCAATGTTAACTATATCGGTGTATAAAATCCAGTCAGCTTTTGATATTTATTCGTTAATTATTTAACCCTTTATTATTATTATTATTATTATTATGATTCTTTTCATGTCCTGTTCGTTACGTTTAATTATATTTTATCGTACCAGTATTCAGCCCGAATTGTCATTTGCCACAGTGACATCGTGCATTTTACACCTCACCGGGTTCATCTACACTCCAGTATGTGCGACATTGTCTGAAGTTCTACGCACGGATACTTCGGATCTTCTGTTAGACCCCACTTCATCATCAATTCCCACTCATATTCGGTGGATTGTTCGCCATATCGACCATTTCTCTTTATATCCTGGCGCAAGGGTTTCTTCCAGTGGTCTTACTGGGTTTTTCTAATCCATAGGTTTATCCGTTCTTTTTCAGGTTGTGACCTCAGTGTGTTAGTGCTTTTCATGAAGCTATTTCTCGACTTAAGTCTGTATGCCACCTCGGTTTGACCATACATTGGATATCTCTCGTCTTGACACGAGTAGATTAGCTTCCAATGGATTTGGACAGTATTGTAGTCTTGGCAGCTATATTGCCGATTTAATTTTTCTGCGAAGTATCTTACATGTAGGTCGGTGTAATGTCCTGTTGGAGATGTACAGCAACAGCTTCAACCGTACTATTTTATTTTTGCTTGAATTTCTTCTACATCAGTAGCCGATGGACATCCACGCAGTTCAGCTGCATATATAACCATATAGGCTTCGATATTGTTTTATACGCTGTTAATTTATTATCGACATTCAACTGCGTGCGAGTGCCTATCAGTCAATACAATTGTTGTATCTTACGTTCTAGCTCGATATTCTTAACTTTTTTTATATGTTTCAGCCAAGTTAATGTGCGATCCGAATGAACACCGAGATATTTAGTAGACTTATCTTGCGTTAAAGAATTTATCACGACTTTCCGTTTATCGCGCACGATACGTCATTTGGTAAAAAATAATGTAATAGCATCGTTGATTTTAATTTTCTCTGTATGCGACCATTCAACTATTAGTGTGTGCAACTTTTTTAGACATCGGTGAGATGCTATCACTACACCGTATCGTCTGCAAATGTAGCAAAAAGTACGTTTTCACTTAATCATCGGCGAACAACGAAAGTACGCTCCCGTGTGGTACACCTGCCTGTGTTGAAATTTTCTATAAATATGCATATATATGACGCGTGTAAAATTATCTAAAATAATAAGTATTATACGCAAAATATGACTTAATATTTTCACCTTCTCCTGACATTTTTTCAAATTATACCGAAACGTGTAATTTTTTGGAAGAAACTAATAATGCGTGACTGAAATGGCGGAGAACCGAACTGTGTTTTTACCTTCACGTAATACAGCGCAAGAATATTTAGAAAGATTTCATGGTTTTTTTTTTAGTCAAATAAACCGTGTTCCCATTATGGTTTCCGTACCCGTCGACAGGCAACCAACCATTTTGTCATATTTATTAATTATTTTTTGTACTACCATGGTATGTGTATGTGTGAAATCTGTTCTGTTATTAAATTCGTTATTATCATTAATAAATCTATTTTTCTGAGCGTTATTTAAGTATTTTCTTTATGTTTAAACGAATGTGTCCCGATGTTAGGACCGATATATTATTATTATTATTATTATTATATTACGCGACCTCTTGTATATATGACCATGGTTCGTGTTCGTGCGTGCACAAGTACTGTTCCATCGCTGCGAACAGGTAGACCAACATGTAAAAAGTGTACTTTGGTTTATTGCGATATTTAACATTTTACAACAATTTCTTATATGTAACACTACTTATAAAGCTTACATGAGACATAAATAAAATCTTTCATACATACGCAGAGTATATAAAATTATTCGAGATAAGTAATGTTCTACACGTTCTTTTAACAAATGAAAATAACTTAAATAAATATGCCGGGGACGTACAGTTGGGAATGACGAACGAGATAAAAAAATATAAACGAAAAACATGAAAAGTAATAAAATAATGAGAATACATAAAATAAAGAAAATGAAAAGAAAATGCATAGAAAAATGGCAAGCAGATTTCTTTCTAACGCAGTTTGACTACCTAAAAAAAAACTTTGGCTCGAACAAATAACGATAAATGCAGAGAATACAAAATCGAAATTGATTCATCACTAATTTGTCTATATTGTAATAAAATTCCAGTACATGAGAGCTGAATACAACATCGGAGAAAACTGCAACCGGTTCAAGAATAAAAACAATATGCAATTAATACGTTAAGATATACGTAATAATCATATTGAGGGAAAAGAAAAAAAACATCTGTGCCTCGGAGTGCGGGGAAGAAGTGAAACTGACGACGTTTTAACTAAATTCGATAGAAAGTTTTTTTTTAATTTTTACACGGATCTATATTTAATCAGTCACACTCAGCCATATATATATATATATATATATATATATATATATATATATATATATATCGTTTTGTGGGTTAACTCCCCATATATACCGTGCCAATAGAAGTTTCACTTCAAACGTGAGATATTTTCAACTTTTCTTTGTTGAATACATTGTAAGAAGAGGAGATGGATAAACCATTGACAAGAATGTTTAAACTTTATGTTTGCCTGTATCTATTTATTAAGGTGTAATTATTTTTTAAAAATATCTATACTTAAATAAAGAGAATAAATATGTTTAAAAAAAAACTTATATACAAAAGAAAATAACTCATATATAGCTAATAACGCTTCTTTGAAGTTTATATTGTTTTAATTTCACATTTTCTTATTTCTTTTTTTTTCTCTCTTTCCTCTTTTTCCTGTTCTGTCTCCTCTCACACACATCTCTTTAATTCAATATGTAATCTCCCGTCCTCGTATTTGGTAATGCTTGGTTTAAGAATAAAAAAAAATTAAAAAATTACTCCAAATGTTATGTACGAACTAAAAACTCGAAACAATAGGAAATAAGAAGTGTGTAACTGTCGCGGTAGAAAAATTCACACGCATTAAAGTGGAATAGGTGGAATAATAATTTTCTAAAGGCGTTCTAAAAAAATACAACCTTCGTGTAAAAGTAAAATAATAAATAAAAACTTTATATAATCACATGCATTTAAACAAATTAAAAAATAATAATAATAATAATACATAATATATACCCGCCCTTGTAAACACTAGAAACTGTTGACTTAATTTACGAGAATTTCGTATATCTGCGCCAGTTTTAGATTATCTTACGTTATTTCTATTTTACTGTATTTCGAAGTAGACATGAAAATATTCGACAATTATTTTAAATTTGCGATTATCGAAATTAATCAATTTTGAAAAGGAACAAATTTATTTATTATCAGATGACTTGTATACATTAATTGATAGTCAAGCATTACGCGATAAGGTTCCCAGTAGCGTGTCTGTAATCTTAATACGCGCGATATATTTTTCCGCTTGTACGATAAATTAAAGTATTATGCCAAATTTGACAAACGTAGTTTCCTAAAAATAGTTATGATAAGGATTTCTTCCGAAAGAACTAAAATTAAATTAGTTTATCGCCTAATGTTTGCAAAAGTTAACATATAATTTCGAACGTTATTAATCGAGAAACTGCGTGAAAATTACTTTTTTTCCAAAATGTAGACATATACACATGTAATACACATAGTCTATTCTATGCCCGTTATATCGCGAAGGTATTTGGTAATTTGACATCAACATGAAATCACCACTGTTCTCCACGCTTCCCGGTATAGTGCCTTTCCCGTAACTGGAACTTCCCCGAATAGCCTCCTTGCATCGCCTGTAGGATGAGCCTGTTTTTCTTACTATGTGGTCAAATAATTGTACTACATTCGCGTTAAATCTCGTTAATAAGCGTACTTCGAATTTCAGATCGTTCAATATCGACGCATTTGTTTGGTGCGCTGTCCAAGGTTTTTCCTATAAACTCATATTTCAAAAGCGTCGGTCCGACTGCCATCTGTACATTATATACTTTCCGAACCGTACATCGCTATCGGCAAAATTAAGCTGTTAATCAGTCTAACCTAATTTTGTTTACTAAATGCAGCATTAAATCTCGATTAATTTCGTCGACGCATATCTTGCCAGCATTAGGCGTTTCTTGATATTTTCTTCGCGCCCTTCGTTATTAACGATGACGGAAGATAAATAATCATATATAGCCGTCGACGTTATTATCTTCGGAATTTCTCATACGATCTGTAGCCATGACCTTTATTTTCTAAGCATTAGTACGTAAGCTATAATTTGCGTCAACATGTCGTCTAATTAATCGAAACGCTCCCTTCCTATCCGTGCAATTTCCGTGATATATTCATCAGCATATATATGGAAGGATAAAAGCGACAGTATACAGCCCCGGCGTACGCCTTTTTTTAATCGGAAATTTCGCCTATTCTAATTTTCTCAACGGCATTTTCTCGTAAAGTTATTTTATATAAAATGCGTATTGAATGTTCGAGTAAATTTATGAATACATTTTTGCGAGATAATGACGTACGATAAAAATAAACGATATCATTTAAACACGCAGTCTTTATTTGTTTCGTTAAATTCGTATAGTTCCACATAATTTGATAACTAAAAATGGTTCGTTTAATTGTTAATGTAAAATGTAAATGTAACAACTAAAGCAGAAAACAGTATAGGAATATTGTAAACGTTAAAGTACTACTAACAATTAGATTGACGAGATATGTTTAGCATAAGAAGTTCCATTCAGGTACGGCAGTCGTGTGCATGTGAGATAGGTGGTTAGTACATAGATCGTGCCAATATTGAAAATGTAAAATACTATATCGTTTCGTCTACAATGATTTACTATAATCCCAAATTTTCTGTCGTGCAATTGAATAATGTCTTAAACGTCGTCGTATGTGGGTTCTCCACACCGGAAGCATCTTGGCTGCCGTATAACGATACTGCTGTCGATTGTTGTTTCCAGTTGAAACATCGTTATTGCGTATAGCGCAGGGGAATGTACGGAACAGTTAAGTACCTTTTTAACAAAATTAATAACGAAGAAATTTCGAACAAGCAAGAAATATACCTTCAACGAAATGCGCAAAAACATTTACAGCGCGTTTAGAACTGAAATTTAGAATCTATGTTATGTACTTTATTACACAGATGCAAATGCTGGAATTAAAAAAAAAAAAAACACGCTTAACCATTTGATATCGTAGGAAAAGCCAGCGGGTGGTGAAAAAAAAGTTCTGCAAACGATTAACGAGTATCCTGATAATAGGAAAATTGAAAGTTAAAATACTTTTTATTTGTCGGATCCGAGGTCCGAAATAATCCTTTATTATAGAGTATTTTATCGGAGGAAAACTAAACGGCAAGTGGAAGTTGGTTGAAGGAGACGATACTAAAATGTGAATGGACGAGAATAAATATGGAACCGCTAGAATCCACGCGGTCTATAGCGAGAGACCCCAAGTGTCGTTATAATAAAGAAAAGGTTAAAAAAAGGAAAAACTACTTGGACGATACGATCTCGACGACACGGTCGGCACTCGAATATTTTTAATCTAGTCAATTCTTTTCTTTTGTCTTATTTTCCGTTTGTCAATATTTCCTCGAATCGAAATAACTCGAATTTATTATTTCTAATTACAGAACCGAGATGAGCCGCTTTCTTTTGTTCTACCATAGTCGTGATAAAATCTTATTTCATTTTCTGTAGTACTTCTTTATCAAAACTCTTTTACCTACCAACGATATTTCAAATATTCTTCCACAGAGTCGTATTTCGAATGTTTACCTCGTACCAACACTGTACTGAGAACGTGTAACGTTTGATTATTAGGTAGTCTAGTTTTTAATGATAAATCTTCATAGACGAGTTTCGTTGTTGCCGACAAACATGTCTCGCTGCTTCAATTCTAGTTTTTATATCGTAATCGGGCTGTTTCAATTTATCGTTAATCTCGGTATTATAAATATTTTATTCTATTTTTGTATCGACTTCGTATTTACTTTTATCGCTTACGAAATTACGATTTTAATTTCGTGTATAATCGTTACTTTAATTTTTCGGAAGTGTTCAATTTTTATATCCTATTCACGACGCACATCTTCGATTTATTAATCTAAATACGCGATTTTTTTAAAAATAAACAAAAACTTATCCTTAATAACGCAGCGTTATCGGGGTGTGTTATTATCAATCTGTTCTGCTATTCGCAAACTTATCTAACGCTTTCTCGCAAACTTATTCGGAATAAAAACTGAACGGCAACAATGAAAATTTTTATATTTTAAGATTAGAGTAGATATTTTTTCAAAATTTAAAAATGATACAAAGTAGAAAATAGAAAAATGATAATACTTTAATTTTACTTCAGTCATCATTTCGCTGTTTAATTAATTACCGCTTTTAATTTTATATATATATATATATATATATTATATATAGTCAGACTGTTTTATTAATACGATTCTTCATTTGTTTTCTTATGAATTGTAATCATAAATTAATATTTTTCCATTTCATATTTTTTATTTTTAAATGTTCACTTGATAATGGCCTAACAGCCGAAAAGCTTTGTGTTTTTTCATAATTTTAACTTTAATTTTGTTGTTTATTATATATATTATATATAGTACCTGTCTCTCGGTCGGTATTTTTTGTTGTAAAATCGCATATTTTCGGGAAATATATTTTGATAAGAATCGCATACTAATAAAAACACAACTATTCTTCTTAGTTATATGTATTTTTAATAGAATAAATTGTTAATTTTGTAAAACATCGATTATATATACTCGTGTTGTATTAAAATATATTCAAATTCTAGTTATCTGTTAGTTGCTCTTCAACTTTAATATGTTTTTTAACTTTACTCGAATTACATTTAGTTCATTTTATATCTGTTATTCGTTGTATAACAATTGTATAACAATCATTTAAGGATATTTTCATTTGCTATGCTGTGTTATTGTTTTTTAAGGGATGATTATCTCTACAAAATGCTAAGCAAAAATTAATATTAAATCGATACGTATTCAAAATTTATGTAAACTTACAAAAAATAAATTACAAATAATTCAAAATTGATATTTCATCTTCCAATGGTTGTTCGGTTATCTTCGGTTGGAGATTAGTTGTTTTCCCCCCGGAAAATATCGTTTCGTCTTGTTGGAATTTGTTAATTCTTCCAGTGTAATTAATCCTCGTTAATAGAGCAAAATTCTTCCCGGCGGACTAGCATCCCATTTACTCTGACAACATCTAGGTTTAGTCAGAAAGTCACATTCCTGAAGATCTCAGCTCATGCTGGGGTTCATTGAAAGTGGTCATCATCACTCATGCGTATCTTATTAATAAAACTTTGGCTCCAGTGTGTTCCGGTTGGAACATTATCCTCTCAATTCCCCATATTCTAGTTGATTGTCCGTCATACTCCTCGCTTCGAGCGTCTCTTAATCTTCCTCCTTCGCTTCATCTCCTCTTCAAAGATGACCATGTTTCATTGTCGAATCTAATTACCTTCTTCCACCGTGTCTCTTATTCCTCAATCTAATCCTCTTTTCCTATCGTGTCTTTATCCTTGGCTGATGCACATGACACGTTAATTTAATTTAATAGTTTAGTAATTATAATAAAACGAATAATCAGTCGGATTTTTAAAAACGGTCTTACTAATTAGTCGGTTATGTGAAGTAGTCAGTTATGCCCAACAGACAGCATAGAACACATACCGTGTACATTTAAAAACACGTTATTAGTAAATTTTATTAATTACACTTTTGCTAAATTAGCCCATGAAAGTCAATACAAAAACATAAGTCGGTTTTCTCGCGAGTTCAAAAATCTTACATCGAAATTATAGAATACTAAATCGGGACACCGTTTTGATGAGCAGACATTTTTGATGGTCCCGATAGGGTTGTTCCCCCGCTATTAGTTATCGGTAATAACCAACTTTGGATGATTATACTTATTTTCCCGATATCGATAAAGTTGATTTTAATTTAAACGTTCGATTATCACCTATTTTAATTAAAAATACAACTCGGACGGATCGCGTTAATTTCAACGTCTACCACCAGTCTCTATCGTCAAATTTCACTCCTGCTCCTCCTCCGTTTAAATCGTTGCCAGTTCGTAAATATCATTCATAGATTACCTCCATCTTCAATCTTATCCTCTTCGAGACTATCACAATCGATTACAACCAACTTTAACATCTTATCAGAAATTAACATAAACCGCAAATATTAAAACATTAAATCACTCTGCTGCCACAGTGAATGGAAAGTACAATCAAGCTGGATCTCCCAATTATCAGTTTGAGGAAAAAGAGCGTACCAATTAAGGATATCAGCAAAAAGTTCTATCTCTTACCACTGGTTTCGCCGGTGTTGTATTATCCTCATTCAATGCGTTTGTTGGCTGCTCTGTCGTCATGAACAATGTCGTCATTATATGGTATTCGCTTCCTCAGTTATTTTCCATCCTTTCAGTCGAACTTCATGCAATTTACCTGCCCGTGGACTTCATAATAAGCTCTAACAGACAATAGCCATCGGTAGTATGTTCCAACTCTCAGCGCTCTTATGCGATGTTTTTTAGCAATGATCAGCATTCTACAGCCAAACAAGTAGCACGGCTGTCATTATTCAAATCGAGACAATTAGTCTCGTTCCTGCGGATTCCAGCTCATGCCGCGATTCCAGTTAATGAACTAGCGAATAAAACAGCAAAGGAGGCTGCTACATTGTTGCCGAACCCAAACGTCGCATTCCCAGCTATTGATGTACGTAATTATGTCAAATCCAGACTTTTTGCTTCGTGGAAACCAAAGTAGCAATCGACATCCTTATTAAATAAGCTTCGCTTCCAAACCGCAGAGAAGACGTTATCATCATCATCATCATCAGAAAAATGGGGTTGGGTCATACAAGACTCGCCTATTCTCACCTTATGAACAGGACTCCGGCTCCTCAGTGTTCCGTGTGTAGCGTCACGCTTTCCGTTTCCCATATTCTCATCGACTGTCCTTTTACTCCCCACTCGGATTATCCCTCAACCTTCCCTCCTCATTACCTCTTCTCTTACAAGATGAATCCACCTCTTTTACTAACCTAAGCATGTTTTTACACATTTCCCGTTTCTACTCCTTGATTTAAATTCCTCTCCCTCGTGTTTTTAGCCTTAGTTGCTGTACACGGCACGTTAATTTAGATTAATAATAATAATTTACTAACGAAGATCTCCGTTATTCGGATATTAATTTTACACGTCTAAAATATCATCGATCGTTCTCATTAGACGATACGTTCCATACTGGTAATCGTAATTAATATTTTTTTTTTATTATATTCCAGGTTTACGAACTGGAAAGGCGATTTAAACAACAAAAATATTTATCGGCTCCAGAAAGAGAACACTTAGCCAGCTTAATTCATTTAACTCCTACGCAGGTAACGTAGTTTATTTATTTTTATTTGTAAATCCGCTTTACAATGTCCACTTTATCCGTTCGTATTTCGTAATAACCGAAATAATTTGAAATCGATACCAAAAAAAAATCGAGAATATTAACTAGTATAACTATTATTTTTATATATAAAAAGAATTAATCAGATAATCTGATGTAACTTGACAAAATGAAACTGAAAAAAATATATATATATATAAATGAAACTAAACAGAAAAATGAAGAAATATACGATTTCTACCCATGGACGTTTTAAACAAATTTAATCATTTCAGTCGTAATGTCCCGTGTACGGTTTTAACACGCACATATACATACATACATACATATATATATATGTATATATATATACATATATATATATATATGTATATATATATATATATATATATATTTATATATACGGGACATCGGTTGAAATCGTTAAACCTTTCACAAATATTTTCGGGTATTAACAAAAAAATTATAAAATTTTACATCGAGAGGAAAACGTTATAAAAAAAGAAAACTGTTAGAAAAAAATAATTGAAATAATAAAATAAACCGATAAAAATAATTTATTAAATTCGATCGTAAATTTTGATGAATTTATATTTCGAAGAAGTATATTATAAAGTTCATAAATTTTTACATTAGACAGAAGTTCTTTTATATCGCCAATTGTAGATTGTGTTGTTGACCACATTGGCAATCGAACTTATTGTATATATTATGTTTTTTATTTTATGTCGATGAGTTTTTAAAATCGTGTATCTAAATAAGTTTTTTTTACATTTTAATAATTTTTACGTTTGTATATATTTATACATTTCATTTTTATGTTCACTCGATAATAACAGCCGAAAAGCTTTATTGTTTTTTTATATAAAAAATGTTTAGTAACTTTAACAGCTTCTTTTTCTTTTTAATTTTAAAAATCACTCTGCATTCCGCACTTTTCGAAAGGGACCTTCAGTTGAGATTAAAAGTTTCAATTGTAGGAATATTTATACAACGCGTTAAAAATTACCTACAAATCGAATATTACGGTATATATTTTCACCCGTTCGAATCACTTTAATTATTTCATAAATGAAACTTTGTACTGAAAAGTCACCAAAGGGGATAAATTTTAACGTAGTACTCGATAAAGTTTGCGTAAAATATAATTTCGAAAAAAAAGTAAAGTCCCATCAACTTGAAAGATGTTGATACGTCTGCTAAACGATCCTTTTGTTATTCCGGCGACGCTAGGCAACCTAATACTTTTGCCTCGTTCGTTTTCTTTACTTTCGCAACGAGCTGTGGTACCGACCAATCGGGTGGATAACCGGGTTGGCTTAATGTCTCTTTATCATAAAAAATTCTCGTTCCCGATGGGTTTGATTGCGCTGAAGCGCGTATTCAACGACGGGTTCGAAATATAATTAAGAAATCTTAAACTCGTTTAATCGAACGTATCCTTATAATACTACGCGTGCGATTTTTCAATATTTTTGAAAAAGGTGAAAAAGTCCGAACGAGATTTTTAAATTGATATAAAGAAACAACCTTGAAATTTAATTAGGTCGATATTCGAAGCTTGGCCACGAGAAAGTTGACAACGATCATAGTAATGTACAAGTGTTGTCGTTACATTTTCAAAACAACGAATTCACGTTTCTCTTAATCAATCAATTACACATATTGTGACGCGGTGAAATTATAGGAGCGGTAATATCACGCCTGCATTGAATATGTAGCGAATATTAGATTAAAAATTAAATTTTAAGTAACGGAATACAGCACACTTCAATATTGTATATCTATATACGTATTATTCTTTCGTCCTTGAATTTTATGGTAAGATTGGTTGACAGTTAAATTATCTCCCATAATTCTGTGAATGTAGCCGTTTTCCTTCACCCTTCCCTAACATGTTGCTCGTGTATTACATTGTATCTGTTTAATTTATATTATTTGCGTTATTTGCGTTAAATGTTCATTTTCCGTCCACGTGTCACTTGCGTATTTTTTCTCTCAGCTTCTTCAATACTTAAATGACAAATTTAGTCGTTTTTTATTTCATTTGTGGCCAACTACAATATTAATATTAATATCAATATATACATATATATCAAATTCATTGTTCTTCGCAATGACGTGGTGACATCGTATATGACTTTGACCGTTCTTTACCATCTATTTCGGTTACCTGCTAGATGGAATGCACTTGGGAAATTAAGCCCAGTTACAGCCTTCATTGGACTGAACATCACAACATTTTCAGTTATGTTGTACTGTATAATATTTTTCGGTATCGAGTTCTCGCCTCTTGCTACATGGCAAAATATCTTGTATTTTTATTGATTTTTGTTAGTAGTGTTGCCATTAATTCGTCTAAAACCGATGCGTTTGTTCTATAGACAATCTACGCTATTCGGAACATTGTTCTGTAGAACCCGATCTTAAAGTGGAATTTATTTGTCTCTCGTTCGGTTTTTTTTTTTTTTTTGCTTCGAGGCGTTCAGTCACAATCAATGTTTCGGCCAATTTTAAATTTGTGTTCATCGATATACGCGTGTTTTTCAATAATTTTTCCAGTCTTGTAACTGCAATTTTTGATAATGCGAAGCGTCTGCGTATTACCTTTTCGCATCCTACCGCATTTTCAACCAGTGACACACCTGAGGTAATTAAATTCATTTATTACCTCCTATCTCGCAAATTCGATAATATCTGGCTGATTACTTTGGACCCTGTCTATTGTCATCACTTTTTAGCCTAATTCCTTTGTGAACGGTTTTTTTCACCTACATTCTTCAGTAGCTCGATTAACTCTGCGATATCCTCAGCATAGCGTGTAGACGCGAAATACGATTATTATATATATAACGAAAGATTTACTATAGTTTTCTAATATGGACGTACACTGTAACGCATTCACTAACGGCTAATATTAAGTAATTATTATTTTATAAATGTACGTTTTAAATGGAGAAATAAATGATATCGTAATTGTGAAACTATTGCGAACAACGATAATCTAAATTCAAGTCGAATTTCACGAATATAGCAGAAATCATGTTTAAAGAATGTTTCGCATTGGGGTAACGAAATTAACTAACTTTTAACGTAATTGCGCTCCGCATAAAGGGGGAAATTATTACACAAGGAAATTATCGTTGTAAAAATTAATGTATAATTGAGAAATTAAAAAAAAAATAGCACCAAGAAAATTACTAATAGAAATGAACAAATCGTTAATCATAAAGAAACTTTTCGGCAGTTAGACCATTTTCAAATGATAAATAAAAATAAATTAAAATAAATTAAAATAAATAATAGACGATAAGGAAACAAATTACGTAATAATAACAATAACAGGGGAAAAAAACAAATATACTAATTCTTAAACACTAACAACCGATCTGTCGGCACGTTCAGTTCTAAACTGAGCGGTTTATCCGAAGGGGTTACACGGTTCTTACGTTCTAAATACTAATGAATAAATTTATTCGTAAGATGGCCTTTAAAACTAATTCATCGTCGAATATTATTAATTAACGCTTTTAATAAATTATTTTTATTTCTTAATTTTGTTATTTTTAATTTTTCCGATAATTTTTCGTTTTTTTTTTCTATCTTTATGTAATATATTGCAATTACGGTTAATATTATTAATTTCACGATTTAATTCTTCGCGACGTTTATTATTGTTTTTAAATTGTAAAAAAAATGTATATAGAAGAAACAGGTTGACAATATAAATTTAGATTTAATGAAAATTTGAATTCTTATTAAAACCAAATTAATAAATCGTTATACGATAAACGTTGCGATGGATTAAATCGTGAAATTAATCGTAATTATAATATTTTACACATATAGAAAGAAAATACCAAACGGAAAAATATTATTATTATGTAATTTAGAAATAATAAAATTAAGAAATTGAAAATAATCCATCGAACGCGTTAATTATTGATGGCGAATTAACGATCATGTTATAAATATATTTAGTTTTTAGTAATTTAGAGTGTAAGAATTGCGCAACCGGAAGACGAACATCACAATTTCGAACTGAATAGATCGGTTGTTACTAGTGTTAAGAATTAGCATATTTGCTTTATATTATTAGTAATTTATATTATTATCGATTATTACTAATCATCGGTTAAGTTATTTATAATTTGAAAATGACGTAACTACCTGAACGATTCTTACCAGTAACTTTAGCGTTGTACTTTTAAAAACTGCACCCATATATGGGTGTATATGTTTATAACCCATATATATATATATATATATATATATATATATATATATATATATATGTGTGTATGCGTGTGTGTGTGTATTCACAACATTTAAAAATTAACCAGGGCTGACAGTATTTTATAAATGTACATACGTATATAAAGTATGTTTCACAAAACGTCAAATATGCATGCACAAGTAAATGTATTTTCAAATAATAATTTTTCAAAAAAGTTCATATATATATATATAGTGGTGTAGCCAGACTTGGTTGAAGAGGGGGGGTTCAAACAAAACTAAATTATAACAGTAAACCCAAGTTAAATTGAACTTTAAGTAAATAACCAAAACTCAAGTAGGTTAAACTCCAAGCCCTAACCCATAATAAAACAGCGATAGCCAGGCCTGTTTTTTGCTATCAATATAACGAAAACGAAATCAACAGATGATTACATATAATATAAAAATTATTATTTGTAATATATAACAAAACTATTTATTTACTTCAAAAACAACGAAATTTAAATAAAATAAATGAAAATAAAAAAAAAATAGGTTCAACAAATGCAAAAGTGCATTTAACAACGAGTATATATTTTCTTATGTTGATTCTAGGGGGGTCGGACACACAAACCCCTCCCCTGACTACGCCACTGTATATATATATATATATATATATATATATATATATATATATATACATATAACACTTTTATCGTTGTAATCAATAATGAGTGCTTCATAAATATGTTACATTTTTTATCTTTCTATAATTTTCCAGGCACTTTTTACCTTTATACGGTTCATATTTAATTTATGTTCAGAATTACACGATTAAAAGCTTTATTCGCTTAATGTTTTCGCTCGTGTGTGTTAACGTTCGATTACGATAATAGTACGTCTTCTAACATTCGATTATTCTTCGCTCGTTGCATCAAACCTGCGTGTCGTTATAATAATCGTTTATCGGCTCGGGTAAGATCGTTTCATTTACTAGATAGATAACATAATTAAAACGGCACGTGCCGTCGTTCATCATGACGAGCACACAGCCAACGTATAGTGATATTATTCAAACTGAAATCTTTCCTACTCGCGATCAAGCTATTATTCTACATGCGGTAGACAACATTAAGTTCGTAGAATATATCACCGCTCTCAGCGAAATTATTCATCCATCTAATATTATTTTCTCCTCTCGAATATCGAACAATCGTATTTGTGTATATTTAAAATCAAAAGAAATTGTTAATAACCTCGTTCAAAATCACTCTACTATTTCGGTTAACAATTTACTCGTTCGTGTCCGTAAGTTAATTAATCCATCTAAACGACTGGTCATTTCAAATGTTTCCCCGCATATCCCCCATATTGTAATTGAAAAAGCTCTAATTTCGTCTAATTTTAATTTAACCTCTCCAATCTCCTTTATGAAAGCTGGACTTAACGATAATGATTTTAAACATATTAAAAGTTTTAGACGTCAGGTGTATATACAACCGACTAATGATGATATGGACAATGTCCCTGAATCATTAAGTGTCAACTACGATAATGAGTCCTTTAGAATATTCTTATCAACAGATGAGCGGTGGTGTAGCTCATGTAAAACGAAGGATCATTCTAATAATAACTGTCCAGAAAGAGGGGAAAGAGAACAAATGGAAGCGGTTGAATTTAAACCCATTAGCTGCAATAAGCCAAGAAGAGGTAGTTTAGTACCCGAAAGCCTTTCCAACTCTGATATAAGCACAAGTAACGATGTAGATCAAAGTTTGACGGATCAGACTACTTCCAGTGGCCTAAAAACATTAAAACCAAACAAATCCTCGACTTTAGAAGAAGTCCAATCAAACCCGACTGATCCAATGTTATTAAACAGCAAAAGCTACAAACGTAATTTATCTGAGAACTCTACATCTTCCTCAAGTAGTGTCCAGTACAGCAATGAATTTCAACGACAAAAAAAGAAGAAAGAAGAAAGTGATGAACAAAAAAAATTGAGAATCAATTTATTGCCGGCTAAGCAATGCATAGAAAATAACCTAAAAACACTTAAAGATAGTATATCCTTTGAAAAAATACTTTCATTGATCCATGATAATAACAAATCCTTATCTGTCCAAGAATTATTTATGAAATTGAATATCCCACTTAGTTCGGTGGATACTGTATTTATCCAATTAAAGTCGGTGTACTCTGCCATTAATGATCATTCCACAAAAATACGAATAACAAAACTCACCAACAAAATTGCCGAGGATTTAATAGGTAAAAATAATGATGATAGATAACTTCCTACTTCAATGGAATATCAATGGTTTACAGAATAACTTAACTGAACTTCAACAGCTAATTGTAAAGAAAAAACCTATCATTATCTGTTTACAAGAAACGCACTCCCAACCAGCTCAGTCTATGTCCCTAAAATATTACAACCATTTCCGCTATGATCATACTACAGGATCGCATGCGTCCGGGGGTGTTGCAACTTTTATCCATGAATCAATACCAGTAATAAACGAGCTCAGAATAAATACGTTAATACAGAACGTTACTGTCAATATGCAATTTTGCAAATCAACTCCTTTCCATCAACTTACTGTTTGTAACATGTATTTGCCTCCTGATTTCACACCATCATTCCAGGAAATAAATAAACTAATATGTCAGTTGCCTAAACCGTTTCTCCTACTTGGCGATATGAACGCACACAGTCCATTATGGGGATCCAATAAAACAAACAGGAAAGGGAAAATATTTGAAAAACTGCTCCATTCAAATTTACACATTTCATTACTTAATAACAAACAGCCGACAAGACTCAACTCCTTTAACGGAACTCTATCGGCTATTGATTTAACGTTATCTACGAATGAAGTTTATTCAAAATTTCTATGGTCAATCCATCCTGACTTATGTCACAGTGATCACTACCCAATTTGCTTACAGATGAATAACATAAACAGGGAATACAAAATAAATAAACCTCAGGGTTGGATTACTAGAAAAGCTAATTGGGATAAGTACCGTGAGCTATGTAATTTACCCTTCAATTCCAGTCTCACAGACATCGATTCCGCGGTTAATAACTTTAATAACCACATAATTGAAGCGGCAGAAAAATCTGTTCCAAAGACGTCCCCATTTATATCAATGCGCAATGTCCCCTGGTGGTGTCATGAAGTAAAAGTGGCTATCCAAACCAGAAACAATGCTTTAAAGAAATTTCGTGCTACAAGACAGAATGCAGATTTAGCTAACTTTCGACTCTGTAGAGCTCGCACACGTCTAATTATAAGGCAAAATAAACGGAAAAGCTGGGCGGAATTCATTTCCGAAACTGATTCAAACTCCAACATTCCACAAATGTGGCATAAAATAAATATCTTAAATAGAACCAGAAGACCATCACCAATAATAACATTGAAAGAATCAACAGGTTTTACTCAAGATCCGGAAGAGGTAGCGAATATCTTTGGAAAATTTTTTGCCGATGTATCATCAAATAAAAATTGTAACAAGTATTTTCTCTCTTACAAAACAAAAGAGGAGCAGAAACCATTACTAATAGACTCAAACAACCATGAAGACTTCAATTCACTTTTCACTGAAAAGGAACTAAATGAAGTGATCAACAGAATAGTTAAAAATTCTGCCCCAGGACCGGATGGAATTTCCCCTCTATTCATTAAAAATCTGCCTCTGGTTATGAAAAAACATCTTCTAAATATTTTTAATAAAATCTGGGCAGATAACTGTTACCCCCGGCTATGGAGCAAAGCAGTCATTATTCCTATTTTGAAAAATAAGAAAGAACATACCGACCCATCGTCATATAGACCAATCTCTCTTACCTGCGCTGCAGGAAAGTTGATGGAAAAACTTGTGGCACGTCGTTTAATGTGGTATTTAGAACGAAATGAATTGATACCGGAAAATCAGACAGGTTTCCGCAGATATGGGAGCACACTCACGCAATTGTATAATCTGCAACAGGAAATATTGAGAGCTTTCCGGCAGAAACATTACCTTATATCAATATTTTTCGATATACATAAAGCATATGATACAGCATGGCGTTACAAAGTAATTCAAATACTGCTGAAGATGGGCTTGAAAGGCCGATTAGTTCAATTTATAAGGAATTTCCTTTCAAATCGTTCGATCAAAGTTCGAATAGGAAATAAAAATTCCCAAGACTTTAATTTAGAAAATGGGGTGCCCCAAGGCAGTGTATTGAGTGTGTACTGTTTTTTGATTTTAGTAAATACGATTGTAGATTATATCCCAGCACCAATTTCAACGAGGTTATTTGCTGACGATGTCAATATAACTCTACTAACAGACGATGTGCTCTACGCTCAAAATCTGTTACAGAAGTGTCTAAATAATTTACACGAATGGAGTAGAACTACTGGTCTAGAGTTCTCCCCCCAAAAGACGAAGTACATGGTTTTCACCAAAAAACGAAGCCAAATTTCATTAAATCTAACCGTTAGTAACTCCATTATACAATGTACAACGACGTATAAATTTCTTGGTCTACATTTAGATCCTAAAATGACTTGGCGTAATCATATAATGACACTTAGACAAAAGTGTCAGCCACTACTCAATATAATGAAAATGATAAGTAATAAGACCTTTGGTCCAAGAAGTTCAACATTACTTCGGATTTACAATGCTCTTATCCTTTCAAGAATAGACTATGGTTCGTTTATATATTCATCCGCCAGCAAACGGCTACTAAAAATACTTGATATGGTACAAAATTCTGGACTTAGGATCGCGTTGAAGGCATTCCCAACCTCACCAACAGCTAGCCTCCAGTATCTTAGCGGTACTCCGCCTCTCTGTTACCGTAGAAAAATACTTGCTATTAAGTATGCAATGAAGGTAGCTAGTCTTCAGCAGCATCCAAATCGAATCCATTTACAAAATCTGCTACTACAGCTCCAAATCCAAAACCCATTAAAGACACTACGCAATACCTTATGTAGAATACCGGTTATTGTACCGCCTTGGAGCCAATTCAGTCCGGATATCTGTTGGGATTTATTTTCAACAGATGTTAAAATGAAACCGATGGTGGAAATCCATGGGAAACTTAGGATTGTCTTGCAACAGCAACCGAACGCAGTCGTTTGCTTCACCGACGCATCAAAATCATCACGATATGTTGGCGGTGCCTTCTCAATCGGCAGCATGATCCATTCTTTCAGTTTACCGACCATGTCATCAGTTCTAGCGGCTGAGATGATAGCCTTGCTCCAGTGTTTGTTACGAATTGCGGAATTACCTGCTGGCCAGTATGTTATACTGACCGACTCAGCCATGGCGTTACAATGCATTGAAGCGAGGAATTCTACTGTGTCCATGGTAGACCAAATATGGTACAGTGCTTACAAATTAAGTGAACTTAATACCGTCATCACTTTTGTCTGGGTTCCAAGTCATCGAGGGATAATAGGCCACGATGAGGTACACCGTGCTGCACAACGGCCTACCCAAGCTTACCTGCCGACAGTACTGGAAGAAGACAATGCAAAATATTATTGCCAGAAAATTCTGGACGCATGGAATCGGTCATTCCATTCTCGACCGAGTAAACTTGGATATATAAAGAAGGATTTAACAACCTGGCCATCAAAGATTGGTAAAATTTGTTCACCGAGGTTGGAAACAGCCGTCAACCGAGTGTATATTGGTCACACGCTGAGTACGCACTCCTATCTACTGAGTGCCCAACCACCACCAATATGCGAATTGTGCTGTACTTCATTAACAGTCTACCATATCGTGGTTATCTGCCCGAAATTTGGTCAATATCGGTGCAATCAGCTGAAGAAAAATATACCGAATGTAAACAACCTCCTCCTTCTCACCAACTTCATAATAAATTCGAAACTGTGTAATAATATATAATTAATTCATATTTCGAGTAATAGCCTTATAGGCAATAACTACTCGTTAAAAAAAAAAAAATGAAAAAAAAAAAAAAAAAAAAAAAAAAAAAGCTTTTAATTTAAATTAATTTATCTATTGCTTATCTACGATGACATAAATAATACATTACTGCAATGTAATACACTAAAAATCTAAATATCGAAATCAACAGGAAAATATATGTGGTAATTATATATATATATATATATATATATATATATATATATATATATATATATATATATATATATATATATAGTGTGTGGGTAATGCAATTTTATTGTACTGTAAATTGAAACTTCAGCCGTGACCGGATTTTCAATGCCCCAATCACTTTCAAAAGAATAATGCGGTAAATAAATAATAATAGAAATCCGGAAATAAAATATATTATATACTAACACGATGTCGCCTAAAAGAATAAGCTTAATCGTCCTGATATCCTAAAAAAAAATAAATGAAGTTATTTATACTGGCACACATTCGTACTAAAGTACACCATATTATAATACGGAATAGAATTAAGTCTAAGAAGAACACTAGCGTCTATAATAATAAAAAATACACACACACACACACACACATATATATATATATATCAACAACAAAACACACACACACACAAAAAAAAGTGAAAACAAAAATGGAACAAAAAGCAAATAGAGGAAAAAATCGTGTTATGAAACAATGAACAACCCGCTCGATAAGATTGTAGCATAGGGGACGGGAGAAACAGGCGACGTAGCAGCTACAGCGGCGTAATTTTAACAAAACGAAGACTACGAGGGATTTGGTGTGCAAAAGAAAAGTGTATCCCAGTCGTCGGTAGCGCGATTGAGGAAATACTAGGACTAAGCTAGATACTATTCTGCTGACAATGTCGGTTATATTGAATGCGAGGTTGAAGAGGTCTGCAGCAGAACTGTTGGGGGTTGGACGTCAGTTTTAGGGTGGTGATTGTGATGGTGATGATAGTGGTGGTAGCAGGCTTAACAAAAGAACGTTTGATTTCAAGTGGGCGAGATTTTAACAAGTACCTTAGCTTAGCGAGTTAATATACGTACATATTATATATGTATATATATGTGTATATATATATATATATATATATATATATATATATATATATATATATAGACGATAATAATAGCGGTAGTAAAGGGAACAGTAGAGCCATGCAAAGCCAACTAATGTTATACCGGTGGCACAATATCATTACCGTTTGCTTATTTGCTTGTTGTGTACCCTTCTAACAATGTAACACGATGAACTTAACCGTACTCCGGCTTATTGTCGTTAATTTACGCGAACGCCGTCTACTAGATGCGAGTACACATACCCGCGAGCGAAAAATATATCGGATAGTAATAGTAATTCATAAACCGATGGTTAAGTAAAAATGGAGCTGTTACAGCGCGCACAGTTGCGCGGCAGATGTTCTTCTTTTAGTTACGGAATAAGTACGAACCGGGCATAGGAAAGATGGAACACGATAAGAAAACAACGAAATAATAATAATAATAATAATAATAATAATAGTAGAGAATTTCCACCATGTTTTGATAGCTGACGCCCCGAATAATCGAGCCTGTAATTTGGTTTAGGAGTTGAACTAACGTATAGGGGTGCGATTATCCTATATTGAAAACGACAATTTCCTTATGTATGCACGCATCGAAATATCGAATATAGGATGTCTTTTTAGTTTAGGTATTTCGAAATCACTTTATCCAATATATATATATATATATGCTATATAGGCACGGGCACTTCTCACGTAAATTGTATTAATCTTCACTGGAAACGAGTCTAACCGTGAATGTCCTCTATAACTGTACGTGTAATCTTTAAAATAGAAAAATCGAAGTATTAAAAATGAGAACATTTATAATACCTTCAAAAAATAAAAAATTCGAAACATTAAAATCTGTTTACTCGCAAACGATTTTTGCGATATCCCACATTCTGACGTATTGTCCTAATTCCGAAATTAATCTATCATCCCATTATCAAGTTCCCTTTCGAACGTAATCTGTTTATCGATTCCTTCTTTTTCCTAGAATAATCATCATCACTCATCCTCTTCGTGCGCCAATTATCTCGTATACGCTGACATTTGTTAAATATTTAAATCTACAACACTTCCGTTTATCGCTACGTAAATTATAGGTTTTAAATTGTTCCACTCCTGATTTCATCATCTTCAATGTTCTTCTTCGCGGCGGCTTTCCTTCGACCGTCTCTTGTACTAGATGAATGATCGTTACTTTCTAATTTTGCGTGGCAGATATTTTCCCATCATTTTCAGTATGTCATTTCTTCTTCCGCTTTTTTTGGAGCAATCTAGTTTTTTTTTCCTTTCAAAATTTGTTTTTTTTTCTTTCCACAGCATCTGTCACATTTGCTCGAGTGTCTACATTTGCTCGAGTGTCTACATTTGATTAACTATATATAAGAATCCAACTCCTTAATAACTTCAATAGTAACACGCACGGCACTTCAATTTTGATAAAAACGAATGAATTATAAAACTTTTAGAAAATCGTATTATTAAATACGAGAACGTTTACAAAAACAAAAATTTATTATAACTTCGTATTGCACAAAATTTTTTAACTGTAGGGTATAAAAATAATCCTCGTTTACTTTCCTCTTCGAAATTTGACTATCTATGAACCATGCGGAATTAAGAAACTTTTTATTTTTTTCAGTTCCCAGTATTTCTTCGTACATACTTTATCTTTCTATCGTTCGTTCATCCAGTTTTATTACTTTCGGTTCCTTTAAATCGGTGCAATTTTCAAATTTTATTTCTAAATTCCATTCCGTTATCATCGCATTATCTACTTACATTTCATCAAGATCATTTTTTATGTTCAAAAACTACCTCGGCCTAGATTTCAACTTACCAAAATGCTAAAAGATTCATTTTGTCAGTATGTTATTACTCTTGATTACTAAAAATAGTTGAAATCGCTAAATTTATTTAATTACGCGAAGCTTTTCGGCATTTACGCCATTGTCAATCTATATACAATTAAAATTAATTATATAAAAACGTAAAATATTAATTTAAAACTAAGTTTACAATTTTACACAAAAATGAATTATAAATACTTAAAACTATCTGACAATGACAGTGGTAAACAACACCATCAATTATCAGTAATATAAAATTTACAGAACAGTAGCTAGAAAATAATTATTTTATAAAAATATGTATTTGAACAATGAAAAATATATATTTATGTAATTAAAAAAAAATCAATAGTTAGGAATAATATTTTTATAATATACTTTTTAAAATTAATTCTTCCTCAAACTTTACCATTGAATTTAATAAATTATTTTTATCCCTTTCTTTTATTATTTCCATTTTTTCGAGTAGTTTTCTTTTTTTTAAATGTTTTTCTGTATGTAAAATTTTATAATTTTGATTAATATTATTTATTTTGTGTTTTAATTCTATACAATGTTTTCCAAATAATGATTTTTCATCATTATTTGTATACGAGTTTAAATGTTCTTTAAATCTTGTTACGAATTGTCTGCCTGTTTCTCCTATGTATTCTTTTTCACATTGGTTACAATTTAATTTATAGACTCCTGAATTTTTTAATATATTTTTATCTTCTATTTTGTTATTATTTATTGATTTTAATAAGGTATTATTATTTCTTATTGCTAAATCGATGTTGTGTTTGTTAAATATTTTAATTATTTTATATGTATGACTGCCTACATAATTTATTGAACCTAAATACTTCTTTTTATCTTTTTCTATATTTATACTGACTTTAGTTTTATTCCATATTTCATCAACTATATTAGGGTTATATTTGTTTCTTATTGCTATTTGTTTTATAATGTTTTTTTCTTTATTCAATTTATCCTTGTCTGTTAAAATTGATTTTGCTCTATTGATAAGACTTTTTAAACTTGCTAATTTAGGCATTTTTGGGTGAAATGAATCTTTTGGTATTAATGCATCTGTTTGTGTAGGCTTCCTATATATATCTATATCAATATTTTGGTTAATAATGTTAATTTTTAAATCTAGAAAATTTATTATTTTACCTCCTATTTCTAATGTAAATTGTATGTTTTTATTATAATTGTTTAGATTGAATACAAAACTATTCAACTTATGATCATTCTCATCATTATTACTCCATATTATTAAAATATCATCAACATATCTTTTCCATAATTTAACATTATTTTTAAATATATTATTATTTTTAATGTTATTTTCTAATTTGTTCATATAAATATCAGATAGAATGGGTGATAATGGAGATCGCATAATTAAACCACTATTTTGTTTATAATATTTATTTCCAGTTTCAAAATAAATATTATAAACAAAATAGTGGTTTAATTATGGGATCTCCATTATCACCCATTCTAGCGGATATTTATATGAACAAATTAGAAAATAACATTAAAAATAATAATATATTTAAAAGGGTATCCAGACAAATTTGACATGTTTCAGAGATAGATCATAAATATTTCTTAGAATATGGTAAATTGATGGAAAACGACGGCTATAAAATGAGGAATTTAAAATAACTTTGAGGCCGCTACGTGAATACGTGAAAATGACTATTGACTGATATTTGCAGAAGCGTAAAAGCGAAGCAGCCTGAGAATAGCAACGCGCTCAGCTGTAAATATTGAAGAAAATTTAGGTAGTTTAAAGGTTTTTGTAACGTTTAAGTAATAGTAAATGCGGAACCAACTCCATCGGAAAATTTAGAACTATCAGTATAAAAATCTTCTTTTCTTCGTAACGCCAGATAATTGGTCCTGTTTCTGAACATCGGCTCTTCTTTCGTTGGTCCGAGGATTTTTCTTATAATTTCGATTTCCTTTTTTTTCACAATATTTCAATTTTTCCAAAATGTCATTTAGTTCTAATATATACACGCCCGTTTAATAATTGTATAATAATGTCTGATCTTGGCATTTTTCGATATTGATTTTTTGTTGTATATATTGCCCGTTAATTGGAAGGCCGTTTTCAATTTTCTCGTCCTCTCATTTCGACGCCTCTCTATCCAATATATTTTACTAAATAACCACGCCGCCTAAGTATTTAAAATTTGTCACTTTTTTGACTTTCCCGTATTTTGTTTGATTCATCATATATTCCGTTTTATCAAAAGAAATCTGCAAACCAGTTTTTTCTGTTTTCCTTCTTATATCCGAATCGTGTCTGTTTATTTTCCACATTCTCTTATAATCTTTTCTAAGACACAATTAAAGAATATTGGGGATAATCCGTCTCCTTCACTTACACCTCTTACTTCGGAGATTCCACCCATAAAAATCCGGAGATTTTTTTACAGCACAACACTATTCGATTAATAACATACGTTTCATTTTTTTTTTTTTAATATAAGCATTTCTCTTCAGTCGTGTTGAGTAAACAACTTTTTTTTTGTGCGTTCATGTCCTTCATTCTTCTAATTTGCGATATTGTTACTATCCAAAAATTCGATAACAACTAATACAAATGCGTGGTAACTAGGTTATATATATATATATATATATATATATATATATATATATATATATATATATATAAAAAACTCTTGACCCCCCTGGGTTTACCTTTTCTATACGAAGCAAGCTTCGTATAGTAGAAGACTAATTTGTGAAGCAATTCTTAGCCACCCACATGTTCATGAATGTAATTCTGTTGTAAAAAAATAAACAAATTTAAACACGAATGATTTTTTTATTTTATTGTACATGATCCTTTCGAAAATGAAACGCTTTTAAAAAACCCCAAAAATAAGTAACGATTTAAATAAACGTTTAACTTTTGATAACAATCGGTCGGACGCATTTCGCAACAACGTTATTATTTATACTAACCGAACAGATTAAGACGAAATAATGCCGGGTGATAGAATCTGTTATTTTTTTTTTGGCTTACGTTTATAAATGCACCTACACTTACATTCAGAACGCACACACACACATACATATATATATATATATATATATATATATATATATATATATATACATACTCAGTCACGAATATGTATGTTGTGTATACCCCACTCTTTGTAACAAGGAAGAAAGGAAGCACATATACAATGTTGCAACGGACACTAAACAACGAGTTCGGCCAGAATTCGACACCGCATTATTATTATTATCATCATCATTATTACTATTACGATTATTATTATTATTATACCAAGTATTTTAGAAGGACAATCTGGACCCAGACAAACCGACATGACTGAAAAATGTGTGCAATTTTCTCAATTTATAAGCTGGTTAGATGAGGTCAACACTCTTATTATTACCGTAACAAAATTTCGTTACAGATTTCGTCACAGATTTCGTTACAGATTTCGTTACAGATTTCGTTACAGATTTCGTTACAGATTTCGTTACAGAAAATTGGGACAAAATTTCTAATAGGGGTCGGGCTAAGAATTGCTTCACAATTAATATATATATATATATATACATACGTGTCTAATACATACAAAAACTCCGTCATCAGAAGCCGTTAATCGCGAATACGGAGATGTGAGATCAGTCCAATTCGCGCGCTCGACAAATATATCCACAAATAGATCATTAAATACCGAATAAAGATTTACGAGGAAGAATGAAATATAGTAGGTTAATCGGTAACTGGAATAAAATATGAAAAATGAGTTTTAATAAACATATACGATATTAATATGAAATATATTACCGGATAAAATATTAAACGAAAGACATATCCGTTGTTTGAATATCGACGTTATAACATGAAGATATAATATAAATGACGTACTTAAATGTACACGATAACCCGAGTCTGCAACAGAAGAGAAAACTAAGCAAACTGATTATTTTAAAAAGAATAAATTAAGCCATAGTCAAAGATTAAAGTCACTCGTGCGTATACGATGAACGTAAGTGATTAACATACGCCACAAGAAGGGCCAACTGGGCTAAATTTCTGCGGGTCCCATATGAGCGGGACTCGAAAAACTTAAAAAATTAATAGCCCCTTACCTAAATGTAAATACATTGTTTATTTAACTCTTTTATATATATATATATATATATATATATATATATATATATATATATATATATATATATATATATATATACATACGCGTAATCACCGATGTTACAAACGACAATAATAAGTTTAAAATATCGCATTATATCTTTAGACACGTAGATAATTTGAATGTTACAAAAATCATGATTAAGATGGTTGATTGACCGTAATAAAAACAAGAAAAGAATGTCATTATTTATAGTGTCGCGTTTATCTCTCAGCTCTACTTCACGGTATACTTGCCATGCGTTTCATTTAATTGCAGTACATTCGTATTATTCAGTATAAAGTCTGAAACCTGCGAAGGATGATTGAAGGGAGTATTTTATTTTTTAGCTTATTATTATTATTTAATTATTTGTAGACATTTTGAAAAATATTTTTTTTTTTAGTAAAATATTTTTTTCATTTTAAGGTCATATTTTTATCCCGGGAAACCCCAAGTTGATATGGTGTATTTGTGAATATGTATTCCGATATAATAATTATGTATTAGGATATATATAGCACATGTAGGAAAAAATGGGTTTAAAAAAATTAAGAATCAACACTAAGAACATCCAATTACTACTACTACTAACAAATATTGAGAGGCGTTTTATTTTTTTCCCCAATAATCCTTTATTATATTTTTATTTTAAAATAAATTTCAAATATTTATATTCAAGAAACAATGGTAGCCATATCGGTTTTTATTTATTACATAAAAATACATATGTATAAACATATGTATCATCATCATCCTCTTGAGGCAAGAGATTGTGTACATCTATATTTTTAGATCTCTGACATATATTATAATATCTTTCAGATTTTTGTATGGAGTTGGCTGGCATGTTGGTGGTTATTAGCTTCAATCTTTTTTTCTTTAGATCGGTTTTGATTGTATTTTTACCCTGCATCAACAGCATGAATATTCCGTTTTCTCTTATTTTATGCGCTATATATTTTAATTTTCTTCTTTTAACATCTTCAATTAAAACTTTTTCTTTTTCTCCTATTCTGGTAAGTACTGTCTCATTCGGGACGTGATCGGCCCATGGTATTTTAAGCAGTAACACCACATTTCAAATGCGGATACTTTTCTTTCACACTCGGCGATCATTGCCCGTTCATGGCCCACTCGTGCTCATGACTCGCGTGAATATTTCAGTCCATACATAGCACCGCATTATCCGTTTATTTAGGCTCATTTTTTTATTAACGAACACCCTGCTCAAATTCGTAAATGCATTCTTTGCAAAATCAATTCTTGTTCTTATTTCCTTTATATCTCTGTCATCGATATACAGGCCAGAGAAAACGGACGGTTTGGTTGTTTTTCGAATAACTCAAAAACTACTCTACCAAAAGTTCTTGAATAAAATTTTATTTAAAAATAGAAAAACCACAGGTTAGCTTACAATCATTTGTGCAACACAACATCGTTCAGATGACCGCCGTTTGCAATAATACATTCATTCAGTCTTTACAAAATTTTCGAACAGTTTTTCGAGCAGAGGTCGCTGAATCTTTTAAATTTCTTCAGAAATCCGTTTTTTTTTTTTCAGATCTTCCAGATCTCGCCGACGTGTTTCGTGCGGCTTTTAAGGTATCCCCATAAAAAAAATCTGGAGCGGTCAAATAAATATAAGATCAAATAAAAATTGTTTCATTGCGAATTATTTTATTTTTTTCTTGTTTCGTTGTTTTACATTTTATAATGTCTTAAAAATGTTTCCTTTTTGATTCTAAACAAATTTTTACTTCGGTTTCCCGTTTTAACACGAAATCATATTTTTTCATACTTTCGTATTAAACGAAAAAAAAAATTAAAAAGGTGCACATACTCAAAGTACATTTTATCTCTATACACACAATAGATATGTGTGTAATGCATTTTGAAAAAATCAATAAAACAACAATATTATTAACGAGAACTTAACGAAATTTAATACGTATATAATTCTCAACTTTTTTAAAAACAAATATAAAACATTTATCTATTTTTTGTAAAATAATGTGATATTTTTTGCATTGTGTATGTTTTAAAATCAAATTTTCAACAAGACTGTTCGATATCATCAATTTTGTTATTCATTTCATCGTTGGAATATGCATCTAAATAATTGCGCACATTTTTCACGATGTAGCGCATTTCGGATGTTCTAGGAACAGTAACTACATTGTTCATCTCATTGTTTAATTCACCGTCGGAATCTATATCAACGATATTTTTTTTAGCTTTGAACAATCTCCAAAATCTCTTTATCTGCCATTGTTTGGGCCTACTTACTTTTAATTTTGCGTATGTCCATGGGCACGGGATCTATATCCGCTTCGTCCTATAACTTCAGGTCCAATCGTTTGAGCCATTCCTTCGCATTGTGCGTGATATCCTTTATCTCGGCCCAGCCTCCTTGTAGAGCCCTCGTAGGGCACTCCGTTACAATATGATCGATAGTCTGGCATTCCGCATCACAGTCGCATTTCTGGATATTGAAAAGGCCCCACAGCTTTAGCATTTGGCCTGTTCTTCCATGACCGGTCCTTATTCGGTTCAATCGAGTTCACGTTATTCGAGGTAGTTCAAAACCAGGTGGTCTGGAGTTTGGGTGGTCAACCAGCTTTTTACCACTGGGTTGCCTCTGTCCCACTCCTGCTTCCATGCATCTGCTGAGTTAAAATTGTTCTTAGTGAGCTCCTGTCCTGTAGCATGTGGAGATTTTCTTGATTTCAATCTTTATGGTGCATTGAGGTCTTGATGGATTGGCAAAGTTTTTCGATCATATTTACCCCAGTCTTTCGTTGCAGCTTGTTGTCTACTGATATGTGGTGGAGTTACATTAGATAGGACAGGGAGCCAGGCAGTTGGCGTTGATTTAATTGTTTCTGAGATTATGCGGATGGCTGAGTTTAACTCAGTGTCCACCCTCTTTGTATGGGCGCTGTTAATCCATGTTGGAGCTGCATATTCTGCTACTGAAAAGGATAGCGCCAGTGCTGTAGTACGGAGAACGTCTGCATTTGCACCCCAAGTTGTGCCCGCGAGTTTGTGGAGAATGCCGTTTCTGGTTCTGATTTTTGCTGCAGTGTTTTGTAGGTGTTTCTTGAATCGTAAAGTTCTATCAAGGGTCACACCAAGGTATTCTGGTGTATCTACGTTCAGCAATTTCTTATCATCAACCTTTATATTAAGTTTTATTTTGGATAATTGGTTATTAAGATGGAAAAGGGACACTACTGTTTTTTCCTTATATCATCATTTACTGCAGCCAATTCTTCCGATGATATTATAAAATTTCCGTAACATTTAATTAAATATCAGTTCATTTTCAACATATTCCTCCTCCATCCTTTTGGTATCAACGAATCTGCAACCTTTGAGAATCCTCCATAACGAAAGCAATCTTCAATCGTCTTTGGAGATAAATTCCATGCGGAGTTCTCTATATGAAAAACATCTAATAAATTGATAGAGAAATCTTTTTTCGTTCCGATTGCGAGTAAATATTTTTGAAGCAATTACTTTCGATAGTAAAATTTTAAGTTTTGTATAATACCCTAATCACGTGGTTGTAAAACATCTTTTCCTGTTAATCGATTTTTGTTTCCTGTGAAGAGAGAAAAACCAGGGGAAGACACGTGGTAGTTTGTCAGGACCATATTATATATATACATATATATATATATATATATATATATATAAAACTCGGCGCTTCGCGCCTCGCAAGGGGGGCCCTGCCCCCCTTGACCCCCCTGGGTTTACCTTTTCTATACGAAGCAAGCTTCGTATAGTAGAAGACTAATTTGTGAAGCAATTCTTAGCCACCCACATGTTCATGAATGTAATTCTGTTGTAAAAAAATAAACAAATTTAAACACGAATGATTTTTTTATTTTATTGTACATGATCCTTTCGAAAATGAAACGCTTTTAAAAAACCCCAAAAATAAGTAACGATTTAAATAAACGTTTAACTTTTGATAACAATCGGTCGGACGCATTTCGCAACAACGTTATTATTTATACTAACCGAACAGATTAAGACGAAATAATGCCGGGTGATAGAATCTGTTATTTTTTTTTTGGCTTACGTTTATAAATGCACCTACACTTACATTCAGAACGCACACACACACATACATATATATATATATATATATATATATATATATATATATATATACATACTCAGTCACGAATATGTATGTTGTGTATACCCCACTCTTTGTAACAAGGAAGAAAGGAAGCACATATACAATGTTGCAACGGACACTAAACAACGAGTTCGGCCAGAATTCGACACCGCATTATTATTATTATCATCATCATTATTACTATTACGATTATTATTATTATTATACCAAGTATTTTAGAAGGTCAATCTGGACCCGGACAAACCGACATGACTGAAAAATGTGTGCAATTTTCTCAATTTATAAGCTGGTTAGATGAGGTCAACACTCTTATTATTACCGTAACAAAATTTCGTTACAGATTTCGTTACAGATTTCGTTACAGATTTCGTTACAGATTTCGTTACAGATTTCGTTACAGATTTCGTTACAGAAAATTGGGACAAAATTTCTAATAGGGGTCGGGCTAAGAATTGCTTCACAATTAATATATATATATATATATATGTATGTATATATATATATGTATGTATATGTATATATATATATATATGTATATTATAATAATTTTTTAGGTTAAAATATGGTTTCAAAATCACAGATATAAATGTAAAAGGCAAGCAAAAGAAAAGGCCATGGCAGAACAAAATGCTCAAAATCAGGTACTTTATTCATTATCCATATTAATTATAAGAATTTCAGATATTGAATTCATTGTTGTTTATTATTATATAATTAATTTATTAATAATTTAAAAAAATAACTATGATAATCAAAACAATAATAAAAAAGAATTAGAATATAATAATGTTAATTTATTGTTTCGCTATTTATTCAAACATCTCGATACTTGTCTCATGTAATTACAATAAGAGCAATATATAAATATATTGACCAAAAAAAAATAATATAGTGTTATTTAATCATTAAACATGGTAATAATAATGATAATAATAATCATAATAGGGGTATAACCCCTTCAGTTCTTAAACGTTTTTTTTTTTCTATTTTTCCCCCTTTTACCTCGTACGAGTATCTAACATTATATTCTCCGTTAGATGCATTCTATAATAAGCTAACGTTATGATTTTTGAACGAATAGACAAATGTTAACAGAAGTTAATATCCGTTCAAAAAGTAACATTACCAAAAAGTGAGAAATTGAATAATTGGACAGATGCCGACAATTCAAAAATCTGCAGACAGTATGCGCATAATATTATATTTACGACGTGTACGGAATTTTATTAGAAATCACTATGAAATAACGTAGGAAAGTTTATGATCCAAATGTAAGAGAGGTGATCACGGTACAAGTCGGTAGCGAATCGTAAATAAAAGTTGGATGGTTGCACAACCACCAGAAATATCCAGAACAGTATAAAAATTGATGATGTAATAAATTAAATTAAAAGTACTAATCATTTTATAGAGATTTAAAAAAATAAGTAAATTTTAGTTATATATTTTTTGTAGAATATATTATAAAAAGTTAAAAATCTTTTAATAAAAAGTGCTTTGAAATGCCGAGCTACAACTGTTGTTGGTTACACACGCTCGATGCAACCTAAAGGTATCGGAAAGTTGTGTACAGCTTTAAATGAAGATTTTGCGCATAATGCTACCATGTGTATAAAGTTTACATAGGACTATATTGGCGACTGCTGGTTGCAACCGTTTTCTTCGAAGTATATACACTTGATGCGGCAGAATAGGTGTTTCTCGTTATGTTGTTCATAACACGCGGGCGCGGTTGTGTGCGCATACTACCGGCCAACTAACGAATGAGTCTGATTTATATTTCATCTGTTTCCGAGATGAGCTTTTCTTCATCGAATTTCTATCGGTGTTTCTTTCTTTTACTGTGTACATTTCCGAAATTGTTTCATTTTCTCTCAACTGTTTATGTTGTTTATATTATTACTGATCTATGTTAATATATGTAGAATTCCGCTAGATTTTTTAACCACCAGCTGCCACGATTCAGACTTTCGAATGTTCTATTGAAACGTGATTAACGGTAATAACGATAACGGTCGTAATAATAATGTTGTAGGTATGTCGACTTCATAATCTAAACTATTTCATACAAAGTGTTAAAAAAATCGTATTTAGAAATTCAAGAACGGACTCTAGTATTATCGAAATATGTATTCATTTTCACCCGGTACAACTAATAAAATTTTAAAAAAAAATTATATATATATATATAAAGTTTTTTACTTGTTAAATTTTATTTCAGTCTCAAAGTTCACCCAGGCGAGTAGCCGTACCGGTTTTGGTTAAAGACGGCAAACCTTGTTCGAATTCTAACGACGGTCAATCTAGGGGTCAATCTGGTAGCGGCCAGCCTATATCTAATCATTGTTCCGCCGCTCATAGTCCGGTAGGTCTCGCATCGACCGGTACCGGTTCGTTATCGTCTACGCCTCATGCGCATCCGCATCAACATCATTCGCAACCGCATCATCAATCGCAACATTTACAACAGCAACAGCAGCAATCGACGACGTTAACGCAACATCATCAACCGCCGTCGCAACATCAATCGTGCAACAATAGCGCTACGGCGGTTCTAATGAATTCAGTTTATCAACGACCTAATCTGCAACATCATCATCACCATCATCCGCAGCAAACCGCCAACATGTGTTCTTCTTACCTTCCTTTACAAGGCCGAGCCTGGTAAATTTAGTCTTCCCCTAAGTATCGACCGTACGCGTATTAGAACGCATTTATTTACTACGTAACGCCAAATACACAGCACGCGGTCTCTCTGGATGTATTCGTCGTCATCGTTAATATTTCAATTTGAAACAGCTGTACCGAATTAAAGTAGAAATTATTCTACAACGAATCAAACGAAAGAAAAGGCGAACTAGATGATAGTCGAATCAATTGTAGGTCGAGTTTCAAGATGAATTCTGTTAATTTATACCCAACCTAAATACAAGTTAGAAATTTCATCGGTATAAAATTTGAATCATTAGAAAAAATAGAATCGAAGATAAAAATTATATTAACAGGACCGGGTGTTAAATTTAAAGGTTGTTCAACTCGGATAAGTTTCGTAACAAGTTCTTCGCTGCATTTAATCGATTTATCACGCTAGGCTTATTCGAACTAAAAATCGAACTGCCAGTAATTTATTAACGAGGCGTATTAAAAATGCGCGCGACGATTTTTAAAAATTAAAACGATATTCGTAGAATATGCGAACATTTCGTTTTATTAGAATACATTTATACATAGTTCCTTTCATTCGCTATTAAAATATCAATATTATATTTAGTATTCGAGGATAAATATTCAATCACGAATTCGGAGATCTGCCACATACAATCGCACATATTCATATTCAAGGATAAATATCCGATTACGACTTCAGATCTGCTACACACACACACACACACACGCATGTAAACACATTAAGTAAAAAACGAGAAACAATCCGGAAACGAAAACAGTCCTATATCGTATAAATAGAATAGACTTTATTTTTAGACTTTTCTATACGTTTAAACATTAATATAATATATAATATATAAATGAAAATTTGGTGCATACATATAATTTATTAAGTAACTGAAATTGGCCTGTTCGGAAATTACGAATTTTGAAATTTTTGGCCTCGACATCGAGCATTACTTATCTAAGTTGAACATTTCAGCTCGATCGTATTAACCGTTCGAATGTTATAAGCTGAAAAATTTATTTTTTACCATGTGCGGGTTAGTGAATTAAAATTTGATATCTCGGGTACCGTTTCGATTTAAGGTATCTCCTGGAAATAGTTTTTGATCTACGAAAGAATTATTTTAAGGAAAAAAACCGAGCCGAGCGAAAAATTACAAAATTCACTTTAAAAAAAAAATTAAACTCTTGTGATATTTGTCATTATTTTTGGCTATAGTTTTAGAAATTAAGGAAACGAAATTCTACACGATTTAAATATAGATTATATGCGTGTGTGCGTTGAATGTGTACGTGTGAATAAATTAATTTATTCGGCGGTTACCTGGATATTTCATTCGACGCGTGACGCAAATAACGCGTATCGGCATCGTTTATCAATTTCGTCGGTCGTCTACTCTCGACATTTCAAGGTATACCACCTTCGCAAAGTAACTTCATTCGCTCTACAAAACATTAAAAAAAAAAAAAACAGATCATACTTAAACAATCAGGTAATGATTCCGATAAGAAATTAAACAAATATTGTAGAAAAATTATAAAAATATTTTTAATAATATTCCGACTAAATAAATAAAGATAAAACATTATTATACATAAAAAAAATAATATTGAGTTAAACTTTATTAACTACATAATTATTATGATCTCGTTCTCCGTTAAAATTATAAACTTTTAGCTTATGTGTATATTAAATTAAAGTTTATTTCAGACACACACAACATATACACACGTGTGTATATATATAATATATTGTGTGTATGTGTAAGAGTGTAATAAATAGTGTAAACGTTTTAATGTAAATGTGAATTATCTCCAACAAATAGTTATAATCGGAATTCATTATGAACATCTATATATATATATATATATGTTTAACGCGAACATGCTTAAGACGAAATATCGGTTAAGACGAAATAACGAAACGGTTCCTCTTAGTATATTTTTTTCTTTTAACACGAAACAAAAATCGCTTAACACGAAAAGATTTCGCTTCTCAGAACCGACGTGATTCGTCGCTATTACATTAAAACCTTCCAGATTTACTATTCTCACGGCTTTGTTGTTTTCGTTTATGTAAACTTATCGAATAATCTGTTGAAAATTTGTCATTTAAAAATAAAATGTAAAAAAAATATCAGATTATTTTCCAAAAAATCGATAAATCTTTTACATATATTTGTTTTTTAAAAAAAAAATATATGAAAATTGTGTACGTTTAAATTTCATTAAGTTCCGGTTAATAATATTGTTGTTTTATTGATAAAAAAGTATGTATCCTTTTTTTAAAAAAAAAAATATCGTTTAATATGAAATTCTTTTAACACGAAAAAAATATTTCACTCCCCTCCATTTTGTGTTAAACAATTTTCACTGCATATATAATATGAATGTATGAATAATAGATGATTAACGTCTAAGTCGGCGGTATTATAATTCAATTTATGTACATACGAGAATTAAGCAGCTTATTTCAACTTCAAATCTGAAGCTTCGTCACCAAAGTATGCGGCGCTAAATTTTATAAAAAATACATTATCATTAATAGGATATATATATATATATATATATATATATATATATATATTTACGAGCATAAATTTAAATACATTACGTATGTAAGCGTGTACGTGATATAATGCAATTTTTAGTTTAATAACATTTCAAATTTCGCACGTATGCAATCTAACTATATTAAAAAGAAATACATTTAATCTGAAATGTAAATACACATAAAAACACACAATATATATGTGAATGTATGTAACATGTATATATATATATATATAGAGAGAGAGAGAGAGTACGATTTTTTGAGACAAAAAAGAACCTACTCTGTATGTACACATATATAATATATATTTGTAAAATAATGGATGTATATATATACATATCTTATCATCATCGCATTATTCGTTGCCGATCGTCGTGACTAGCTATTACACGTTTATTTTTACGTACAAAATAAGCTAGCATTAAAGGCACTATTTATATGCGACACAGATGCGCGCGCATATGACCTTATACGGAGAGGGTTGCCACAGCGTTAATTATGAATTACATAATGATGAAAACTTTCTATGTCGCCCCCCGCTCCCCATCATCGAGTTGACAGTCGAGCACTCTAGCAAATACGCCGCCGTGACAATTATATATATACATATATGTCTGTGTGTGTATGTGTGATATGTATATTTGTGTGCAAAAGCAATTTTGCGTCTCTTAAATTTTATCTTACTCAGTCATTCTGCGAATATAATAGATAAAAAAAAAATTTAAAAAATCAGGTACATAATGAAGTAAATATTTTTTTTTGTCGTGTACCACTATAGCTGCGGCCAGGAGCACCCGAAAGTAATTATTGGATTTATATAAAGTTGATCATATCTAAATTTCAGAGAAATTGAAGAACTGCTTAAGTTGCAATTGCATCATCGGTTAAAACTTCTTGTAGTGAATTGCAGCTGAATTTTTGAGGTTGGTATGTGCAGTATTGTGGGCACTCGAGAAATAAATGTTGGAGTGTTAAGGGTGTCTGGACGCAGCGAGCGCATAATGATGGATCTGTTTATTTATAATGTAGACATGAGTTAATGCACAGTGTGACCAATGCGAAGACGAGATAGAATTACCAGCTACTGTGTAAAAAAGTTCTCCAATGAAAAGGATGAGAACGGATACCTCTAAGGTGATTTGTTGCAGGAATAACATTCCAGAGGTCACTAAAGGTTTTATTTTTTTTTGTGTGTGTTTGATGGAAGCGATTACATCATCGGATATAAGAGTTAATGGATATGGTTGAACAGTGGCTGCTTCTTTAGCAATTTTGTCTGCTAGTTTATTTAGTGGAAAACGTGTATGACGTGGGATCCGTAATAAGATTGTATTAAGAGCATGATTACGATATAAGAGATTCAAGATTTGTATGGCCACAGGGTGTAATTTGGTATAGTTACAATTAAAGCACGTGATAGAAGAGAGAGAATCGGAGCATAATATATTAGATTTTTGTGGTTTTCAGTGAGAGTGGTGGATATAACGAAGTATATATAGTTCAGCAGAAAATACCGAGTATCTGGTAGAGTATAACGCAGGAAATCATCATCTGACACTACAGCACAACCACAAAGTTGGTTAGATTTGGATGCGTCAGATTTTTGTTTATATTTGTTTAAAATTTGTTCGATGTGACTATTGATTTGAACCGTGGAAATTGTATGTATTGTAAACGGTGTTAGAGACGTGTCGAGTTGGATGGAGAAGGTGTTCCAAGGAGGTATCAATGAATAGGAAAGTTATCTGGATGTTCAGAGAGTGTTTGAAGATGTATATAAAATTTTTCAAACAGGTATTTTCTTCTTAAAACCGGAGGTCACTCTCCAACTTCACAATAAAGACTGTTTGGGCTAGTTCGAAAAGCACTAATCGCTATTCGAATAGCTGTATTGCATATGGTATCAAGTTTCTTCAATGTAGTTTTCTTAGCAGTTGCGCTATATACCACGTTACCATAATCCAATAAAATTTTTATAAATGGCATTTTATATTCTCTTTTTTTTTTTCAATGTTTTACTCCAGCTGATATATTCGTCGTGTTGTTGCCTAGTCGAAGGCCGAAAGCGACTCTGCGTATTTTTCTCGGTATCCGTCGTATTATTCATTTCGTTCGTATTTCATCAGTTCGTCTTCAAGTTCCATGTCAGTTGTGCTATATATTTAATATCGTCTTATTCGTCCCGTATATTTATACTGTACAACGTTGTGATTCCAAACGTCCCAATTCTTCGAGCTGTTCGCTGCTTCATCAGTAAGTTTTTAACGACATACTATTTCGTACGGTTCCGTATTAAATAAAGTTCGTATAGTTTCGAGGTTCTTTTTTGTTCTTAACAGTCGGATAAATATTTACTTTTTTTGCGACATTGATACCGCGCAATTATAAAAAGGTTTAAAAGCTATTAAAGGATAATTCTAACCGAATCTCTGTTGTTATATTTAGTTTAACACTTTGAGCCCCTTGTCATGATGTTGTCCATTCAGCCCGTGTGATTTTTTTCTGTGTAAATGTGATAACGCTAATTTTATTTATAAATATCAAAAATTTTTCTATTTCTTTTAGAAACGAAATAAAACCTGTAAAAAAGCGCCACACGTGTTTATATTTGAAAGTATAAAGTTTTCATCTGAAACTTTCATTATTCAGTACAATTATATTAATTATTCAACGCGCTGAAAATTATTTTACATTAATTAGAAACACAAAAATCTGATGTAAAAGTGTTAGTCATATACGACTAACAGTTTTTACATCGCAAACAAAAACATGTTTATTAGTTTCGAAACAAAAACGTTAATAAAAATAGTTACAAAGTTAAAAGTAAGTGTCAGCCAATCTTTTATCACACTCGTCGGTCATAATTGACTGACGTGTGTTTGTTATCACCGAGGTTTAAAATGCGGCTTGGGGTGTAAAGTGTTAAAATAACGTTACATACATAGTATAAAGCCGATAAGTATCTAGAATTTTATTAATTAAGTTCTCCTTTCGTCGAGAAAGAATTTAAGCTTTATAAACTCTATGTTGTGCGATTATTTATTTCAACGCGGTAAGAAAGAACTGCATGATCATTGACCCTATAAATCTTTTTCGTTTAACCTAGGCTAGTCATTTTTTCTAAAAATTAATCATATAATATATATATATATACATTTTTTTGTACGAAATATACGCACATTTATGTTTTAGTCGTGTACATATGCTTAAACCAACGATAATTGTATATAGATATATATTTTTTTTAATTTATTTTACGTGGCGAGTTGTATCATTATTTTGTATATTTACCAATTTTCGTTCATTTTCATTCCTACGCGTAATAGAGACGGCGATTATTTATATTCGATACGTTTGTATAAGTTAATGTATAATATTCGTAAATAATACGTAATACGTATACGTTACGTTATTAAATGCAAAATAAAAATATTATATTTGTTGTTTAAACTATCGTAACTGACTTATTTTTCGCGCGTACCCAGTGAAAATAATTATATTTTTATCAAAAATTCATAATATTGTACACACCCGAAGTTTCGAAATTACGAAGTTCAAATATAAAACAATGCCAGATTCAAATAAACTGGGAATTAATTTATTCCTCCAGAATTTTAAACTTTTTTTTTAAACAAATACCCCGAATAGAATTTTATTATTAAGTTTCCTCCGCGTGTTTCGTCGACAGCCTAAAATTACACACATTCAAAATATCCGGCTTGTATATAGTCAAGGTTACTTTCTAACGGACGTAAAATTCGAATAATTTCAACGATTTTCGTCGGAAAAATCGATTTAAAATAGTCAACGTCTACGTAATAGAACGTCTGTAATTTCCATGCTCAGTGTCGTATTAAATCAGCGTGAGGGCCCTCTTATAAGGAATAAAAAATAAAAAATTTAAAAATTATTACGTCGGCAAAAATGTACGTACAAAAATACTTTGAAAAAATTATTAATTTCAACGAAATTATTAGTACTCTTGAAAAATATAGAAATTTATTATCATTTATTTTGATAAAATTAAAATACATCGAACGAGTGTAATACATGTATAAAATACTTATACCGAATAAACAAAAACTCGTAGAAAACACTTTCGTGCTTTTTTTCCGGCGAAAATTTTTGTAATCTCACTAATGAGACTATTTCTCGTAACATATCTCGTTCATTGAAATCACAACCCAGTCAGGAAAACAATATTACCTACCGCAAACTCCACGCAAAAGCCAGAGATATATACTAAAACAACCAAAAAAGAACTCCCGGCGGAAATTTACATTCGCGATTTAGAACGGGGATCAATTCTATGGAGCAAAAGGCATCTTCTATTATCGCCATTAACAATTCAAAAATTTACGATTCGGAAAGTATAAGCTTTTGCTAATCATTTCGCCGTGACTTCGAACCGCGTCTCACCTAAATCCCCTTCATCCCTGACCACAGCAATGGAGACCCGACTCGCATTAGTAATTCTACAAATTATTAACGCTCGAAGAAGTTAATTTCGGCGTCTGTATGATAAACTCCTCTGCCGCCGGATATGATAAGTTTCACGCCAACATGTTCAAATATACCCCGCAAAATATTATTATTTCGATTAAATATATTTAATCAAATTTAAAATAACGAAAATTCTATCCTGTCATCTTGTAAATGAAAAATATAAAAATAAATCGCTATATGTACCGATAGCGTTATAATAAACGAAACACGATAACGTTGAAATAAATTGCAAATGTCGGTTAAAAATTTTCATGAATAAATTATCTCGGCCGAATCGTTAAATATTCGTCGCTATTCGTTCATCGTTTCGGAAATTGCATAATTTTCGACGACTACTTACATTTTGCGAAATAAAATCGCGTAGATTCGTCAAAAAACGTTTAACTTACAAAAAAAAATACGATGTAAAATTAGCCTACTAAGTATTATTATTGCAGCTAATAACGACTTAAACGTTACGTTTGAGTGGAGGTTGAAATCAAAAGAGACAAGCAAGCACACATATCGCCCGAATTAGCGTTCATATGGATCCACTATGATAAATAAACCTTTAGACTTTGTTCAACCAGTACAATTACAAAAACACGCGAGGCTGCATTGTGTGGTGACAACAAAGCGATTACAGTTAGTTCTCCCGGGTGTGTTTCTATGCGTCTATCTACGCCAGCGTCATATTATTTTTAACTTTTCGAAAACATATTCATTAGTCTTTCGGTCCATCCACGATATTCTTAATAGCCTCCTATATACCCAGCTTTCGAACCCATATATTCTGTTGACGAACTCAGTGGTAAGGGACCATGTTTCACATGCATAAGTACCTATTTGAAAGACTACGCAGTTTAGTAAATTCAATTTTGTGCTCAATGTCAGTGCTGTATCCTTCCAGATCTTCGTGAGTCTAACTGTAGCACTGCTAATGATAATCTACGTTTTATATCTGGTAAGCATCTTCCGCTATTAGGCAACGTTGATCCCAGATACACGAAATTATCCACAACGTCAATTCCGCATATACTACTTTGCTTGACCTTAATAATGCTTTTATCTATTATCGTAATTTTAGTTTCAGTTTTAGTTTTGTTAATTAACAATCCATACTCCTTACATTGGTTTTCTAATCTATCTCTACGAATTTAACCATATTTTCTTCCGAACTGCTTATCATAACAATATCGTCAGCATATCTGAGATTATTAATTCTTTTACCACATACTAATATACCGTCGTTCCAATCATTCAACAATTGACGCATAATATATTCTGTATATATGTTAAACAGCAATGGCGACAGTAAACACCCTTGTCTCACGCCCTTTCCAAGCTTAAAGCTACTTGACTTTACATTGTTCATATATACAACTGCCAAGCTATTATTATATAATTTTTTTTATTAAATATACAAGATGTACAGGTGTTCCATCTTCCGCAATAAATACCATAGTTTTTCTCACTTTATAGAGTCAAACGCTTTTTCGAAGTCTATAAATCCCATGTACGTTGCTACATTAAACTCGCGAGCCTTTTCTATCAATTGCCTTGCATTAATGATCTGCTCCCTAGTACCCTTGCCCGGCATGAATCCTGTCTGTTCTGGTGAGATTTCTTTTAATAAGAACGGTTTCAGTAATAATTGCGAGCATGATCTTACAGGAGTGATAATGCAATTAGTCGATAGTTATTGCATTGCAGTATAGATCCTTTTTTTTGTAGAGTGGTATCAATGAACTCACACACCAATCATCTGGCCATTTCCCTTTTCCCCATATTTTATAACATAATTTCTGTACCATATCAATGCCTACATCTCCCACGGATTTTATTATTTTGATTACGATGCCATCAGGTCCTACAGCTTTTCCGGTTTTTATTTTAGCGATTGCCCTTCGTACTTCTACTTTCAATATCGGCGGTTCAAGAATTATATTATCAACAATAGTATCACCAACGTCGTACTTGCTTTTATTTGTAAATAGCTGTTCATTTTTTCCAAACTTCCGCAATCATAATTGGATCATTTTAGCATTTTGTATGGATTGACTTATTAATTAAAATTCTCTAGTAAGTAGGTTAATTTTTTTGTATAAATCTTTAGTTTCATTGTTTTCAGCATGTTTTTGTATTTCCGCGCAAATTTTATATAATTATTTTTATCTTTTCTGCATGCCATTTTGATTGCTTTATTAATTTCTTCCAACTTTTGCTTACGTAATTCCGTAGTAATTAGTTTAATCTCCTCTTAATGTTGTTTCCTATATTTGATTCTATAAATTTCTTAATCTCTTGCCAAGTTTGGTTTACATTCAGGTTATCCGTATCAGGTATTTCTAGTTGTTTTATGTTTTTCTGCAATATTTTGTCATTGGGAGATATAAATCTTCTAGGCAATTTTCCAGTTTTCATATTATGCAGCTTCAGTTTTATGAATCCTTTGTCTAATTTATTCTGCTCTCGGTCTTGCGACCACATTGACTACTGATGAACGCCATCTAGTTCGGATTAGCACATAATCAATCTGGTTTTGGTCCAAGTTGACAATCGCCTTTTGTGGTGCTTAAACATCGTATTGATTATAGCCATATCATTATCAGTAGCGAACTGCAATAGTAGCTCTCCTCTTGCATTCCTATCACCTAGTCCAAATTTGTCAACATTTTTGTTAACGTTGCTACCAACATCGGTAGAACCGATTTTCGCTTTAAAATCTCCCATTATGATAACCATTTCTTTATTTGGTATCTTTCTTAATATTAGTTCAAGTTCTCTGTACATTTTAATTACTTCTTCATCCTCCGTATCACATGTGAGCATATATATCTGTATAATGTGTAGATTAGATGGTTTACAATTGAGTGTCATTTTGATCGTTCGCCCACTTATAGTTTCATATTCTTTAATGTATTTTGTCATATTTTTATTTACAATCATTGCAACTCCACAATGTGAGTTATTAGACTATCGTGTTCAATTCTGTGTTGAAATGTCCTGAATCTTTCCAATATGTTTCCGCCACTCCACATATTTGAATATGTTCTCTAGCGAGTTCATTCTCTAAAATACGGAATTTTCTTGTTTGTTTAAGACCACGAACATTAAAATTGCTTGCATTACAATATTACAAAGCAGTGCAACTTTATTAATATGAATGAAAATCTTTGTAACCATGAAGTTATACAAAAGCGCATTGGAGGCATTGACGATACTTCCCTTAATAAAAATTGCCCCGTTTTTTCAAGAGCTGTAGATCATTTAAGATCTAAAACTGACTTTGGGTGTTAAGCTTACATATTTAAATGTTGATAATTCTTACGCTTGTCAGCTTCTTTTTCTTAGGTCAATCCTGGACAATGATGCTGACATAGGTGTAATTGCTGAACCCTATGTTCATCATGATGCTCTTTCTGTCTCTAATCCATTTATTTCTTATTTTAATAATAGGATTGCATTTATTATCAAAAGTAATATCCAACATAAGTTGATTTTGAATGAAAATAATTTTGTCATTGTTTGTGTTGGCAGATATCTGTTTATTTCTTGCTATCTGTCTCCTAATAAACCTAAATTACATCATTTGGACCGTATGGATTATTTTATCAGATCCAACTGTCTGCTTTTTCCCATTCTGATTGGTGACTTTAATATAAGGTTACCATTCATGGAGGATAAGCAGGTTTCAACCCAAAACTCTGTCATGTTTACCGAGTTTTTGCATTGCAACGACTTGGTGATCATGAACAGCAAAAAACCTACTTTTTCTAATCATAATGGAAAGAGCTTCATTGATTATTTGATTGTTCATAGCAGAGTTCAACCATTGGTAAACTTCTGTTTGAATAATTTTAATCTTACACCCCATAAAAATATTTCCTCTACACTCCAATTATATCTGCCTAGTCTTTCTAAAAACACATTTTCCACTCTAAATTTTAAGAAATTCTTATATAATATTGACAATAACTATATCAACTTCTTGCACTTTAAGATTAGTGATTCTTCAAATAGACTAGAGTTAAATAAGGCTGTTTCTAAATTCAATACTTATGTTTCTAGGATTGTAACATTGTCACAAACTGAGGTGGGTGTCTGTTCCAAGAGTTGTTTGGTGGGATCCTCAGCTGCAAATTTTGAAGGATTCTATTAATTCTGTTAGGAGGAAAAAAAACAAGTGTAAAAATATAACACGTTTATTTGTTCTAGATTCTATTCTTGAAACATTAACTTCAGATTACGAAAAATTAATTATTAAATCTAAATTGGATTCATGGCGGAAGTTTGTACAGGATAGCACCGCATGGGGTCGCCCCTATAAATTTATTTTCAATAGAAATCAACAATTTCCTATTCCTGATATCCTATCTGGTAATGTAACTTACTCCAATGATGCGGACAAATGTGGTGATTTCCTTAATCATTTCTTCCCCCATATTCAAGATGACAACCTTGTTACCATTTCATCTCTTGGGTCAGTCGCTCCTTCAATCAAGTCTGATGATGTGAAAACCATTATTAAAAGTTTAGTAAATAAAAAAGCAACTTGCAATGATAAAATTAATAATAAGGTTGTTAAATTTATAGAATTTAAATTCCCAGGCTTTTTTGTACTTTATTTGATAAATGCGTCTATTTTCAACTTTTTCCGGATTGTTGGAAAATGGCTAATATTAAGCTTTTACCTAAAGCTGGCAAAGATCCCAATAGTTTATCTGGGTATCGACCCATTTCCCTGTTAAATTCGATAGGCAAAGTTTATGAGAAGGTTATTAATGAATACCTGCTGAAGGAAGCTGACAGCAGGGGTGTCTTTCATAAAAACCAGTTTGGTTTTCGAAGAGGTCTCTCCACTGAGAATGCTCTTTACAAGCTGGTTTCTGGTGTAAGGCATTCCTTGGATGACGGCATGTCTGTAGTTGTCATTTCTATTGATATCAAGGGAGCTTTTGATAGTTGCAGATGGTCATCAATTATCAGTATTTTAAATTCATATAATTTTAATCCCTACATTATTAACATTATTATAAATTATTTTTCAAATAGATATGCTTCCTTGGCAGTTGATGACTCTGTTGGCTGCAGAAGGCTGGAGTGTGGGGTTCCTCAAGGTTCTGTCCTTGGGCCCTCACTTTGAAATATTCTATACTCCAGAGTTCATCATCATATGGAGCAGCTCCTGTACTTTACTTGTAAGGGGTTTTTGAGCTGGTCTCTTATGTTGATGATCTCTACTTAATCATTGATGTTGAGAAATATTATGATTTTGCTCTTATTGAAGTAGTTTGTAAATTACTTGAAAATGTAATCAATGATCTAGGTTTGTTGTTCTCTGCTCCCAAATGTAATTTTATTGTGTTTGGTGATCAAAAATTGTACAATACATCAAGAACCCGAATCTAATTTCCGGTCAGCCTATATCTCATACTAATAATCTGAAATATCTAGGTCTGATTCGTGACCATAAACTTACTTTTATTCCTCATATAGAACACATACACAAAAAGTGTGATTCTATATATCACAAGCTCAAAAGGTTATTACAGCCAAATACTTTTGGACTGAAATACAGATAGAGAGTCATTTTGTATAGGGGACTAATTCAGTCACTTTATGCATATGGCTCTCTTATCTATGTTAATAAAAGAATTCTGTACTCGATCAATAAGTACCAGAGAAAGTTTCTTCTTAGTATTTCATGTTTGTACCGTACCTGTCCCACTTCTGCTGCTAATATTATATCTAACATAATGCCACTGGATCTTTTTGTCATTCGCGCCTCCATCATCTCAGAATTTAGAGTTGTTAGAGACGTTGCTAGTGTCAAGAATTTCCAGTTCCTTAATATTGATCCGCTTACCTTGCAATCCTTTCCTAGTGTTCTTCTTTTTAAAAAATATATTCATTCCTCACTCATTGATTCTTGGCAAGAGCTAGGTGGGACAGTTGTTCAACTGGAAGGAAAACCTTTTTGTTTTTCCCAAAAGTCTTGGAACGGTGTAAACTTAAAAATATTAATATTAATTTTTATAATGCTCAGGTGCTCTCTGGCCATGGTAAGTTTGGTTCCTGTCTCTATAGGTTCCATCTTGCTTCTCGTCCAGTGTGTGCTTTTTACACTTCCTTTGATGACTCCTCTGGCATTGTTGATGATATTGAGCATTTAATGTTTGATTGTCCCCTGTTTGAGGACCTTAGAAATAAATTTAAAATACATAGAGGACAACCTCTTGTATTCTCTAAACAGAACCATGTCTGTCTCCTGTTGTACACGGAGTTGTCAATGCGAAGGAAGTTTAAAAGTGGCTAGAATTAGTCCTCAGTCCTTCTCCTCCTTTTTATCAACCCAAGATTGTGAGGTGATAATTGGAGGGGATTTCAATGCTCATCATCCATCTTGGGGGGGTTTATGTACTAACTCCATGGGTAATGATATATTTTCTCTACTATCTTTTTGTAATCTGTGCTTACTTAATACAGGCGAACATACCACAATCCCTACTCCACATAAATCATCCTCTGCTATAGATCTTACTTTTATGTCCCCTTCATTGGCCATTCAAGCGCACTGGATGGTTAGTCCTGATATCTTGGGAACAGATCATTACCCGATCATTACTACTCTTACGAATTTGCCCTGCAGTGATGCCCCTAGTCACTCTACCAGAATATGGAATATAGGGAGAGGGAACTGGACATTATTTTCTACAACACTGGATCATAATTTGGAGAACATGAATCTGCAAACAGATGCACATGTCCAGTATGATTATTTTGTTAATGCTATGACTGATGCTCTACAGCAATCTACTCCAGTAAGGAAGATTGGTTCTCGAAAGCGTTCTCCTCCATGGTGGAGTGCTGGATGTACAGACTATGCGCATAGGAGATATCAATCCTTTTTGGTATTTCGTAGGTCGAGAAACATGTGTGATTACCTTCATTTTAAGAAAAGTGATGCTGAAACACGGCGCTATTTGAAATACATTAAACATCAATCATGGCTTTTTTATTATAAATCTTTTAATAGGGACACCTCAATCCGCCGTATTTGGGACAGATGTAAACGTTTTCGCAATTCCTCTTTAGAAGTACACCCTTCTTTCCTCAATTCATCTTGGTTCCACGAATTTGTTGACAAAGTGTGTCCCTCCCACGTCCCTACTTTGGATGAATTATATGCTGATCCTATCCCATCTAATCAATGTCATTTCATAAATTCTTCTGTACTGCTTAGGGAGATCACTCTACCTGAATTATCTAGAGCACTCTATAGGAAACCAGATACCACTCCAGGTTTGGATGCTATTCCATATTTCGCTCTTCAAAAATGTTCTAATTTTGCGCTTAATACTCTATGTGATATTTTTAATAAATTGTGGCTTTCTGGTGCTATTCCCAATGATTGGAAACAGTTTATTATTTTAGCAGTTAGGAAACATAATAAACCTGTAGGAGACTGCAACTCTTATAGACCTATTGCTCTTGCCTCCTGTATTAGAAAAGTTTTTGAAACAATTTTCCATAATCGCCTGGTATGGTGGTTGGAAGCATATAACAAGCTCCCCAGTGGACTGTATGGATTTCGCCCTGGATATGGAACAATGGACTGCATATGTCAGCTCACGGCTGATATATACACATCATTCATCAAGAAAGAATTTGTTCCAGCTTGTTTCTTTGATATTCAAGCTGCATATGACAATGTACATATACCCACCTTATATTCACGGCTACTCAACATTGGAGTTCCGAAATTTTTAGCTACTTATATATATAAATTATCTATTAATCGAACTCTTCATTTCTCCCCCAGCGTAGCAGGAAGTGCTACAAGGACGGCCTATACTGGTTTATCCCAAGGATCAGTGCTGAGTCCATTGTTATTTAACTTATATCTATCTCCACTTTTTTCGCAGCTGCAACCTTACTCCAACTGCCTCTCTTATGCAGATGACATACTCATATACTCTAAAGGTAGTGACCTCACCCATTGTTTTACTTCTCTTCAATCTTCCTTAAATTCTGTTAATTCCTTTTTATCCCAATCTTATTTAAGTGTGTCCTTAACCAAGACAGTATTTACTATATTCACATTGAAACGGTGCAACCCTGATCAACACTCCCTTATTTTGGAAAACGTGCCTATTGCCTTTGTCGAGTATCATTCCTATTTAGGTGTCATTCTCGACCAAAAATTACTATGGGGGCCACATATCAAAGCCACATTAGCAAAAGTTAGTAGAATCATAAATATGATGAAGTTATTAAGTCCAACCTGGTGGGGTGGGGATCCATTCATCCTTCGTCTTCTCTACATCTCACTCATCCGCTCTCGATTGGAGTATGGGATCTACCTGTTCCATGCTGCAACTGCTTCGCATCTTAAGAAAGCTACAGTGTTGCAAAATACCTGTTTGAGGTTAATGTCTGGAGCCTTTGTGTCAACTCCTAAATTTGTATTATAATCTGAAGCTCTTATCCCCCCTCTACAGCTCAGGGCAATTTATCTTGCAGACCAATATATCCTAAAGGGCTATGAGCGAGCACCTGATAGCATATACAACAAATTCTTATGGATTTACACTAATTGGAGATTTGCTCATCATAGAACTCCCCTCTTAGCATTGAGGGCTAATTATTGGCATCCTTACATTAACCTTACCATTCCTAAAGTCCCCTTAAAGTATGCCTCCATTCCCTTTGAATGCAGTCTTTTAGATCCAGAGGTACATACTAATGAGTTTCATTCCCTAATCGGACAGGGTAATTTTAGGATAGTGAATAGCCTTTTCAGGTCAACTATTATGCATAAGTGGCCGAATCATTTGCTAGTTTATACAGATGGGTCTAAAAGCAATACCTTACCCTTCGCAGGCGCGGCATTCTACATACCTCAACTGGCAATCACCAAATCATATCGTTTACCGAGTTTTTCCACTGTGTTTATGACAGAAGGATATGCAATTCTTAAAGCTTTGCAATTTGCACGAGTCAATATTACACATTCAAATGTACTTATTCTATCTGATTCCTTAAGTGTGCTTAACGCCATCCAAAATTCAAATCGTACATTCAAAACTAATAGAGTTATTTTGACAATAATAGAAAATGTAATGTATCTACAACAAAAGAATATCCATGTGAAATTTACATGGATCCCAGCTCATATCGGGATCAAAGATAATGAAATTTGTGATCAGGCAGCTAAAATGGGGGCCTCCAGAGGCCTACTGATCCCTGCGATTCCCTCCACATGTTTAGCTGCGTCTGCGAAGGCGGATTTGCGTCATCGCTGGAGCTCCATGTTTTGTGCTACTCGGAATAATTTCTATAAACAAATTCAAACAAGTTTACCGAAACAATCTCTCTTTCTAATTAAGCCTCCTCATTCAATACCAATCCGTAAATTTTTCTCTATTTTAATTCGTATTAGGTCAGGACATAATCTGCTGCCTAGTCATCTCCACCGGATAGGGCTGGTTAGTTCCAGTACTTGCAAGTCCTGTGGTTTGACGGCAGATATTAATCATATCATTTTTTCATGTAATCTATATAGTGCACACAGAGAAACCCTAATCAAGATATTATTACAGTTAGGTATCTTCCCTCTGTACTCTATTGCATACCTCCTATCCTTAAATAATCCTCTTGTGTTAATATGGTCTCTTATATATATAAATCCAATATTATTTTGTAACCTTTACATCCTCGTATAGTGTATTTTCGTTATATGTCTTAGTTTAGTTATTTATCTTTCTATTTTATAAATCATTTGTTAGCGTTAGCGTTTAGTTTATATAAATTTATATGTACAATGAGTAGTAATGGTTTTATAACCTAAACTCAATTAAAAATAAAGGAAAAAAAATAAAAGTGGCTGGTAGGTTTTTTTTTTATTTTTTTGATTTTTTTATGCTTTATAATATTAATTCAACCATGAATCCTTTGCATATGGTCATTGCCTCCTTTCACATTATTACCGATATTAATACTTAATTATATTGCATAAAGCTGTTTTTATAATTATTATATGTATATTCTTTCTCATGACATAGATGTTCTTTTCCATTTGTATACTTAATATATATTTGTTTTTCAATTAGTATCTTTAAAAATATTTTTGATTATGTTTATATGTAATTATCCCCCCATACTATGATATATATACATGTATATATGTATATATATATGTATATGTGTATATATAATCTCTTTATTTTCATTTTTTTTGTTTTTTTTCATTATGTTAAATTTTAATCTCTTTAAATTATATGTGTATATCTTTTTTTTTTTTTTGTATAATATGCACATTAATATATGCTCATTTTCACAAACTCAATTTACACGCACTATTGATGGTCTAATATGTTTCTCATCCCTTATTCCATCCTATTTTTTTTTTTTTTTTTTTTTTAAAGTACACATTCCAGGGAACATTCACACACTCCTATTTATTTTTTGTACTATATTAGTTGTTTTTCTTTTGTTCTAGCTACACAACTCTTACACACATTTATTTATTAAGTTCACTAGTTCCCTGCGCCTTTGTAATAACAAATTATTTAATAAATATGCCACGCCGCGTAAGTGCGGATTGGGGAACGATTAAAAAAAAATGACCTCTCTAAAGTTGGTCAGTTGTGTATAGAAAAAAAAAAAGTTTCACTCGTATCGGATACTACGAAAATGAAATTTACGTAATAAAATATCGACAACGCTAAATCAAAATAAAAAAAAAAAAAAATTTGCCACTCGCGCACGGTATATATCTATTATACAAAACGGCGATGTGAAGTACATATCCACCGTGTGTTATATGTGAGCATATATGTGGTTTTCAGTCATTTTGAAATTTCTAATTAACGTGGCCAGTAAACTTTAAACATTGTTGTGTTGAATTTCGATGTATTAAGTTGTGTCCTCAGAACTCCTGTATTAGTCATTTTGTAACGTTTTCCTAATTATAACTTCTGCCTTAAAATTTATATACAGTCTATCGTTAACAACTGTTACGATTAAAATTTATAACGGCTGAAGAATTAGATGTTTCCGCCAAGGTGAAAACAAAAAAAAAAGTATAGATTGGGACTGTTGATGCGATCATTTCTTTAATAAGAAAGGTGAAAACAATATTTTTCACGTAACGTAATCGTAATGATTTAAATATCATTACGATATTGAAATATTTTTTTTTTTAATGTGTATTATAATCTTAAAGTATTTTCTTATTTATCGAATCGTCCAACAAATTTATCATTATAAATTCCTCCCGTTCCTCTGGCCTTAGTACACGGCACGGTTTTATCAACGAAAAAGAAGATGAAGGAGAAGAATGTTTAAATAATCGATATATATATATGACTAATTAGTAATTAAACATAATCAGTTCGTTAACTATTATTTATATACGTGAATATTGTTTACATTACTAAATCGTTTGGCTTTAATCCAAATCGCTTAAGGCGTCTAGCATCTGCTGCTGGTATGTCGAGCAAATGAGTTGCTTCGACGTATGTGTTTATAGAGTCGTTAACTTCAATTCGCTTTAAATTTAGATTTTCATACAGGCGCTCGTTTCTCCAATAAAAACTTTCGCCGATAATTGCACGAATAACTTTAACTACGGCCAATATCCATGTCTTGATGATTGACTGGTAGAGTAGTTCTTTACCGTTGGGTAGATCGAATTATTTCTCACTAACAGCCACCACATTTGATGGACTTTATAAGTCGGGTTCGTTCGCTCTACTGTAGATATCTGCGAATTTCTTCCTAACAGCCATCACATTTGACGGGTTCGTTTCGCTAAATATATTTTAGAATTGATCTGTAAAATAAACGTTCGCTTATTATTGGAAACTGACAATTAAGACTGAAAGTTCACGAACCGTGTCGGGAACACTATTGCGACTGGTTAGATTATTAATCGACGCTGACTCTAGAATTAGATGGAAAGTTAATAATCAGGAGACACGAGCGAAAGAGAAGAAAATACATTCCGAAGAAATTTCCTATTTACTTAAACGAAGAAAAAAAACAAGTCAACAGAGAATCATTCGACCGAGATCGGAATATGTTTTTCCCGAAAATTATTAGAATACGTAATTGGTCAGAGAAAAAGGTCGTCATAATGACAGACGTCCCTTCGAAGGCATCATTCCAAGTGTTAAATAAAATCGGAATACCGAATAACGAAGGTGAATAGAAACGAATAAAAATAGACGTAGACCATGTCAGGTAGTTGAAAGATATGGACGCAGGTAGATCGACGTCTGGATGGTGTTTGCGTGCGGTCGTATTACAGAGGTCTTTAAAAATATTCGACGATAGCCAATTCTATCCAGTTAGAACCGTTACAGTCATTTCTATACGCGTAAGCCAAAGCAATAATTTCCCGGTGTTCCCAAAAATTTCTCTACCTTTTTCTTAGTTCGTCTGTCTTATAATGATAATGATAATAATAATAATGATAATAATAATAATAATAATAATAATAATAATAATAATAATAATAATAATAATAATTGTACGGAAGGATGTTGTTATCAAATCGGACAATTGTTGCAAGTCATGACTGACAACAACAATTCCGAGACTGACTTCGGTTCTACCGCTACACACATCGTGCCTTCGGGGAGAACCGTGGGTGGTCGGTCATCCGCGCAAGCAAGAACAGAACAGTCGTTCGATCGGTCACTATCTTTCATCTTACTCTTTCCTTCCTATTACTGTGTCTATCTTTACGTGTCGTTTGCTTTAGCTCATTGTCTGCAACAATTAGTAAGTTCTCCGCACCTTTACGCTTTGCAAAGACGACGACGACAATAGAAAAATGAACCACCAGATTTTGTTTGTATTATTTCGAGATCTTTTGTTGTTCGGCACGTTACTATAACTTAATATATCAGTGAACCGGTCTAGTTGTGCCTATTTATATTATCGGATAAGTATTTAACACGTTTTAACTACGTTACAGATCACGTCAAATCACGCACTGGAAATGTCGATAGAAAATACTCGATCGTACACTTTTGAACGGAATCGCGTTATTATTATTAAAGAAAGAGGAAATCTTTATTTGACTTGCAAAATTGACGCAGGTTATTTGGAACGAATGAACGCTATTTTCCGACATATGATAATTGTTTCCGATTTATCCAATTCTCGCCGTTTAAACGATAATAAGTAAATAGTGAATTCAGCTAAGATATAAAAAATTCCTTAATTCACCTCTGTAGATACGACTAAATGTCACTTACGTCCGAAATTAAAAGTGCTTAATTATAAGAACGTTTCAAAGTTGTCGAAATAAATTCTCGAATAATTGAACCTAAAGGTTTGCGATAGAGAAGCGGTGAGAATATTCGTAATTTCTTTAAAACTCCATTTTAATTCGTTAACAAAACGATCCCATAATTATATTCTCCGCTTTAACTGATTTAAATACGCTACTGAACGGATTATTTCGAATCATATCGCGGTCCAGACGACAACAGATTTAGTCAATTTAATAGTTTCTCCTCCGATCATCTTCTTCTAGGTTATCCGACGATCATTCATTGTTCATTTCGCTACAATCATTACGTTATCTATTCGTAATATAAAGGTAAATTTTATATAGATCGAGAATTATTAAAATATTTTTCCTATATAGTCCCAAAGCTTCATTGAGTACTTGTTCGAGGTGTTCGCGGCAAGTTTATTATCCAGTTATAGTGTATTTTAAATCTCGATGCCACTACGCTCGATAAATTTGTATAAACCGATTGTAACAGAAGTATGCGTCGGAAACAATTCAATACGCACGGGGAATGTGTGCCACACTTTTGTAAAATATTCCAGAACACGGCTGATCTATCTTTTAGAAATTTCGGAAAAAAAAAACGAATTTGATGCTCAATATAGTCATAAACATGTCACGTGTTCCATCAGAAATTATGCCTAATTTAGCGAGTCGTTTGATTATAGTCCCCTATACGCGGTTGAAAGAAGGTCGATGTTAATAATTGTAACATTTACATTAAAACCGTACAATAGTACCTGTACTTAGCTATCTAGTTTTATAGTCACCGAATATACATAGAGTACACTCGATCGGTGATTAATAATGTTATTAAGTCAATTTATTACGCTCGTAAACTGTTTAGTAATCTTCTAAATGTCACAAAATTATCGATTTGAAATCTAGAAATACCGAGTTCGCAGCTATAGCATTCTGTTTAAACTCGGCGTGTTGGTTGAATCTATAAAAGCGCCTATGTAAACGTGTAACTCGGTAATGGCATAGAACACGGGTGGTAAAGCTCCTTGATAGTCCGAGCCACTTTTCAACAAATTTTAAATTTCTCGCCCGCCGCAATTAAATACGTATTTGAAAAGCGTGCAAAAAAAAGGTATTAAACAACATTTTTTTACACAAATTATATTTATTGAAAACGTATAAATAAAGGTATAAAATATATGTATCGAATTTAAATATGAAAAATTAAACTAATTTTACTTCTCTCGATAATTCTTTAAAATTTCGCCAATAATCGGTGACAGCATTTCTCAGTAATTCTTCGATATGTTGGTTAGTTATATTTTCGACGAGTCATATCATTCTTAACTTGGACGGAAATGAAATTCGTTACAACGTTGCAGTTAGTCTTTCATATTTTTCTCAATAATTTAAAAGAAATTTTGAAACACATAAGGAACGATAATAATTTTATAAAATATAATAGCGCAAAAATGAAAATGGAACTATCGAGAGGCGCAAGTAATCATTTAAATAGCCGCATGTAGTTTATCCCCCCAATAGTATAAACCTAACATTTTAAAACTTTTTACCATATTTCTCATCTTTTAGTATTGCAACTATCGTAGTTTTTAAATTGCCGCGATATAATTTCTGTATTAACTCTTTACAAAATTTTGAATTTTTATACAGATGTTTATTATGCAATATTAATTTTCAGGTGAACTGTAGATAATATTCGATGTATATAAATCAATATTTTTTAAATTGAGATATTTAACATCAACTAGAAAAGAACAAATCTTGTTAGCATTGAAATTTCATGTACCATCTAACGGACATCGTGACTGGAAGGGCTAAATTAAAAGGAAAAATATATTTAATTTACATCCAAGGTGATTTATAATCACCGGGTAAATTCTATTTTCATTTTCCACGGTCCCGGTAATAGCTTACCGTCGACTTTTTTTTTTTAGCCTTGACCTATATTGGGGTACAGAGGTAACTTGAAAAATATAGTTTTAGGCTAATTAACAGTTACTTAACAAGGAATTTTACGATTAAATAAAATCTGATCGTTTTCTGCGAGATCTCTCGGGCAACGCATCATTTACGTTTAGTCTCTGCATATTATTAACGATGCATTTAAACGTAAAAATATTCCTTGTACGCGGACGATATGACGGCATATTTCGATATTATACAAGGAACAATAATCGCAGGTGGGTTTTTTTAGGGGGGTAAATTATAATCGTACTTCAGTGGATGGAAAATTGAGATGAATGCGGATAAAATTTAATTAAAATTATTTACCGAAAACAGACCTCGTTCTCCAACTTCCAGTCAAATTAAATATCTCGAATTAAAAATTTTTCCTTACGTTCTAAATTTATCGCTTAAACGTAACGCGCATTTTATCGAAAATATTTCGCTTAATATATAGTGTGACCCAGAGAAGACGGACGGTTTTGTTTTTCGAATAACGCAGTTGGTAACACCGCTACAACGCAAACCGCCTGTTCTATGTTTTTAGTGTATGCACCGCAGATTTGTTTTTGTCTCCGATTTCAGTTCTCGTGGCAACTTATAATGAGAAGGAACACGCGATTTGCGTGGAGTTCTATTTTCGGCGTGAATCGATCACGACGGTGCGGAGTTTCGAAAAGAATTCAATGTTACGCAATTTTTTTTTGTTATGGGGATACCTTAAGAGCCACGTTTACGAAATATATGCACGAGATCTGGAAGTCCTAAAAACTCGGATTTGTGAAGAAATTTCAAAAATTTGATCGAAAATTTAATAAAGACCGAATGAATATTGTTTGAAAAAAATGGCGGTTATCCGAACAATATTGTGTTCAACAAATTATTTTGTAATTTCTCGTTTTCCTATTTTTAAGTAAAATTTCATTTAAAAATTTGAGTTATTTAAAAAAACAATAAAATCGTTCGTCTTCTCCGGGTCAGCCTATATATTTAATTCGAGGGACGATTCGTGTAAATTTTTGACGATTATAACTTTGTAAAGTCGATATTAATAAAAAATACTTGTAATAATGCAAAAAGAAAAAACCGAAACCATTACATTTTGTAATTCAAAATTACCAACTTACTGGCAGGAAAACTTACGAGTTCTAATTGAAACTAAAAATAAAAAATTTTAATATCAATTTTTATAATGCGCAATTATTAACTGGACATAAGCTTGGATCATATTTATATAGGTTTAAGCTTGCCAACGTTTCATCATGTTCTCTATGTTCATCAGTTGATGATGATATTACGCATACATTGTTTCACGGTCCTGCCTTTGCTGCTATTCGTGTTAAGTTTGGGGTCCAGGAATCAAAATGCTTTCCACTTTATAAGTTTCATAAAAGCTTTTTAGAGTACTCCGAAGAAATTATGCGATTAAATCATTGTTTTTATTTCGAGTAAATTCAAACGTTTTCCCAATATCAATAATATTGAATCTAGCATGGTCAGCTGCTTTACTTATTATTTCTTAAGTCTTTTACTAGGTATTATTTTTGTATATTACTGGTTAATGATTACATGTGCATTCTATTAAGATGATACACTTTGTTTTATAAAAACTGCTGATTCATAATTGTTAACAAGTTGTTTTTCTTTTTTCTTTTCTTTTATATTATATTATTTTCTTTAATATTCCTCTCTATGTAAGTTTGTAAGACACAAGCGTATACAGTAATTATTTATACTATGCTATAAGTCTATATCGAGATTTATTATAATTTAATGTAATATTTTATAAATCCGTTATACGCTTTCTCGGTGGAATAACTATGTATTTTTCATCCCTTTTCCATCACATATTATGTTATCAGAATGTGGAGGTCTTTGCATTTGTTCATGGACCTCCATGTTTACATGTATATTTTCTCTTTTTTTTTTTCAACAGAGGGAGGGGTTTTTTTAGTGAGTAAAAATCCCACACGCTGATTTCTTTGGAATCCAGCAGCATTTGCTGAGTGCATGCTCTCTCAAAAATATATATGGTACTTATAAATCAGTGTCTTTTGAAGATTTTCCCCCTCTCGCATAAAAAAAAACAAAACGTCAAAATTGTACTTGTTTATCTTAGTAATTTTCTAATACACCGTCGATATCAGAATTTCGAAGGGATCTAAAAACTCGTCTTAAAGAATACGTTTTAATATTATTTACCGATTGCGTTAAACGTAATTAATTTTTTTCGAACGAAATAAATAAATACTCGCACAAGCCGTTTAAAAAGACGATTTTAAGGAAACGTCGAAATTTAACCGATATACATAATTTTATTACTAGTCGAAAATTAATATTCCAAAAGAAAAGTTCACCAAATCGATAATATAAATTACATTCAAGCACGCATTAATAAATTGGAAATTTCATCGCAAACTTCATCCTCGCAACTAAATTCTTAGTTCTGTTTTTTTGGGGGCGATTGTCTCTCACAAACTTTATCAGCTGACGTACAAATTGACGTCTGAATCCGAATGTGGGTTTCTTAAATTACAGCCAACCGGAATAAATTCTTTCGTATTTACTCATTCGAGAACACTAATATCGCCCATTATCATTATCATTAAAACAGGAACTATATACGTAAGTCGTATTATTACGGTTTAATTTAAGACCCCCGTAGGAATATATGTACGTCCACATTTAGGGTGGTCTGAAAAAGCACCACTTGTGCGGGCAATCGTTAACCTTGTCGATTCATTCTCTCACGGGCCATCGTCGCGCGTTCACCCCTCGGCAAGTAGTATCAAAAGCGGTAGCGACTACATGCTATTGTCTCAGAGTGTGGGAGACCGCAGGAGGTGATGGAGTTTTACATTATAGACAGTCGTCGGAATTCGTCTTTGTCGCGGCATTTTTCCTCGCGTATATAAGAACATTTTCTAATGTAAAAGTAAAATAAAATTCGTACGAAACGATGCGATGGAACAGGAGGGGAAATATCGTGCGAAAGTAATCCTCGGTGGTATTGCGAACATCGCCATCGAAGAAACACTTGACTTGTTAATTCGAGCGAATATTCTACCAAATTTAACAAGTACCACTATTATTATTATTATTTCCACTGCAATTACATTATAATACACAATCCCCCAGCAATTACTATTATATTTGTTGATGGTCTCGCGATTACCCAAATCAGCCGTTATTGTTAATAGCAACGGATTCTCTAAAAGACCTACCAGGCAAAAGAATTCCCACGTAACGTGTTACGTATATATTATTTATATATATATATATATATATATATATATATATATATATATATATATATATGTATACATAAATAATCTTACATCGTAACTTTCGATATGTGGAAATATAAATTCCTTTTATTTATATGTTTTATTATTATTTCTTCGTAATCTAGTCTAGATAGAATCATAAATAATTTAACTTTAATAAATAATAAATAAATAATATTAATATAAAAATTTACCTAATGGAACTTTTATATATTAACTAAAAGTAATAAATTAAATACCTCTTTAAACTATGTATGTAAAAATTAATTTAGGTTTTGTTCTCTGGCGACTGTCACCATCTGACGCGTTTCAACGTTTACATGATTTCACTTTGTGATATTTGGCAAAATGTTTAATTACTTCATCGAGGTGCTCGATCTGTAGATCTTCACGAATATGCATATTTTTTACGTATTATGGTGCGTTCGCGATACTTAATACACATTGTACATAGATTAGATTAAAACCTAACGAAGACGCTATTACGCTCTTTTAGAAGAAGTGTGAAAGTGAAATGTAGCGGAATAACTTTAGAAAATTTGAAATATTTAGTTATGGCGCACTTCTAGACGGAAGTTGAACGTTTCGAGCTCACTGCGAGTAATAAAAAAGAAAGTACTTAGCCGAAACTGTATTATCAAAAAACTGTGTTTGAAACATCTTTCGGAAGGGCGGGCTAAACCAAAAGTAGCGCGAACATCTTCTACGACGTTGTGTATATCAACGGCGGATTATGCTTATGGATTTGAGCACGATATACATACGCTAAGTAAATGATACTATGCGCATAATCACTGAGAATGCCTTAAGGCAACTAAACTGTAAAACCTGTGGAAACCGTCAACATGTTCTAGTATAAGACAGATGCGATAAGTACTAATGTAAAAAGAACTAAACAGCTACAGGATTTTCTCGGCATTACTCCAACTATTAGATCATAATTTACATATTAGTAGCGAGAGTGGTAGTTTGATAGTAATCGCGTAAAAAAATATTTATACTTTACAAGTAAGCACAAGTTTACATTTAACCGTAATAATCAATTATCCGAGTTATAAAAAATTTCTAAATACGGGAAAAAATTTGAGAGATGCGCTTCAAATTTTTTCCCGTATTTAGAAATTTTTTATAACTCGGATAATTGATTATTACGGTTAAATGTAAACTTGTGCTTACTTGTAAAGTATAAATATTTTTTTACGCGATTACTATCAAACTACCACTCTCGCTACTAATATGTAAATTATGATCTAATAGTTGGAGTAATGCCGAAAAAATCCTGTAGCTGTTTAGTTCTTTTTACATTAGTACTTATCGCATCTGTCTTATACTAGAACATGTTGACGGTTTCCACAGGTTTTACAGTTTAGTTGCCTTAAGGCATTCTCAGTGATTATGCGCATAGTATCATTTACTTAGCGTATGTATATCGTGCTCAAATCCATAAGCATAATCCGCCGTTGATATACACAACGTCGTAGAAGATGTTCGCGCTACTTTTGGTTTAGCCCGCCCTTCCGAAAGATGTTTCAAACACAGTTTTTTGATAATACAGTTTCGGCTAAGTACTTTCTTTTTTATTACTCGCAGTGAGCTCGAAACGTTCAACTTCCGTCTAGAAGTGCGCCATAACTAAATATTTCAAATTATCGGTACACTAAACGAACCGTTTATATTACGCGGACTCGGAAATTTCGCTACTGAAACAATATTCTGATTGAATAATCTGATCTCCTTATTTTCGATATCGAATTCGACGATAATTCACTTAGATGGCGGACATTTTATTATCAAAATTAGACAGAGCGTAAACGATTTTTGTTGGGATTCCATTAGGGAGGTATATTGGGATATAATAGCCTCGTAAAATTAAAAATATTTAAATTACCTCGTAAGCTGTCGATTAAACATTATTAAATACGCACGCACATATAGCGAAAAAAATTCCACCACCCCGAATTATGCCTATAAAATTTTTGGCTGTACAAAAAGAGGGCATTATATTCCGTTAGTAGGGTAGAGATGTCTGTAGTGGACAGCGTCCTTTAACAATTGTTATTTATACACAACCGTCCGACCGTTATATTATCTTCCGTTTGCTCTTAGTCACGACCAATAACCGTTGCGTCGAAAGAGCGAGCGAGACAAACAGAACGTACCGGAAGAAAAAAAGGTTCTGTCCGTGACAGCGGTGGAAAAGCGTGAAAATGTAAAAAATTCAACAACCCCGAATAGAGTCGATGGTCACGCGCTTCGTATCAGACGACCGCGTTATGATATAAACCTAAACAACCGCACATCCTCGCTGTATATTATAATCAAAATAAACACAAAGATAACGACTAGTGAGTCAGGGTAGATAGTGGGAGAGCGGTATACAGTATTAAATAGATTTCATTAACAGTTATTAACAGCGAAATATCCCATCATCGGTGTCACTCCGTATGTATTTGAATACAAAATGCACACACGGGCGCACATGCAGCTTTCGACGTACATACTTTTATTATGTTCAACGGCATTTGGGATAAAGTGTACAGACGTATACGTAGTTCTACAACTTCGGGGAACTGCTCCGGAACCACTGTCATATATAGCAACGATATGTATTTAAATTTTAAAACCTCGCCAGCTTATAAAAAAAACACGTTTGTTTTCATAACCTATAAATACATGCATACCCATTTCATTATATTATATATATATATATATATATATATATATATATATATATATATATATATATGCTGCGGATAAGCCATAGATAGGGTCCTTTCTACGTGGAAGATGGTTAGATATTAATTATCCATCTCTCGCACGCAATTACCATCGGAACGTTCAAGTAGCTCTTGATTTTTCACGGATTTTCAGAAACAATTTTTTGCAAACTTTTTCTCTTCGATACACACACACACTACACATATACAGATTTTAATGTATATTACACCGGACGATATAATTCGAACTTATTAATTTTATTAGTTCACTTGCTTTCTTTTGTTAGTATGTGTTAAATTTCGTTCGACAGTTGTAAATCCATAATAACTATTAGTTTCATTTTATCGATGATTGCTTAATAACTTAACATACGTATTTTATATATCGTACGCATACGCGTACACGTAGCATGGTATTTTTTTGATTAAAACATAATTTAAAATATATTTGCACCGATTTGAAACGAAGGAGAAAAAAATATACGAATTGAAGGAAAAAGAACAATGAAAAGGTTTGATTTTTTTCTTTATTAATACTTTATTATTCAAATTAATGTTTTACAGCTTGTTACATTTCGAGAGGTGCAATACACCGCACCGCCAGTTTAAGCTTAATCAGAGTACCACCGCTCCTCTTTACAATACTCTATAGTATATAATAATATAGTAACCGCTTTTACACTCACATTTACGCGGGCTGTGCGCCAGTTTCACTCCCAGTCATCAACATGTACGCACTTATAACTCCTTATATAAGGTAATATTTAAACTATAATTTAGGTGTACTAGATGCATAAATGTGGGAATTATCCATAATGACGCATACACACACACGTATACATATACGCAAGTTAAGCATTATATGCATAGAAATTTCACACACACACACACATACCACGCGTGCAGGAATATACTCATTATATGTATTACTGAAAAGTTTTATCCCCACGTCGCAAAGTGCTAGTAAAAAAAACTTTAGTAACCTTGGAATTTCTTGGGCAGCACATTAAAAACAAATAATTGAAATTATCGGGCAGTGTATTAGTGTTGTAAGTTAAAATTATTTTTATTATAAAATCTTAAATGGTCCGTAATAAGGCGCATAAAGAGTACATGGTTTTACAGTTTCTACTGCCGACACATTCACACTTGTCATCCTTACTTAAATGAAGTGGAAAAAGATAAAACCTAAATTTTCCATATGCTCCGTTAATAATTGGGCAGTGTAGAAATCAGGAGTAATTTTGATTTTGTGTATATGTAATATATTTGGGGATTAAGTTGTGGGTGTGTCGCCCAATATTATCCTCTTCCCATCTTTTTTTAGCTTTCAAAGCAAAGATATATTGCGTTCTGGTTTCACTGTGAGAATTTAGATTGAATTTTCAGATTACGGCGTTTGTTTCTTCTATTAACTGCTCATTAAGATATGGAAGTCCACGTGTTTTTAATGGCAAACATGAACTGAACATAAGAAGAGCGAGAGCAAGTACGTTAGCAACTACCGGTGATGCGTTTGTTCGAAATTTTCTTTGCATGCCGAAAAGTTTTTTCTTTATTGTTTTAACTTTTAGCCGGTTTAATAGGAAGGTGGAGCAGTACGTCAAGGTGTTTTCAATCGGTGATTTTTCAATATTGTACTCCTACATGGACACGGGACATGAACGATAAAAGGATATACCGCATTCGAAAAGTGATGTTATCGCCAAATTTCGAACATCGTGTTCCATTTTCTGTTCGGGAAGTTAGAGCGCCAACTCTTTCTGCCACAACATGGCTTTTTGTATAATTTCGATAATTTATCTAGGGGTGGTTGCTGTTAATCCGTGTGTATATATTCCACGCGTCTCCTACCTCATGGTCTTTTCTCGTAGATTTGTAATCTACGTGAGCAAGGTATTATTAGATATTTTATACGCATTTTTCAATCGAAAGATATTGTCAGATGTCCACGTTTCGCGAAAGCATTTAGAACTGAGTTCGGACAGTTACAATGTTTTTCTGTATGTAAAATTTTTCTAATTTCGGTTAATATTATTGGTTTTGTTGTCATTACTAATTAATTTCAATTATGCGTTATGATTTCTTATTGCTAAATCTATGTTATATTTGTTATTATTTTTTATTAGCTATTTTGTTGTTTATTTTTAAATTGCGTGTATATATATATATATCCATTCATTCATTCAATAGCCCACTCGATATCGAGTATGGGGCACCGTTATCTATGGTTTCTAAGATGAGTGGTAAGTCCAATTTTGGCGGTACACCGCTTTCCACAATCGTTGCATATGTAAACGTCTTCCGACGAGCTGTACTTTTCCGCGGCATCATGCTGACGTTTTCGCTTTTTATTTTCGGCCGCTGTTTCTATTTTCTTTTTGCCGATACCAAGGCCATCTTTCACTATACACTTCCAGGTTGCTCGATCCTGAGCCAATTCTTCCCAGCTGCCTAGCTCTATATCGCATTCACTGAGTAGAAGTCTCATATAATCCCTATACCTCCAGCGAGGACGCCCAATATGCCTTGTACCCAACGTCATTTGGCTGAAGAGTATATGTTTTGGGGAGCCTGGCACTGTTCATCATTGCTACATGTCCGAGCCACTTCAAATTATTTTTGTAAAACAGGAGATGGATCGGTGTAGCATGTGCTCTTTGTAGCACGGTTATATTCGACACTCGATCCTGCCAGCGTATGTGTAAAATTATTCGCAAAATACGTTGCTGGAATTGCTCTAATTTTCGTATATTCCTCTTATATGGTGCCCATGTTTCCGAACCATACAATAGTGTTAGTAAGACGATAGATTTGTAAACAGTCAGTTTGGTTAGTATCAATATATGTTTATTTCTAAATACTCTCCCATTTAGTTTATTAATTGCTGCCGAAGCTGCCTGTATTCTGCTTGAACTTCGTTGTCTAGGCAGGTCTTGTCATTTAATCTGCTACCAAGGTAGTTGTAATTTTCCACGAATTCTATCGGTACATCATCTATTTTTAAAACAATTTGCCTCTGTACGTCATTCGTTGGTGAGAGCTGCACTAGTATTTTCGTTTTCTTCGGGTTTATTGATAAGTCAAATCTTTTGTATACTCTTACCAGTACATCAATAGCGTCCTGTAGATCATGTAAGGTGTGTGTCACCACAATACAATCGTCAGCGTATTGCAGGTTAAAAAGTTCCACAGTTGAACACTTCGTACGGGCCTTAAATCTACGAGTGCTAAAAAATCCACCATCAAATCGGCACCGCATTTCTACTTTTTCAGTCTGCAGCATCTTGAATATAACGCGGTATACAAAAGACATATATACCGAAAATAATGATGGAACCAGAACACATCCTTGCTTTACACTAGAGTTGGTTCTGAACGATTCAGTTCTACAACCTCCATGGATTACTGTATTTTCATTATCTTCATGCAATAGCGATAGAATTTCTACAGACTTTTGCGTACATTCGGCTTTAGCCATGTAATCGAACGTTTTATTAATATCTATGAAGATGACGTACAAATCTACAATCTACATTCTGTTCGCGGCATTTTTCCCGCAGTTGTCTTAATGAAAATATAGAATCTATAGTTCCGCGATCTGGGCGAAAGCCATTCTGCGTCTCAGGATAGATAGTTTCGAGGACTAGAGCAATCCGATTCAGTATAATCCTAGCGAATAATTTACCGACCGCCGAAAGCAAGGATATTCCTCTATAATTATTACAGTCACATCTATCCCCTTTGTTTTTAAAGATCGGTATTATACTGCTTGATGAAAGTCTTTAGGAACGATTTTATCCTTCCATATCGTTATGAACAGATTATACAGTAACATATTTGCACTCTCCAGTTTAAGTATATCGGGCGGTATACCATCCAACCCGCGGCTTTCCCTGATTTTATCTGTTTTATTCATCTAGCTTAATATCCTCATCCAAGTCTGTGATCACCGGGAAATTTGGTATTTCATTCAGCACAGGTTTCGAAGTGACATTTCCATCTGCGTGAGACTTCAGAGTCTGGTTTCTTAAAGGTAGTTACACATATGGCTGCGGACCAAAAACTGTTGCCACCGTTGCAAAAAAAGTCCTTGTAGTGGCCTGCATCAGCGTACGATTGAATTGTACGTGCTCTTTCTTCCCACAATTTATTTTTTATATTACGCGTTATTCTTTCAACTTCTGCTTTTACTTTCGAAAACTTTTGCTTAAGTTTTATATCGCTTAAGCTTGCCTTTTATGAGCTATAAGCTGGGAAATATCCTCGTCATTTTCGTTGAACCAGTCTTGGTATTTTCGTTTCTTTTTAATGAGAACATTCTTACAATTCTCGATTATCGCATCTTTTATCCGTTTCCACGTTTCATTAACACAATTATTATCATTAGTATTCGATGCAGCAAACGTCTGATCAAGGAGGTTTTTTAATTCATTGCGTTTTTTCAGCAGCTCTTATAGCAGCGATATCAAAATGATCAGATCTTGGTTTAGCGTAACGTTTACATAACTTACATCTTTTGATGGACGCTATTGTCCTTACCAGTCTATGATCGGTGGAACACTCAGCAACTGTTATTGCTCCGGTAATACGTATTTCGCTTGCATGCTCCCGACGTACGAAAGCGAAATCAATCATATGCCGATGTTTGGATATTGGATGCATCCATGTTCCTTTGTATATAGATTTTAATTTAAACAATATGTTCCATTATTACTAAATCCAGGCTCGCATATAATTGCAAGAGTAGTTCTCCATTACTATTCATGCCTGTAAGACCATACTGGCCTATCACACGAGACCAAACTTGTGTATCATTTCCTACCCGGGCATTAAAGTCTCCCAGCAAATCGTTCCATCGGTGAGATACTATGTATAAGTGCAAACAGATCAGCGTAAATATTAATGTTATCCTCCGAGTCCATTGTCGGTGCATATGCACTGGTGACGTGAATTATGGTTTCATCCTACAGTTTCAGTGTTCATTTCATTAGTCCCGCTCCATATGTTAAAGGGCCGGCATGAAATCTGCATACTGACGTCTAAGTGCTATTCCAACACGATGCAGATGTTAGTGCCCAGGCCGATAACCCTGTCAAAATAGCACATAGTCGCCTACCGGTTCATAAATACTGCCGTTTCCAAGTAGCTTCGTCTCACACACAGCCGCCACATCAATATCATACGTTTCCAGCTATTTTGCTAAGTGAGCAGTTCTTCTTTCCGGCATATTGTCGTTTTCTTTCAGTGTCCTTACATTTCATAGTCCAAGTTGTAGATTCATTATTTCCTTATTGTTATTACCACTGATCCGAGTACTCGCCAGCCGCGGCGTGCTGCCAGGATGATATGGAATAGCCAATTTTTAAGGCACCTTTTTTAGGTCCTTCCGCATTCACGGTAGACAGCGGGAATCCTAAAGATGCCTGCCTAGTCATACATCCGACTGCCGAGTACATCTTCTATTCTAATATAGGACATATCGCCACACGTGTAAGTCACAACTAGTATCTTCCAGCATACTAGGCCTACTACCACCGCTGTGATCTCATCGCCACATGGGAGAGAGCAAAGGAAAAGGTAAAAGGACAAGGATTCAGGGAAGTTTGCTAACGGTGCATGCTACTAAATGCGGTTCAGTGGCAAGGGTACTGGCACATAACAGCTGATGCATTACTGCGGACATAAAGGAAAAGAAATAGGAGAAGAAACTAATGAGAAATAAAGGATGAATCAGGAGGGAGAAATTACCACTTTATTCGAGTTGGTACCCTAGCCTTTGGATAAAGATCCTGACCGCGAAGCAGCGGCTTGCTACTGAGGAGGTAGCGAACCTTGCTAAGTGTGAGACAGTCGTAGGATTTTGTGGACTTTTAGTAGGCAGCTCCTCAAGCTGCCCATCCACATCCTCTTGTCTCATTGCCCCGTCGCTACTGGAATCATCTACCTCAGGCTTTCCACCAGTAGCCGCTTTTGGTCCGCGACTGTTTATTTGACTAACATCTTATTCGCAGCTAACCTACATATCTGTAGCCCGTTCTACTATCCGCCACCTATGGACATGCCCCGCTCCGGTTAAAGCTTCGGCCCGGAAGCTACGAAGTACCCCCCCCCCCGGCGGGGATATATATATATTAATATTGTAAAACAGTAATCTGTCGTGGCTACGTTAGCCGAACTAGACGGGAGTCTGGGCAGAACTATTAGTTGTATAATTTATTTATATTTATTTCTAAATATATTTGCCCATCGTATTTAGAACTTAGAAGTTAAACATTTCAATCGATCGGTCAGAAATTATTACGATGAGATAAATTCATCGACAGAATCAGACGGTACTTAATTCTGAGTCGATAATAACGCTATCGTATTATTGTCCGATTTATGAAAATTATTCGAAAATTTTCCACACGACAACATCGATGTCAAAATACTGGCGTTTATTGAAAATCGAACGTAGCAATAACGAAAAAATTTGTAGTACGTAACTTTTAGAGTTAGGCGTACGATAACGTAACCGAAACGATGCAACTGGTACGGAAAATTGTCGGAGCAAAGTGCGAAATACGATATGAAAGTAAATTATTCTCAGATCCGGAGTTAGGCGAATAGGTCAAATCGAAAATCATCGGAGAAACAGGGCATTAAAGGCTCCGAGCGAAATATAGACTGACTGACAGACGACGAGATTAATTAACGTTTAACGTTAATGTAAAACTTTAATAAGTTAAAATTTAAATAACGATTAACAGCGTACGGACGGGCGCATTAATGCCTACTCTCATCAGTGGCAGATTTAAATGTGATGCCGTCTAGGCACAGACTCGAAGATACCGTCCTATTATAAAAATACAAAAATATAGAATAAATCGTGTAAAAAAAAAATGATTTTTAAAAAAAAATTATTACATCGATGTAAATAATAATGTACAACTTAGTTTTTTTATTTCTCTTTTATACATTACTATATAAGTAATTTTAGTTTTTTTATTTCTCTTTTATACATTACTATATAAGTATTTTTCTCGTTTTGGACAAAAACATCAATAATATCATGGCAACATTAATGATTACTTAATAGTAGGAGAGAAAACAAAATTCGTTTTCACAATCGACGGAATTCGATTGTGAATTTTTAACGTCTTTTATTTTTCATCTTTAAAAATTTGAATTGCTTTTAAAGTTGTTCGATATCTTCGAATTTTCCCGCCCTAGGACCGAGCCTCGAGGGCCTAAAATTCACCATCGACTCTTGCGGAAAATTTTTATATCGTTACTCGAATTACCCAATTATGATACTGTATAGAGTGTATTTTTATTTTATTTACGGTAAATAAAAATCGCACACCTGTAAAAATTTCTCGATTGATCCCCAAAATTTAAGAATTTCAAAATACCCGAATTATGAAAATATTTCTTACCGTTTTAATTAAAGTTCGAGCTTCTTTATTTGATAGTTTAAGTTTTTCTGAACAAATATCATAAAACGGGGATCGATCAAATTAACGAAATACGTTCTAGAAGAAGTTTGCCGAAGAAATATTGATCCCCAAAATTTAAGAATTTCAAAATACCGCTATTATGAAAATATTTCCTACCGTTTAAACGAACGGTTAATTAAAGTTCGATCTTCCGGATTTGGTAGTCGAGATTAAATTTACGTATCATAAAACGGATCTAACGACATATATCCCGTATTTCGTAATAATTTATCGTTGACTTATTAATAAAAATGGTAACCATTCGAAATATTTTAAAGGATCTTCTTACATAGAGCGTCGCAGTATTCTTCCGTTTTATACGCTGCCTCCATTCCAGACGATTTAAATAACCAAGACGAACCACGACGCGGATGATGTGATTGAATCTACCGACGTGTAACCGAACCATCCTTTAGATATTCCTCACTAACAACGTATCCCGAACAGTCTAGTCTTTGTCGCTTTCATATGATTCGGTAAGTCCGCAAATTTTAATTGGATGTAGTACTTCGTTATTAGGTTATTTTCGTTGTTTGTTTGGATACAAGGAATGTTTAGAATATGTCGAGAGAAACAAAGTTCAAAAGTTTCAGTATTACGTTAAGGTAATCTTGAATAACGGACTAAAATTTTTCCGAATATGTCAATTATAAGCATATCTGCCATATATCCACTAATTAACAGTAAAATATTTCTTAATGTTAATAAATTAATTCCGTATAAAAATTCGTCCTGTAATGACGTACTTCCGTTCAGCTTGGAGTTTTGTTTCAAATACTAATTTTGACAAATTACAATTATTATAAAACAGGTGTCTCAGATGTGTACTAAATGTCCCTAGATATTCATGCTAAAACATGCCTCATATTAAGGACCGTATAATAAATATTAAGTCCAATCATTTAATTTCTTCCATAGGTAATTACGATTCCAATTTATGTATAGTAAATATAATAAACATAGCAGGCTTAAACGTAATAGTCTTTGTAAATACGTCACTTTACGATTTATTTCTTCTATATTAACTTGCTGCGTAAAATGCCATTTTATTTTATTATTATTATTATTATCACTTTTTCTTTTTCGCTGTGCAGTTATATATATATATATATATATATATATATATATATATATATATATATATATATATATATATATATTGTTTTACTTTTACTGTCTTTAAATTATAAGTATAAATTTTTCTTTTCTATATTACGCGTTTTATATTAAGTCTATTGTACCATTAGGCGTGACGTAATTATTTTTTAAAAATTGTTGTTTTTATTACTTTCTGGTAAATTATGTTGAAATATTGTTGAAATGTACATTATTGTTATTTGAAATCTGATTCATTGTCCGACATTCGTATCTATACTACAGAACCGAGTTAATATAGCGCTTTAAGAGTCGTAACTTCGTATTAAACTCTTTCCTAATCAATACATTTTTAATTTTTATGACCTGCTCAGGGGCGAATATAAGGGAGGAGCCCAGGTGCCCGGGCACCTCCCGAAATGAAGAAATAAAGAAATAATAAAGTACCATAATCTGAATTCAAATTCAGCGATCTATGCATTATTGCAAATGAAAGTCATCCGAATAATATTGTGTTCCACAAATGATTGTAAGCTAAACTCTCATTTTCAAAAAAATTTCATTCAAAAATTTTAGTCGAGTAGTTTTTGAGTTATTCAAAAAACAACAAAACACTCTTCCTTGGGCACATTATATATATTTAATTTAATTACTTCGATACACTATAATAAAATGATTTTTTACAATTGTCAAGCATTCAAAATTATTGCGTATTTGACACTTTTAATTCGAATAAGTGTTTGCTTGTGGGTCTCAGGTATAATACAAGAGGCAGGCAACGAGCATGCTCCCCCCCCCAAAAAAAACAACAACTATATAATCTATATCCACCCCTGTTCTTGATTATACTTTTAATCACTTTTACTTAGGTACAACATTCATAAATAATTACGTCCAATTATGTAAGCAGCCTGTTCGATTTTTTTTATTTTAAATTTGTTTTTTTGTGTGTTTTTTTTTGAGAATAGTATAACTTTCGTTTTGATAATTTTTATTTTACATTATAATAGACGATTTTAATTATCTTCGTCTATAATACTGCGCGAATATTGGCTAGTACTGTCATCAGCGTAATTGATCTTATTAATGATAGTAGCTATAAAGTTAAGGAATCTAAATATAAATCGCGATTTAAATTAAATATTAAACAAATTCGTAATTAATAAATATTAAAATCGTAAAACGAAATCCGAGCGTTTTAATTAATTTAAGGCATCATTTCTTAAATTTCGATGACCCACTAACACCCGAATTTCGAGTAGTGAAGATAATTTAATAATTTTCCGATAACACGTCGCGTCGTTTTAAGCGCGATACGCAACGGTTACAAAGCCCTACCGTTCGCTCTACGATGGCCGATCTTGTATAGTGTAGGTTACGCCATTTACTATTTATAGCTGACATTATTAAAAAGATACTAGGTTATTAAAAGATACCCTGGCTTGCAATATATGAAGGTATCTTCTGTTCCCTAAGATGTTGTCTACGACAAAAATTATTTTTCGTGCAACCACATTCGAGTATAGCTAAACCACTTTTCATGAACCTCGCTGTTAATTGAAATGAGTCTCAACTTGTTAGTAGATGGAATAAATTAGTTTTACGACTCCGGTACGTGTCTTAATACTTCGGTAGAGAGAAATTTTTTTTCTTTCTCGTCTCCTTTTTTTCTCTTCTACCGCTATCCTCATTATGGTTCGCAGTAGGTTATTGGTCGGTCTTCTCACGAAATGTTCGAAAAAATTTGTTCGTCGTTTTCTAATTTTGTCGTACCATCTCATTTTTCATTTTTCTAATCCATTGCATCTTCGAGATTCGGCGATAACGTTGCTTTTCGAATGATGAGATACACGTTTTCCGTACAATTAACATCTTGATTTCCAATCTTCTGTCGCAATGCACGTTCTTCGTAAATACATCTCGGGCCATATCTTGTTCCGCATTTTTATTTCTATGTTAGGATCATTATCATCCGTTACCAAACAGCCTACTTATATTTTTAGTTTTTTATCTGTAGTTGGAACGCGAACTTAGGGGTTTTTCCCTATTTTCAAGCTAAACTCGATGCAGAGTAATATTTGTAAGCTACCGATACTTTCCGTCAGCAGTTATCATCGACAGAATGAATTACAGCAATTTTTTCTAATCGAATTCTAATTCCTTTATTCCATCGTTTTTTGAATTTGTGTAAATATCGCCCTCGACATTAAACGATATTATTTCTATCTATCAGTTGGTCGCCTAAATAGTGTTGTTAATTTCAGGAGAATTCCAAACATTATAACGGGCGGATGACAAACCCATAAAGAGGAAGTTTTCCCTGAAAATCATTTTCGACATACGAATAAGGACAGCCAATCCTTTAGATCGCGTTTAAAATCACCCGTTCTCTAGGTATAGGTATATTTCACGAATTCAATTTACAATAATACTCCTCAAAATGTAAAGAAATCGATCTGTGATAATACGAGGCTTCTATATTCACCAGGGTGTTTCTTTATCATTTTTGTTCTTTAACCATCTGCAAAGAAGATATTCCCTCCGGTAGATATTGTTACAGAACCATTGAAACATTTTATCAATGTTTATTAGATACTACTTTGATAATAAACGGTCGTGTATAAAATCTCGCGTATCACACGAATTTCTGCGAAGTAATTCGATAAATTATATACATATCGTATATATATATATATATATATATATATATATATATATATATATATATATATATATATATATATATAATGTATATGTATGCATTAAAACAAAAGAACCAAATGGCCTTTATTCTTCACTTTCAGAAGGGTGTGCGACAACGTGTATGTCGTGTAACAACGGAAGTAGTCTGAACCTTCAGTTTCCGTTAGGACTTTTTTCACACATATACATACACACACACACAGGCGCGATTTCAAAAACATTAAAAGTTTTTCATAATAAACTCGTTACTGGTTGTAGTCGGTTAACAATAAAGTTCTCTAATATAACGTAAACTTATATATAGATTAACCGAAAAGTGGTAAAGTAAAATACGACAGCAGCGTTGAAATAAAATAAAAAGGTGAACAAAGGACCGGGCGACGTGAAGAGGTTTTCATTGTTAGCGTAAACTTTTGTCGAGATCACGTTCTGTCCGTCATCGTGTAAGAGATCACGTTTCGAGATGCACATCTCTCGTTTTTATGCAGAATTGCCTATCGCCGAAAAGAGGTCGAAATTCAGTTTTTCTCTCTTCGTAATTTTCTGTATTCGTCTCCCACGTGATCTCACCGATCTCGACTGAGAGAAGTCCGTAGGCGCCCCTTCTCTTAAAAAACGGAAAATCAGAAGCAAAAGATACGCGTATCGCAATCATCTCTCGCATTACACCAACACTGACGAAGGGTGCAGTATACGTGACTTAAGTGTCATCGGCTTGAAAAGCTTTCCTCTATCCTATTTTATTTTAATTAGACCGAAACCTCTCGACTAAATTCGCGCAATTGCTCATTATGAATAAGTTTTGTCTCCGCACTTCCTTCTTGTTAATTAACTTCTTACAGCTTTTTCACAAGTTCTTTCATTTCGCTTCTCGGTTTTATTTTTTTCTTTGTCAACTAATTCGTAATTTCAACTTTTGCCCCGTTCGTCAACCGACTTTTTATACAGCATTCAAACGAACACGAGCATTCCAACTTATACGCGCGTGTTCTCTATAATAACGCTCGAAGCTTATTATTTTTCATCCCTTGTAATTTATTATTATTATTATTAAAATTATAATCGGAGCTGGAAACATTGAATAAAGATCGGTTTAATTTAAGAAAAAATACCGTTTCGACAACTCCTAAATATATGCTGTTTGAATATATATATATATCGGAATCGTATACGACAATAATACATTGTAAATAATTTTTACTTATTACTCATAGATCAAACATGCGTTTTTAATACATTCTACAATAGATTTTAAAGTAATTGATATATCAGACACGGTTGGTTTATAAACAATTAAAAATTGTTTGATACATACATATAGTTTTAGCGCAAATTATTCCCCGTTTTTATATGTACACGTATCGAACCGTACCAAACGGCCGTCATCATCAGTAAAGTCTTAAGGTTGGTCCATTACCATATGACACAGTAAACTTCCATCTTTTCCAACCTCCAGCAGCTCTTTTTAATTCAGCGTAGTTCTTTAATACGGGTGCCTTTTAGTCGGGTTGTTATATTCCTCGGATTTTACATATTACCCCATGCCGAAATATCTCCAATCCGAGTTAATCGTATTTTCCTTATCCGATTTAATAACGACTTTTTCTCTTCGATTTGCCGTAGATGGTACCCGTTCATTTTGAATTTTTTCTACCCAGCTTATCCGTTCAATTTTCCTTTAAACTCACATCTCGAACCGCTTGAACTTCCTCTATTTAATGTCTAGAACATCATATAGGCAATACGTACATCTTCAATATTTTTTTCAGACCTTCAATGGTGTTAATTTTTATCTGAATATTCCTCGTCTTTCTTCAAACGCACATTTTGCTTTAATTTCGGTATCATGATAAAGATCTTCTGTTATAATCAGGCCAAGTATCTAAACCTTTGAACTTTTTTTATGCAGAATGGGCGCGGTTTCCTTTCAATCATTCATATTTATTACCATACCTAGTACGGCCTGTACTTTATTTAAACGTCGTATCATTTTTTGAAGCATATCCATAGTTCCTGCGAGTATCACCTGGTCATCCGTACGTTTTATAGCTTTTAATTTTTCTTATCCTATTCCGTACTTAGTACTTCAAACATACGTGCTTTCTGTCTTTATATTTGCAGATTCTGACAAGTTCCTATTAATTTTTATTCCAGGTTTCTGTTGTACGTACAGATTATATATAAGCATCGGTAGACTACGCATCCTATTCCTACCAACAACGATAAATATTCCAAAGTTAAATCAAACATAAAAATCGCGGCTTACACTCATCGTTCTTTCTCCCATATTCTAAGACGCCTTTTGCATCCCGCGTAGCTTATATATAATATTATTATGCATTAACGAGTCACTTTCAGAACAAATATCACAAGCAGCCTGCACAAATATGGGGTATGCGTGTAATTATGTAGTATACAATATACGTGCGTGTGTGTGTTTTAAGGGAATATCATAGAGCGCAGTGTATATTAACGTAAATTTGTTATATATAAAAAATGAAGAAAAAATTATTCGAAAAAATATTCGCCTTTTTTTTATTATTATTATGAGGATTCACAAAAAACTAAAATCGCCCCAACGCGAATTTAATTAAACGATCATCGCAAATTTAAGTTCGATTCGATACCTTAATTTACTTCTTGCGATTAACGCGCATTAAAGAAAACAAAGTTTGATCTACTTATTTAGCTAACGTCTTACAGTCGATCTAATATTAGTTGAAAAATAAATTTGCAAACAATTGATATATGTGTGTGTGTGTGTTTGTGTGTACGTATAAATCATTGGATAGTGTTAATATCACCGTGGATATGCATGCATTGTACCGGGAAATATTTACATATATTAACGTATAATAAAGATATACATTAAAGAACACACAAACACTGAAATAGATGAATGTGGATCAAAGCCCTAACCTTTCATAGGCATATCGCACGAGTTATAACAAGAATGGAAGAAGGTAGCCGAGAAAAAGTGGGATCATGAACCAGGTACATAAATTAAATCAAAAATGTGTAGCGTCTCGCGGCGACTAGATACGCTCGTTTATGATTATATATATCATCCAACGGTCATAGCGCGTTGAGTACGGCGGCTTTCCGTCTAATCGCCGAAGTTAAGCAACGGTACTTGGATGGGTGACCGCCGGCTCAGTGTGTTGTGTGCTGTTAATATCTCCCAATTTGCCTTGCCGCACGGGAGATTAGGCTATTTTCTCCCCGATTCATTGATTGGGGAGACCTACGTTCAGCAATGGACTGACATAGGTTAAAAAAATAAATTCATCATTAAGTGCCATCTCCGTATCGGAGGTAGGTGACTACTTACCTATACATATTTTGTTGTACAGCGTAAGTAGCGTACAAGCCAATTAATATGGCGTTAGCGTAGATGGACACACACACGGAACTTATTGTAAATCGTTTTGTTCTCGCGACACAATGCAGCCCCGCGTGTTTTTGCGGCGTACTATATTGTTAATAGAGCGCATATTGTGTTGTGCGTGGTGGTTTTGCTATTCCACTTGATAATAATATTAGGATTATTTATATTTTTATTTTCTGATGATAATTTTTGCACCGCTGATCAGCATGGTCATAACCGAATCAATCAAAATACGTCGCCAATAACTTGAAAGAATATTATTCACGACGATAATTCTCATTTCTATAACTGTAAGCGCATCTATATGCAATCGTTTTCACGTTTTTGCTCGATGAATTTGAGGTTGTTTGACGTTATTAAAAACGTTGATTTTGCAAAACCTCGCGAAATAAGTTCTATAGGTTAATAAAAACAAAGTGATATTAAACTCGAAACAACCGAATATTTGATTCAAATAATATTCGAAGGTAAACAATGTGACGACTGATCCGCGAACATTAGAATGAAAATAAAATGAGAGCATCGCACTCTCGCATATATGAATAAATTCATCAGCGCAAATAAGCACACACGTCTACAAACACGCGCATATATACATAAGCGTCTATTACATCGTATAAGTACATCATGCGTAAATATCACGATATGCCTTTTTCACTCCTGGATGAAGGCTTTCTTAAATTCTTTCCATTCATTTCTGTTCTGTGCCTTTCGCAACCATTGCTTCACGACTACCTTCGATATATCATCGTACCATCGTGTGCTCCGTCTACCATGGTTTCTTATTTTGTTTATCGGCCACCATTGTATGACCCGCTTTGACCATCTGTTGTCATGGCCAACCTAATTCAACTTTATTCTAGCAATCCGTTCCACCACTGCATCATCCAACCTCGTTAGTTTCCGTATCTGTACCGATCCGATAATCTGATGTTGAGCATCATTCTCTTATGTGCAGTTTGGGTCTTTCTTATCTTCTGCATGTTTTTTTTTGTATATGGCCATGATTCTGCAGCATATACAAGTACTGGGAGTACACATTCATTATATAATCTCCTTTTCAGATTAATTGGCATTTGCTTGTTTCGTTGTATTCCGCTTAACTTCCCGAACGCAACCCGAGACAAAGATATTCTTCTGGCTATTTCCGTCTTCGTCATCATTTCTTTATTTGTTGTTATTTTTTCCCCTAAATATATATATATAGTTATCTACCTGTTCTATTTCCTTTGAATTTATTCTTATTTTTATTGTTTTTCCCGTGTTAGTCATTATTTTTGTTTTTTGGAGGTTTATTTTTAACCCTATCCTGCCGGAATTTACATTTAGATCTGTTACCATCGTCTGTAATTCTTATGGGCTTGAACTTATCAATAGTATGTCATCTGCAAACCTGAGATGGTTTAGATATTCATCATCAATTTTGATACCGTTCGCATTTCAATTAAAATTTTTAAACGCACTTTCCAATGCGGAAATAAACAATTTCGGTGAAATTGTATCGCCTTGTCTTACTCCTTTTTTTATTGGAATATTTTTTGATTTCTTCCATAAGTTTACTTGCATTGTAGCAGAGTTATAAATGTTCTTAATAATCTTAATATATTTATTATTAATTCCAATATCATTCGACGAATTTATCACTGCCCAGACCTCTACTGAATCGAACGCTTTTTCGTAGTCTATAAAGGGCATGTATATATGTCGTATTCATCGCACTTTTGTATCAACATTGTGATCGTTAACAAGTGTTCATTTGTATTAAACCCTGATCTGAAACCGGCCTGTTCTCTCGGCTGACTGAAGTCAATTCGTTGTTTTATTCGACATGGTGACATAATGGCTAGAGCACTCGTGTCTCAAAGATAGACGGTTTGATCCCAGTCGCGAATTAATATTTATAAAATTTTTCATCATATTATAACTCTTATTCACTACTGAGAAGGAAGTAGCACCACACTCTGTATAGCATCATATAGGCGCACCACGCATTGCATATAATTTGAACTCTAGTACATTTTATACACAAAAACAACGTACAATAATGGATTAGTCACGAACGTTTCCAACGAACAGTACTCAGATGACGACGATCATGTATTTACACAGTAGGCTATTACGAAACAATTTCATATTATATATATATCCCATCTTTATATATATATCTCATCTTAGATTATTAAACGAGCAATTCTTGCGTGTATATATAATATACATGGCTATCTCGGAAACGGTTCTAACGACTTTAATGAAATTTTATACATACCTGTAATTTATTAGGTAATGAAAAATGGCCTATATGGAAATTACGAATTTTGGAATATTAAGTCCCGACCACGAGTACACCCAGTAAAATTTTGGAAATTTCGATTTTTTTTTTTCGTCATATTTTTTTCTATACTCATCTAAATGTACGTTGAAAATTTTAGCTCTCGATCGCATTAACCGTTCGAATATTAAATGTTTGGAAATTTGCTTTTTACCGCATATGACATTAGTAAATATAATTGAAATGTTATATCTCGGTTAACGTTTCGATTTAAGGTAGCGGATATTTCGGAAATATGTTTTAATTCACAACTGATTTATTTAAAGGGAAAATAATCCCATAATTCATTTCACCGCCCCACAAAAGAAAAAAAAAAAAAAAAAACATGAAGTATAGTCTCCTCGTGATACTTTCGATAGTCCCGGACGCTCTGCTCGTCGACATGCTGCTTCTTTAAACCTGTCGAGAGAATCTGTTCGCCCCGTATATTGCTGGAAAACTTGAAATTTATTCCTTATAAACGGGTATCAAGAATTAAAAAGTATCGACCATGCACAACGAAAACTTTTTGCTGAAACGATGATGAAAAAATCGAAGACGAAGAGATCGATTTAAACAATCTTCGATGAAGCTCATTTTCACCTTTCCGGATTTGTAAACAAACAGAATTACCTATACTGGTCCGAATCTAATCCAAATTCAATCGAACAGAAGCCGTCACAAAGCGAGCGAGTAACCGTCCTGGCTGAGGTTGGCGAAGTGGGGATGGTGAGCCTTATTTTTTCACCGGTACTACTATCAACGGAATGCGCTATATCGGGATGATAACTCATTTTTGCTTCCCTCACAACGTCGTCATCGTCGTGTTGGCCGTACATGGTTTCAACAAGATAGTTGCCACGTGTCACTGTTCAGCAGAAACGCTCGCAGTACTAAAAGAAGCGTTTGTAACCGCATATTAACGTGTCGCACGGATTTCGACTTGCCGCCACGGTGGCCAGGTTTGAGCACTCCAGGGTTTTTTTTTGTGGGATACCTTAAAAGCCTCGTTCACGAAACACGTCCGCGATAGCTGGAAGACTTAAAAACTCGGATTTCTGAAGAAATTTCAAAAATTCAGCGTCCTATACTCGAAAAAGTTGTCGAAAATGTTGTAAAAAGACTGAATGAATGTATTGTTGCAAATAGCGATCATCTGAACGATATTGTGTTCCATAAATAATTGTAACCTAATCTCTCGCTTTCCTATTTTTAAATAAAGTTTCATTGAAAACTTTTGGTCGAGTACTTTTGGAGTTATTAAAAAAAAAAAAACACGTCAGTTTTCTCTGGGTCACCCTATATATATATATATATATATATATATATATATATATATATATATCGAGCAAATCGGGTACTATATAATACATACATTAAAATATCAGTACTTGATACTCGTTCCCGCCATATATATATATATTTTATATATATTTTATATATATATATATATTTTATATATATATATATATATTTTATATATATATATATATATTTTATATATATATATATATATTTTATATATATATATATTTTATATATATATATATATATATATATATATATATATATATATATATATATATATATATACGCACAACGTAAAGTGTAAAGTAATATTAACAAAATAAATATAACTTGCACAAAATAAAATGTTTTACAAAACACAGTATCCCGAATAAGAAGCAATTTAACATAACGTCAAAGTATGGAAACTTTTATTATAATCATACAATACTCATGACGCTTACATTGTTATCAATTTTCGGTGCTAGTATGAAGTATTAAATATATATATATATATATATATATATATATATATATATATATATATATATATATATATTCGAATAAATAAATGAAACATACACAAAAAAATACAGCAAAAACTGTCTACTTCTCCCAAAAGTTGAGAGATCACACTTAAAATAGCGAACTTTCGCTATATAAACATTAGTGTAAACTTACCCAACTTTTTTTTATCTCATAAAATTAATTTTCAAATGTTTTAATACAGGACGAATAAGAATAAATAAAGTCGCCATTTTCTTATCGATCAAATCTAGAACGTCTGTACTGATTTTGATACGCGTTATTACCGCTACTGCCATTATTACCTCTAGGCCGATAGTTTCTAATTTCCTATAACGAAATGCGACTTATTAGTATATTTATATTATTTTTTTAATTTCTACGCTAGATAAAAATATTTATTTTCTTATTGAAGAAAAAAAAACATTAACAAATACTAAATACAGACTGTGATGAGTCCTAACAATATAACACACACATTCGATAAACTATAATTCGTTTTATATGTATCAGGGAGTCTTAAATCTCTCACGGAGATATCGTGATTATGAAATACCCAACTAATATATGAGATGGTGGCCGCTTATCTCTGGCCTGAGCTAACCGAACACATTTTTTTGAAGCTTTTTCCTTCAGCTTCTTCTTCTTCTCTTCTTTCGTGTTAAAAAAAAGGATCTTTATGCGTTACAGGATGTTTCCCCTATTTTCATCCAATAAAAGATTGATTGTTCCTCGCCACATATACAGGAAGAGCTGTCAGATTCTCCACTTATTCAAGTTGTCTTTTGTTCAAACAACCATTCTTCTTAATCTGTTTAGTGAACGCCACGTTCCGTACGGCTCCTGGAGGAAGGTGTGTTCCTTAGGTTCAATCAATGGTTCGAAAAGGATTCCTCTAGCTAAATTGTAACATGTTTTAAATACCATAACTCGAGAACGGCTATCCCGACTTTGCTGATTTTTTGCTGTGTACATAATTGTAAGGACAGTGCATATATATATATATATATATATATATATATATATATATATATATATATATATATAAAAATTGAAATTTGGAAAAAATTTCTTCTGTACGTGTGTTAGTTACCGTACTCCTTCTAAACGGCTGCATCAATTCTCATAAAATTTTGTGTGCGTGTGTGAGTAAATCAGGAAAAGGTTTAGATTTATAATTGAACCCAGTAGGTGTATTTTGGGGGTTTTTGGGTGACTTTTTTGAATTTCGAGTATTGTATAATTTTGCAAGAACCTATTTAATAGATAACGATACGTTACGTTGCGAATTAAAAAAACAAACGCATGTAACTACGATGGATAGGTTTCGAAATATAATTTTTAAAAAATTTCCAGCTTGCCATATTTGGCAGGGCATAGCGCTCGACGTATTTTTAAACGATTCCGCCTCTTGAAATAGTAATTTCTATCTAAGATCTATCATATAAAACGAAAAAAAAAACAGAAAAATTTCAAAATGAACATACAGATCTTTAAGATTTTTTTCAAAATTCACTTTTTTCACGAAATTTCAAAATATGAGAAAGTAGTTTAATCGAAAGTTATGCGGCATTAAGATACGCGTCTAATAACGTCGGTGTTGTATTTTTAAACAAAATACTCGTCGAGAAAATTGCGGTTAAAGGATTTAGGGGGTTTGGCTCGTTTTTATGGATCCTCTGATAGTTAGGGGGTTCAGGTTAACGTTAGACTAAAGTAGACGCAGAGATCTATCGTTTACGTTATAGCGTAAATTTGATCAAAATTACGAGTTTAAAATTCGATTTTCGATAAATTTCTGGAAGATTTTCGGTCGCCCGATTCAACAATGCTTTTATCATGGGGTGTGATATATCTGTATAAATATATATATATATTGAATATACACTATACATTAGGTAACTATATATTTATATCCGACGAGTTCTGTTGTGCGGGTTACGTAACCGCGCGCGTTATAGCAGCAACTATAGAGTATACTACTATATCCATTTACTATCGTGCGCATTATATGAGTATGTGTGTTTGTATTTGTTTATACATACACGTTTTAACGGCGGTAGCAACATATATATATATATATATATATATATATATATATATATATATATATATATATATATATATATATAACTAATTTTGCGTTGTTGTGCGTGCTGCGTAACCGCCCGCGTTATAGCAGTAACTGTACAGTATACTATGCCCGTCTGTACTATTATTTAATTTCTTATCTGCTAATAGTAAACAATACAACGTTTGCCGGGTCCGCAGCTAGTATATATATAAAAAACAAAACCACCAGGTGGTGCCCGTGGTAAGGATGACTTTTGTTTATAAATTGCGTCGGCTAATTCTTACAACACAAGAAAAGGATTCCTGCAGCTAATATATATATATTCCAATTAACTGCTAATGGAACCTTATCAACCGATGGCTTCCTACTAGTTCACAGTTTCTGCGATGATTTTTACAGATATTTTATTTTCAATTCGGATAATATACGTAGAACTGAAGTTCTGTTCAAATAATAACATTTTGATTATAATTTGGACGCGGTGAATTGCGAAAATTTGTGGTCAATAGGACGCCATCAGTCTATTTAAATTTGTATCGTTAATTATTAAGTTCGAATAGTTCGTAATAATTTTATATGCATACACATAGAGCATAAGCACACACACACGCGAGTTTTTCTATTTTTCTATTCATTTGTAAATATCTACACCCAAAACACGCGAACGAATTAATCTTTTCGAACTGCATTAATATAACGACGATACGAAAGAAACGTTTATTATTATTATTAGTTTTAATTACGATTATTAGTTTGACTTTATTATTATTATGTTGCATGAACTGCATCTTCTAATTTTGTTTTGAAAAAAATAGTATTTTAAAAATTGAAGTAGAAGATGGTAGAACTAGGAGACAAAGTGTGAATACATGGTTTCATTGCCACATTTTAATAAGACGCATGTGAGAGCGCAAGCTATATACGCAGGAGCTTAAAATACCGAGGTTTCTGACAAGAAGTCTCCTTAATTATAAACGAAGGCGTAAGGAACTGACGCGTTATATATTTTATTTAGGGAATTTGTACCTTAGATAAATACATAATCTTCCTTATTTTTACCTACGACAATTCTTCACTTAATAAAATGTTATAATTCTGTACATAAACTGGAAACTCCATACTTGTCCGGAGCGGCATAGTTAACTTACAAATTTTTTTTTGGAATCGTAGGCTTGGAATATATACTCAGACGTGGATTTACGTACGACTTTTTCTTAAAGTTGATATAAATGTTCATTTAACACAACAACGCAACTGTTTAATTTTTAACTGTATAGTTTCACAGATTGGAACATACGCGAACAGAAATTATTATTATTTTTTTTAATGAACAAGTGTATACCACCGTGTACATTGCCACGCACGCCTTAATGTTGTTGAGCATGTATGAGCGTATATGTCGACTTAATTGTGCGTAGTAAATAAGTATGTGCTTGTGACGTGTACACGCGGGCTTGCAAATCTTAGTATACTTTTACTTATGCTGGATTATTGCGCACAGATGGATATATATAATTATTTATATCGTATATACTTTTATACAGTTGTATATACTTCAAACTTGTACATAAGTGTTACAGTAAATAATTGTAAATACACTGGAAAATTTGTAATATTTCATATTATATTCAAATAAATTTGGTTTGATTATTACTATTAAGTTAATTCAAAAGACGTCGATTCAGTATTATGAAGGATTATTGAGGTTCTTGAATAAAGAACATGTATTATGTACATAATTGATTTATATTTTAAAAAAAAAGAATTAAAACATAAAATAAAAAAACAAGAATAATACAAAATTGAAACATTTATTCTATATTTTCTTAACTCGAGTATTTTGAAAAGCATGTTTACTAGCATGTACGTATGTAATTGACAACAATACGACTGTGTGGGTGTATCCACAAGTAACATTATGTACATTATAATGAAAATGGTCGAACTGATGTAAAGTAATAACATACCCAAATTACTTATCCTAACTGTCTTATTTCATTTAATAATTAATTCGATTTTATCTTTCTGGATTGTTCGAGCTTTATTGAAATGAATTTTGTTTGTCCATAGTACACCGTGCACAACCCATTTAAAACGTTGTATTTCATTAGGTTAAGGTTCTATTCATTTTGACGAAATGGTTATAAATTTTTCTTTATTTCTTTGTGTTTATGATATGGACTCTTTTGTTTATTAAGTATATTTAGTAATATGGAAGTGTAATATTGAAATAAATTGAAATCATTATTATTATTAAAATAAATAAAAATTGAAATTAACTGTGCAAATCTTACCGTTGGATTGGACATCGAGTTGGTGTAGCGAACATTGCGATTATCTTGATATCTATAAAACACGCAAAATTACGAATTTTCAAAATCTATTTTCACCATTATTTATAATTTTAATAATAAATTCGTTTAAAATTAGCAAAAAAAAAGAAAAAACTAAAAAATTCGATCGAATAATAAATTTTATTTTCATAAGGATGAACGGTTTGATATATTTTTGTCTAAAACGCGATTGATATAAAAATAATCGTGTAACTATTATTTTACGTTTCAAATTTTTTTCTTAACCTATCGGTACATTACGATCACGTTGCAAGTTTTAACGCGCGAATTTAAATAAACGAAACAATAATGTCGACTTTATCATTGCAAAATATTAACCGTACTTATAAAACAAGAAACTCAAAATTTCTCCTTGTTCGACAAATTTTACTAATTAAAGAAAACATCTTTACATAAACGGGTGAGGTGGGAAATCCGCCGTTAAATTTTAGAAAATTCGAGTTTTTTTCACACCGTCTTTTTCTCGATACTTATCTAAATGTAGGTTGAAAATTTCAGCTCGATCGAATTTTTCGCGAATATTATAAAATTTACCGCGTCGGTAAATATAATTAAAATTTTATATCCGGGTACCGTTGAGATTTATTATATCGAATCTACCGAAAAAAATTTCAAAATATCAAAAAATTATTTAGAACAAAAAAATCCGATCGAAAAATGACAAAATTAATTTCCCGAAAAACATTGAGGGTGCTTCGCTCCGTTCTCTGATACTTGTCAAAACTGACATTTTCGGTTATAACGCCGGAAATTAATGAAACGAGAAATAATTCTACACGATTAAAGTGGTTATAGTTACGTATATAATCGTTTTTAATGGTGTGTGATTCGTATATATATATATATATAAATATACTTTCCGAAAAAACATGATTTTACAACAAAAAAATGAGTAAAGCCCAGATACACATATATATGTAGCATATTCGGATCAACATTAATTTTTTCTCGATTTGCTAAAATCTTTTTCGGTTAAAAAGAATAAAGGCAAGCATAAATTTTTTCTAATTGACACACAATCACACAGCAAAACGTCCATGAATATATATATATATATATATATATATATATATATATATATATAAAAATGCTACACAAAATATAAATCTAATTAAATATAACGTTATGATGAGCATCACATACACTTCCTGGTACAATTAATTCATCATCAACATTTTTACACACACACATAGAAATTGGATAATTTTCTCCTTATCGACAAATGTAATAAAATCGAACGAAGTGATTTTCCATTATTCGCCGATAAAAAATTTCCGAAAAAATAATAATAATAATAATAATAAACGTCGGATAATTGGTCAGAATTTCGACATATACTTACGTCAACACGTAAACGTGCAAATCGCATACACGCCGAAACACGTAAAGACCGTGTATGTGTAGAGTTAAACCACTAACGTAATTAAGCCGCAGATTGGACCAAGTGGGCGAATAACAAAGTCGACCAATTGAATTCCAGTCGAGGGGTAAACAACTTTCATTCAATTCCGGGACATAGCGAGGATAATTGAAAATTGCGGAAAAAAAGAAAGGGTCGCCACCGAAGACAAACTTCGATATAGGCTAGTTAACTTAACCGAAAACAGCTTTTTAGCTTTGTGTTGGTTAACTTTATTAGCTTTCGGACACTGTCAGCCCCTTTTCGTTTTTGTCAGCGAAACGACGTCTAAAATTCGTTAGTACCGCCTTTTCTGTCCGGATATTCTCTTTATTAGAATTCTTGTTCTTCTCCTTTTTCATTCTGTCGCAGCACATACACTTCCAACATTCGCTTCCAATTAATTTTATCATTCGCGTGATATATATATATATGTATATATATATCTCGGGAGAAATCTCGAATTGAAGCATTTTATCGTTTTAAATAAGTGCTATAGAATAATTATTATATAACTGAATTCTACGCCATAGCATTCTAACTGTATTATTATTATTATTATTATTATGAAGAATAATAATGATTAGTATTGGTATAACAACGATAGTCGAGCACGGTGAATAAACAACACAATATTACTTTTTGACGATTACGTATAGAAAACAGATAACGCGCGTGGTAGAACAGTTTCGATCTACTGAAATTGTTATTCGACTCAATTTATTTTAACGCTTTTCACTTTTGTTTTTTGATCGTATTATTTCTAAACGTTCAGCACTTCGTTGATCTTTAAGAATTTAAATTGTAATTGACCAACGGAATACGATTAAGCATTTCAGTCATAGGGTGTACACCATACGGAGTATGAACTTTCGATGCTACAAAACATATATATTATCATAATAAGCGAAGTATCTAATTAACACAGAATACATCAATTCTAAATATATTTATAAACCACATTAAAAATTATCTAGTCGTCTAAATAGCAGTATTATAGACAAAATGTTACTTTAAACGTTTACCTCCCTAAAGTTGTAACAAAATTTACAATTTAACGTAAAAATTAATATTGTGTGACTGAAAGGGTTAAATTAATTTGATCGCAACGATTGTTCGAATTATTTCACGAAAGCGATAAAAATCGATCTCGTTATATATATATATATATATATATATATATATATATATATATATATATATATATAATGATAGAAATGACAATGCACATGTCGGAGTATTACAAATAGTAGACAAGTATCTGTATGTCGGAACCCTTATCAACAATATGGATGAATGCAGCGAAGAAATTAAAAGACGTACTTTGCAAAGACAGCGATGTCAAGGCTTAACAAAATCTGGAAGAGCCATGACATAAGTATCTGTACAAAATTCCGTCTAGTTAATAAATTAGTAATGTCAATATTTCTATATGCGTCCGAATGCTGGACGCTGAAGAAAAATGACAAAAACTATAAACGCTTTTGAAATGTATTGCTGGAGAAGAATGTTGAGAATACCATGGACAGATCTAATATTTCAATATTCCAACAGTTAACATAAAGACATGGTTGAGCTCTATCAGGAAATATTGACCGAATAAAACAATTAGTCGGGACGTCGTTACATCAATGGGCACGATTAGCTGCGGATAGTGATTAATGGCGTAAAATGGTTTTGCAGATTGGTTCATAATTAGCACAACGTTCGGATCGAGTGATTGAATATGAATATATATATATATATATATATATATATATATATATATATATATATATATATATATATATATATATATATATATATGAAAACATGTTGCAGGAGTATAATATGAAAATTAACAAAAGGAAGACCAAAATATTAGTATGCAATAAATATAATAATATAACTAATCAATTTTATATCGGTATTAAGGGAGAAAACGTAGAACAAGTAAACGAATTTTGTTATTTGGGAAGCGTACTAACTAAAGATGGTAGGAGTAAAAGGGATATAAAAAGCAGAATTGTCCAAGCCAAAGCAGCATTTTATAATAAGAAAAACTTATTTACATCAAGAAACAGATCTAGCCGCTAGGAAACGACTTCTGCAAGTATATGTATTCAGCATTACCCCCCGTATGGGGGCGAAACTTGTATAATGACGAAACATGAGAAGCAAAGACTGATGGTATTAGAACTCTGGTGTTACAGAAGATTACTAAAAATAAAATGAACAGTTAAGGTAACCGACGAGGAAGTACTGAGAAGAATTGAGATGGTTAAAAATAATAGTAAAATGAAGAACCCAAATGATATGTACTACGACACGAAGCGTCTAATAGAAGGGATGCATCCGGGAAAGAATGTGATTGGAAGACCCCGAACAGATTAGAATCCACAGGTACTGGAAGATGTGACAGCGTCATTGTATGAAGAACTGAAACGGATGACACAGAATCGACAGAGATGGAAATCAATGACAAACAAATCTTAGGATTCAACACAATATGATTATATATTATGACGATCTAAGACGATGGGGGTACTGATGGAAAAATAAAAATAAAATTAAAAATAAAAATAAAATTAAAAATAAAAATAAAAATAAAATTTCGACAATAGTTAACGTAATATAATATATCGGTCAATAACCAAGGTATTTCCATCGTAAGACACTTAGATCGTCAAAACTGATAAGTTACATCGAAAGTTACTATAACAATCATAATAAAGGGAATAACCGGGGAAATAAGCATAATATAGCCAAGTACGAATATGCCAGGCTATTCGGGTAGAGCCAGCAGCGCGTGGCCACATGTATGTGTGTATGTATAGAGATATATTCGATATCGATATTCGTTCGTTAATTGTTAAGCTTGTCGGTTATTCTAGTCTAACTTCTCTTACGTCGATGATGGTAACGACTGGTCAGTTTTTTCTAGTCTTTGGTAGTACTCGTATATCACGAGATATCTATAAAATATAACGCAAATTTGCTTTTATATTTTAGATTAAAGTAAAGGAAGCATATATTTGTAACTTAATAAATGATAATGAAAATAGAAAATTTTAAAGAAAATTTATTAAAATAATAATCACGAAGATCGATATATCATCGAGTACGGACCTACGACGACGGCAGTCGGTTAGGATATTTCTGTACCATCCGGAGCCAGCCATCGCGAATACCTGTGATACCACAAGGTCGTACGATATTTTTTTTTATTATTTACTTCGTTATATTATCATTTTAGTAATTTTAATATATGTATCTAAATTGTGAATAAATCGCAGCTATGTGTTGTGAATGAGTTATGTCGTGAATATTATTTGTATAAAATTTTTATGTATGTGTAATAGTGTAAAATACAATAGATTAAATTCAAGTAACATTTACTAGTCATTTTTGAATATAGTGATACCGGCTGCTGGTTCTATACGCAGGGTTTCCGGTTAGGCACTCAATTACTTACATCTAGTCTCATAATAATCTTTTAAATAGTAATAATAAAAGTTAAATTTTTAATTAATTAAATAATTAAATTTTAATCGATGTATTAGTGTGTCACCGGCTGCGAGTTCTACAAGCAGTCCAGGTTAGGCACTGGCGACCGCGATCCTATAATTCTTTTATCAAATTACGAAATAAAGCCCTCCATTTCATAATAAATTAAATTAAACTCTATTTCGCATCAAATTGTCACCGTAGTCGGGATTAAGGACCATTTCGTAATAAATTGGCGATCACCACGACGTGATTTAGGGCTATTTCGTAATAACTTGGCGATCACCACGACGGGATTAAGGGCTATTTCGTAATAATATATATGTATATATATATACAAAGTATGCTTGTATTCGTGTATAATTAAAATCATTTATTTTTTTATTTCAGCTCGTAATATTACAATAACACGTTAAAACCGAAAAATTATGATTCAGCGGGAACGTGCAAATATGTCAAAACATGAGTTTTGCCTTTCTTCAAAATATTTAGATATTTTATAATCCGTAATTCTATTCTTTTTTAAAAAAAAAATATAATATTCGTTAAATGTTCAATAAGTACGTGATGTTACTGTTCCTATATATTACATTTTTGATCGTTCCAAGGTTTGTATGTCGGTGCTCGGTGATGTGCAACCGATGTGTAAGTAAAAGTTTATATTGTATTTACTAATCTGTTGAGAAATACGCGTGTGTACAATTGGAGTAGGAATACATAAACGGGACGCACATAATGTGTGTTTTCAAGTGTGTAAGATTCGTGAATAAATGTTGTTTTATCTGTATTTTTTTCGTTTGTTGTAATTTTTAAATTATTCGATGTACTATTTAATAATTATAAGCCAGCATTATAATTGATTTTTTAGATGTTGTGTGAACTCCATTACAATAAATAAATATTATATCGCTTACGTACATATATGGAAACGCCAAATTATTATCGAAATTTGATACATTTTACAATACGATAGAAGGAAACGAAAAACTTTAATATTCTAATTCCTTATCGTGAAATAATTCCAACCTACAGTGTTTAAAAAAAAAAAAAAAAGGCTTGATTCACACTACAGGTACGATCACGCTCCGGTAAAATATTCCCAAATGAAAAACAATGTAAGCATTCACACTATCTCAAGTTTCGCACCGGTCACCTCAATCCGAAATTTGGCTGGTCGAGAAGGTTTTTCGACGGAAAATATAAACGATAAATTAAATATTGAACTAATTTGAAATACAAATATAAATATTTTTTATTAAAAGTACAATAGAATCGAATTTAATTATTGACGGTTCAAGACTAACTGAAGCCTGACCATAAATGCGAACGATATGTGAGCGTGGCCATACCTACAATGTGAATCAAGCCCAAAGCGTCCGCAATTGTTTTTTTTTTTTCGAATTATTTTATACGCATTTCGAACGACCTACTAACCTGTTACTATCGGTTTGTCTAAAAACAGGATAACGATTTTGAGCAACGTGGCCCGGTGTTCTCGGCGAAGAACCGTCGTACCGATTACTTTGATAATGTCGATTATCGTTGTTATACTGATTAAAACCTGATCTACCTCCTCTGTAATTGTTGCGGCCGTAATAATTTTGAGTTTGTTGTTGATAAGTACCGCCTTGGTACCGATTTCCGTAATTATTATTATCATTATCATTAAACTTATATCCTCGATTATCTTGATTGTGTTTTACTGAAAATAAATTAAAATAATTAACGACGATATCGAAGAAAAAATACAAAAAAAAATAACGTACGTATTCGAATTTTCAATAAAAATAAATAAATTAAAAAGAAATACGAGACAAAACGTTGAAATAAAATTATTAATACAAAATAGAGAGAGAAAAGAAGGATAAAAATTCGTTCGATCAAATAAAAAAATATATATAAACGTCAATTTTGCGCCGTCTAAAAACCAGAATATCTCGCATTCTAATTTGAGCTTATTTATATAGGTTCCATCTTGTTAATATTACAAGATGTAACTGTTGGTCTGGAGATATTATAGATGACCTTGAACATTTTATATTTGAATGTCCTGCATTCGCAGACCAGCGTCTTAGATATAAAGTATAAAAAACATATAGTCCCTCCATTCAAATAGCACTAATCAATTAATATTCCTCAAGTTCTCTGAAAGTGCAACGCAACATAAATTTAACATCATCAGCTAATTCTTATCTCTAATAAATAAATAAAAAAAAAAAGTAATGATCAATATTTATTACATGTTTAGAAAATTAAGTCTAAATAAATTATTTTCTTTCCGCCGTGGAAGTATTGTATAAGCAATCACTGATGGTTGTTGGGACTATGTTATTGTCATCCTGACTACCACTTTTAAATTATAAGTACATTTGCAGATAATTTTATGCACACACAAATAGGCTAGGCATTTACAATATATCTATGCATCCTTTTTCTTATGTTATTTTTTACTTTTAATGCACACGTAACACAAGCAACTGCACATTTATATACAATTATTTAAAAAATACATTTGCCCCCACCCGTTTGACGGGATATAAAAGATTATTAGCGAAATTATTTACACCTTCGTAGCTGTTTTTATATTGACGTAAATAAATTTCACAATATTTAAAGTATTCGTAAAATAGCATCGATACATGCCGAATTCCTCGAGCGCTAAACTGGAAAGCTAATGTAAGGAATCACCTCGCATCTGATATTTTTAGCACATTCTTCAATAAATGAGTTTCATTGTTTACTTAGGATAACTCGCCTACATCTGAAAATACCCCACTTTGATAGGAGGTGAGGGGGGTCCGCATTTACCGTTGGCAGTTCGAATTCTTTTCAAGCAACATCGTTCTTTCCTAAGAAATTCCACTACAGGAGGTTAATCTACAGGATCTTCGACGAGAGCACCGTTTGTTAAGGAATTACACACGTTGACTTCCACATTCATTAGTTCATTGTTCCTTATAGTGTACAAATTCAACACTTTTTAGATTTAATCGAATTAAAGGAAACCAGAATTGTATTACTTTGTAAACAATTGAATCCTTGTTCGAAGGGAAAACTGATATTGGGCGTAATACAAGTCGATGAGTATCGAATTTACAAAATGAAATCGAAAATGAAAGAGACATAGAGAGGAACGACTGCCATTGACGAATGTAGTGGACAGTTAATATGACTTTGCACACAAACTAAGGTCTGAATAAAAAAGAAAAAAGTCACAAATGAAAAGTAATTGGCCAGAGACAACGATGTGAAACGTAAAATTCATAAAGGTTTTTTTTACGGGCTTCCACAAGGTTTACCCATTACAAATTGTAATATAAAAAATTAGATAAAAATATAGTAGTTATAAAGTTGCAATCACGAATGAACTTACATAGATAAATACAAATGTGCACATTACGAGCAGCAAGTAAGAAGGGCATGCTTGTGGAGAAAGGAATAGATAAGGACTTGATTGTATAATTTGTGTTATAGAAAGAGAGATAATGGGAACATCCAAAGAATATGTGATTTGCGTCGGCAATAAGGTTGGTATCTGCAGAATTTGAGCAGTAGAGAGATAATTTTTATTTTGAATAGTGAAGAAAGGGAACTATTTTTTTGAATCGTAGTCTACATATGGCGATTATGAATGACGAATTTGGTTAACTGGTATTTATGTATTGTAAAACTAGGGCAAACATGGAAGATCAGTCTGAAGCAATATACAGGTTATTCCAGACCGTTTTCCAGTATTCCTCGTGGGCAGTTTTAACAATGGAGAAAAAATCAACGTGTGATGTGAATAAGCGATGAACAGTTCAAGAAGGTTAGGAGAATGAGCATAATAGTCACCGAGAAAGCTACAGCTGAGTGGCCAGGGATCCATATAAAATTAATGGAGACACCAACATCCTATAGAAGAGTGACATGATTGCGGTTTTTGGAATGATGGTTGTAGAGTGAAAATTTTATGGCAGAGAGACAACTTTTGAGGTCTGAAAAGATTACAATTTTTTTTTAGATGACTAGAAAGAATGAAGCAGAGAGGCCTCTGCAGTAAACATAGAAGAAATTCGCAAGAGAGTAAACTTTTTAACAATTTGGAAGGAAGGAATACAACAGCTGAACCAACATGTATAATTGATTCAGGGACGTCTTTGTAGATAGATGCCAATTTGGAAAAATGGTTATTAATATGATAAATAAAAAGTGCGTTAACAATAGAAAAAGCAACGGAAACTTTGAATGTTTTTAAATAATCTACGTCTATATGTAAGGATATCTCGTTATTGGCGAAAGGAAAAAAATAACTAGAAGGAGAGGTGGATATTATTCGATTATTATAATTGGATAGATGATACGCAGAGAGGAAAAGGATTAGATGGCGACTAAATCACCCGTTTTGGAAAATATTAAGAAAAGAGAGGAATAATGAAAAAGTTCGAGATGAGAAACAGTTTATAATAAAAGTTGTCAGCTAAATATGTCTGACATATATATATGAGAGGAACTTTTGTCTCCATTTCCATAGCTGATATTGTAGTAGAGACAGGTGTTCCTAAGGATAAGCGTAGACATATTTTTTGAACTTTGCCCAATGTGGAAATATACGTAGCTGGAGAATTGCCAAACAAGATACTATAATCCATGATACTGCATATGACAGATTGGTACAGAAGCAACAGAATTACAACAGAATTAGATCACCTCCAAAGGTTATATGAAAAAAAAATTTAAAAGATTAATCAGTTTTTAAACTTTTTGTGTAGATAATTTCAATATATACTTACGCAAGTTGAGTCTACAATCCAACACAAAGTCTAAATATTAGTGAGACATAGAATATGGAACTACGCTTGTAGGAAAAATAACAGAAACACATTTATCAGCAAAAAGAGAAATACACATATTGTTTAGTTGCGTGTTAAAGTGAACTAACATACTATTTACTGGTTGAACACACTCAGTTAGGTTATAATTAATTCCATAAAGTGCAATGTCGTCCGCATAAGATAAAATATTAGTATATTAAGCAAGTTTAAGTACATAAATATTGAATAAAACAGGACTTTAGACTAACCCTAGTGGTAAGTCTAAATACACCAGCCTAGTAACAGTATTGGTCGTGGATGAATGTTTAAAATTAATACCGGTTTGTAAATAATTTACATATGGAATAAGCAAAAGAATGAATTCCTAAGGAATTAGAGAGTCAAAAAGCATGGCTGAGTATTGAATCAAAAACTCCTTAAAGCCTTATTTATATCTAAAAAGCAAGCAACTAAATATTTATTTGATATGAAAGACATAAATTTCAGCAACCACATGGGACACACAGTTCAGGGAACTTATGTTGCTACGGAAACCAAACATCCCCGATGAAAAAAATTTATTATTTTCAAATCACCAAACAATTCTATTTTTTGTATCCTTTCATATGTTTTATGTATACATGAGGCCAAATAGGACGATATAATGTATTACCACGACTAGAATTAGGTTTATTAATTGTAACCACGAGAAATTGAGACCCGTCTTTGGAATGCCAGTCTTAAGGAAATAATTGAAATATTTTAAGAAAATCGTAACATCAAAAGGTGGGAGATTATCATTTAGGATTTTGTAGGTGATCCCGTCACAACCAGATGAAGATTTTTTTAAGGAGAGAGAATGTAGAATTTCAGATACACTTATAGAACCAGATGGAAAACTGGAAATTAAATCGGGAGATGGGAAAGGATTGGAGTTAAAGCAGACATGGAAAAAGAAAAGTCTGACAAATTAGGAACATGCAAAGAAGCCATAGTGTCAACAAAATGCAGAATGAGTCAAAACTTGGCTTCATCAATGTTTCCGTGGTGACAGAGTTGATGAATAAGGGAGAGCCGCTATTTTAGTTTATAATAATATTTCTCACGCCTTAATTTCCATTAATCCTATTTTATTCAATTTGTAATAGTTTGTGTCTGTAAAAAGCCTTTACATGTTTTTCCCGTTTATTAACCATCGAATAATTTCCTAATAGGGACAATTTAATTCATTTTACCAGTGTCTTACCTTAAAACTATTCTATAATATGTGACGATAACTTTAATGATCAGCATTCATCTGAGGTAGTATTACTAATAATAATTCCGACCAACTTATGTTGTTGGGCATAATTAATGTAACCGACTTAGCTATTGTTAATAATGAAAGTCATACTATCATAAAAAGTTACCGCGTCAAAATTAGGCACATTTCAAAAACAAAATTATAAACAGCATAAGTATTTAAAACGTAGAGGTTCGTCGCTTATTACATATAACGCGAACAGAATTTTACAATAAATTGAGAAAATTATATACTCAAATCCTTAGACTGATAAATAAATAACGATAATTCGCGGACTCACATGTTTATATATATATATATATATATATATATATATATATATATATATATATATTTATATATACATGTGTATATATATATATATATATATATATATATATATGTATATGTATATATATATATATATATATATATATATTTATATATATATATTTATATATATATATTTATATATTTATATATGTATATATATATATATATATATATATATATATATATATATATATGTATATATGTATATATATATATATATATATATATATATATATATGTGCGTATTATACACAAAATTTACAAATAGATAAGATCGAAAGATAAATAAATACTTAGTACATAAATTTAACTACATTATATGAAATAATTTATTTATAGAAGTAACGCGTAATTTAGAAGTAAAAACAGTAAACAGGATAAGAAAAACCCGGCAATTGATAAAATGCTTACAGGTTCAAAAGTCATATATATATATATATATATATATATATATATATATATATATATATATATATATATATATATATATATACCAAGTTCACTTCAAACGATCATTTTTTTTTTATACTCTTCAACGATAGGGGTCAAGTAAAAACCAGGATAAAATTGAAAGTCGTTCGAAACACGGATAACAATTTTACAACCAAAACAGCTTATATTATATAGAAGGCTGACAAATACAGTAGTTATGTACCAACACAGTCGTTATTATTACATATACGTAAGCACATTACCCTCGCGTACAATGTTTTATATATATATATATACGACGTCCAGCATAAAGGATAAAGACATGCTTTATATATTTCTAAAAAATAAAAAATGAAGGTCCAGGGTTAGGCCAAGTAGAAGTAGCAGCAAGTAATGTTAACTTAAGCAATATCGGGGTGCCATTTATAACTCAGGAGACGTAACCATCGCTTTAAGAAGTAGTAAGCCGTACTTAGTAATGGTAAGTATACAAAGCGATAGAGTACATCGTAGTTGTTACGAGTCAGTGTTGAGTCGCCATAGCGACCATTCTTATTGTAGACGAAGAAAATGAGGAGGTCCACTACTCGAGCTTTATAGAGAACCTTTTTTTCAAGAGCACTTAAGCATCCAGAATATTTTCCATCTTTGTTCGATTGTATTCTTCGTGAAGGTTTTTCCTTCTTTAAGGTGTATATTATATATATATATATATATATATATATATATATATATATATATATATATACGTACATATTTATTTTTCGTAGATCCAGCATACTTAAGTGTGCCACCCGGTTTCCTTAACGGCGGTTTGTTGTGTTCTCATAAGCGTACATTTCCCAGTTTATCCTTTCGTTTTCTTCAACCTTTTCTCTTTCATTTCATTATGGGACATTTCTCTTCGTAATGCCTTCGAATATTTTTAATCAGCATCATCCCTTACTACCAAAATGCCATCGTCAACTATTAGGATACTTTTAAATAAAACATCGAACTACGTCACTTCTTGAAAGCAATTATATTTTATATTAAACACGCGTCGACATTAATATCGTATTTAAACAGGAAGTTATTTTTTATTCCGTACGTCTAGGTTTTTTCGGAATACTCTAAAGATTTCATAAAGCACATTATGATACGCATAATAATAGTAATAGGTGTTCATTGGAAGATTTACATGTATTAAAGCGATCACTGGTAAACAAGTTAAAATTGCAGCATTTTACAAATGTGGCGCTTTAAAATAAATTTAGAAATAATTTTTTTGTAATAAAAAAATTTTTTTTTTCGCATGAGCGCGCAAAACGCAAATGATAAAATAAAAATAATCGCAACCAAAAAATGTAAAACAAATTTAAGTGCAATTGTAGATACAAATACATGCAAAAATAAATAACCGTACGTATAAGATATTAATGTTACGATATACACATCGTCTTATTTTGGTACATGTATACAAGCAATCATACAAATATGTTTAAACACATATGCATACACGCATAAACATACACGCGTCATTCTTACACGAACATTTATCTACAATTTAGCGTTAAAATAAACACGTATACGCATTTACAAAGGACGAGGTTTAATCGGACTGCCTACACTGTAATATGATTATGAAGTTTAACAGCTGGATTAATAATGGTAATAATAACAGTGATAACAATAACGAAAGATGAAATACTAACAAATTTTGAATTTTAAGCATTTCAAAATTTAGCTGCAGAAATAATTCATAAAAATTCCTATTATTATTATTTAGTAGTAGTAGTAGTAATAGTGTTATAATACAATTACTTATTTACATCGATGTTAATTACTCACGTGTACGCGTGAGTAATAAAATTATATACGTGTATTTCGACTGACGAGGGCATATGTTTCAGTGTATGTACATACGAAGATGTAAATCGACATATATGATAATTTGATTATCTTTTCTATCGGGTCGATGATGCGTATGGTTGGTTGTTTTTCGCGTTTTTGTTTGTTTATTATGGCAACCGGCTTATATGTTTCACACTCTTCCAACTCAGGACAGACGAATCGTCTACGCAAGCCGAGAGACATCGTCAATTTTTGAAGCAGCATTCGTAGTACTACAACAATGAGTAGTAGTAGTCAAAGTAGTAGAGAATAATGCACCGACGTGCAGTAAGTAGGTAAATGAAATTAATGATGATTATGATAACGATGAGGAAACGGATGTGTACACCTTTCAGCAACAGAAAGTAAGAAAGCGGAAGAGTCATACGAAGAAAACCAAAGCTCCCTACGGTTGGAACGTGACAAACTAAGAAGGAAATAATAATCGATTTTTACCAATTCAGGCAGACGAAACGGCAGTTTGCAACGCGTTACTTACACAACAAACGAAGAACTTATTGCACTTGTTAATAATCGAGCTGATATGTAACACAAAAACGAATTTGAAATATTTAAATCGGTGGTTAAATCAGATTTTAAAATAAGCGTGAACGGAAACAGAAAACTGTTATAGACAACAATTGACGATCGCAAGATTTTTTTATTAAATTTACTGAAGGATCAGAATTGTCAGTTTTACACACATTTATTTCCTAAAAGAAACCCACTAAAAATGGTTCTGAAAGGTTTACCGAATGGAATAACTTAACAAAAAATTAAGCAATATCTGCCGTTACCACTGTAACTTCGATATAAAAACAAACATAATTCACAAATAATGCATCCGTTTTATTTAGTTACCTTCCATTCGGTATGGATGTAAGAAAAGTTCTCTCTATAAAAGCTGTATATGTATCGTTTCATAGCCAAATTTATACAAATGAATATGAGAAATATCGCAAGGAAGTAATTTAGCACGTTTAATATATATTACATATATAATATATGTATACAGATGTAAAAATTTCGCTTTTGCGAACGATATTGCAATTATGACTATGTAAACTCTCATAAACTCGATAGTTGGTGAGGACATCACCTACCGTATAAATCCAAAAAACATAAATAGACGACCGCCGATTAAACGATACATACTAGGCAAAATAATATTGTCATTATCTTTTTCGGCTATTTTACTTTCCCATCAAAGTGGTACGCAACCATTCGAACGGATATCTAAGTTGATTAGATTATGAAAAATTCTCGTTCCCGATGGAGTTGAAGATTACATCGTTCGTGTAGAACGCAAAGACATTATAACACGAGTCCGAATAGTATATAAAAATTCAATAGTTTAGGAGTCATAATACACGTAAATAAAGGTAGATGATACTCAATAATCTTTACATTCCAAGGTACTTGACTTTTGTGTCTTCTAGAGATCCACCAAAGTATACAGGAGGACAGGTGTCACGTCTAGTTGTAAAAGTCACCTGCACTGATCTGATTGTCCACTTGTGTGTGTCTAGTCCCGGAAATAATCTAAGCTAGATTGCAACTGGTCGGATGCTTTAGCTGCGTACATTTTTGATAGGAAAACTGTTATCTCAACATCTTTCTGAAAGTAAAGAAGCGGTCCTAATACAGATCCCTACAGCACACTTGCATAAATTGGGTGAAAGTTGGATGTTTCTTCGTCATGTTTTATTTTCACCTATTCGCTAGATATTACCGGGAGAAGTGGAAATATGTGTACGCTAATGGCATTTAATCTTAAGCAATAAACCAACGTGCCATACACGATCAAACGCCTGGCTAATAATCTATAACGGCTTCCAAACCAAAAGCGGCGATTTTGAAAACAGTCAATGATATTTCTGGACACTATGTATTTGTTCAATTACGGAGTGATTTGAACGAAATCCAAACTTATAATCAGGTAATATGTTAGAGTCTTAAATTATCGGAAGGAGTTTTGACAGTAGTAATCTTTCAAAACAATTAGACAAAACAGATAACAGACTAATGGGTGTTTCATTGAGTAGTTTGCCCAGTTTAGTCATTACTACCTGAGCCACCTTCCACTGGGATGGATAATAATTGAGGCGAATGATCGAATTAAATATGATAGTGAGTAGTAAGATGGACCTTCTTGGAATACACTTCAGCATAATAATTGAGGCGAATGATCGAATTAAATATGATAGTGAGTAGTAAGATGGACCTTCTTGGAATACACTTCAGCATTGTAGCCGGGCGCTTTGTGATCGTCCAACTTGATTATCAATACTTTAACTTCGTTGGTTTTTATTGGAAAGAAGTAGTTAATTCACGCGCTGCTTCTTCATAGAAGGTGTTTAATTGAGAATCTGACTTGTGCGGTTTAAAATTTTTCCTCCAAATGGTCGCCAAAAAGGATTAGTTACCCTCCACAGATAATAATCGCAGTGCGTATTGGATAAGATACTAATGAATGACCTAAATATGTTATTGTTATTCTGTTTCAGAAGGCAATTTAATTGTCTATTACGCCTGTTCTGCTTTGTGTATAGGTAGTCTAGAATTTTGCCTCTGTTTTACGTGCTTGCATTTTCCCATCTAATAAGATCTAGGTGTATCGAAGAGGTAGATTTGATTATGGCACGCTACCTCCTATTGAGAGGTATTTAGCTAAGAACCTTGTTGCAGGATACGATTTAGGTATTCTATCGTCTCGTCAATGTTGTCTCCATTCTGAAGGGGAATACTGAGTTCAACGTTATCATCGATCCATGAAGTATATTAGCCAGTCAGTATTTTTTTTTTTTTTTTTGTTATAAAATTTTAACCCTTTTCTTTTAGTAATTAGTAATGGGTTAATTTCCAAAATCACTGCAGAATGATCAGATCTGACGATGAGTCAAACAAAATTTCTACATTAATGTGCGATGAACTTAAGCCTTTGTAAATAAAAAATCGGGTAAGTCCGAGATTTTGTTCGCATCTGACGACGGCCAGTATATTGGTTGGACAGTGGGGAAAACAAAAAAATTGTTTTTTATTACACAGTCTCGGTGTAATAAGACGCGATCCCAGGACGGTGTGTTTCGCATCGTAGTCGCTCCCTAAGATGAATCTGTTGTAAGGTTTCAAAGAATTCTTTGAAATTACTTTGTAATATATTTTGTACTGGAAGACCGTATGCCGCAGAAATTATTAAAGTTTTACTATTGTTTATTTAATAGATGTGGACTGTAAATTATTTTTATTATAATTTTATACATGCTTGTTAATATATTAAGTAATTGAAAATGGCCTGTATGAAAATTGAGAATTTTTAAATTTAACCAAAGAATTTTGGGAATTTCGACATGTTTCGTCGTCTTTTTCTCGATACTTATATCTAAAAATGTACGTTGAGAATTTGAGCTCGATCGCTTTAACCGTTCGAATATTTAGAAATTTGATTTTTACTGCGTATTTGTTAAAAAATATAATTAAAATTTTATATCTCGGTGATTACCAGCATCGGTGGTCCGTCCGGAAATATTTTTTTACGAAATAATTATTTTAAAGGAAAAAAATCGATTTAATTAACTATACTTGCGTATGCTTTTCCGAGAAATACGTTTTTCCAAAAAGAAAAAAAAAAGAAAAACTGGCTTGGCCACATACTATAAAGTTAAACAAAAAGTTTGACGGGACATAAAAATTACATGATAATTATGTGTATATTTTATGTATTCCATATATTATCGTATAAATCATATGGATGTTTTGTATCGTTGATTATAAAATTTTGAAAAAATAATGTAGTAATAAGTAGTAGTAGTGAATAGTAGAAAAGTGACAAATAAATTAATACAACCGTTGCTTTAGCGTCCCTAGGCCTGTGTTTATTTTATTTCGTATGTATATGAAAAACAAATTACGACATTATTATCGAAGGATAGAAATATAGACCGGCAAAACAGGCACGTTTTGTCGAGATTTAATGAGAATCGCGGCACGTGCACGTATTACTATCGACGGTCGTATTCTGACGAAATACACAATAATAAAGCAACATCTCCCGAACGCACGCATATATAATAATAATAACATACTAATAGAATAACAATAATAATAATAATAATAGAATAACAATAATAATAATAATAATAATAATATTGAGCAAGACCTAGCGAAATTGGAAATAAAAGATAATCGTCATAAATCGGTTAGGTTATGATCGAATATAAAAATGTTTTAGGAAGAAGTCCCTAATATAGTTCTCAACCTCGTAGTGGTAAATCTTTCTTTATCGCGGTACTATATAACCGGCGCATTATTTCCGTACGGTTTTTCTCACTTCTGTCGAGACCTTTATTTAAACATTTATCAAAAAGGGGTAAATAATTACACACGCGACGGATGCATCGCGGAGCAGTTAAAAATGAAATTCGTGCTACACCAATACAAGCATATATATATATATATATATATATATATATATATATATATATATATATATATATGCGCGTAATATTAAAACTACAGACATCGAAATTCGAGCAGACTCTTCATATACATAAGAAGTTAAAAATCAAACGTCAAAACAAGGACCATCCCCTCCGTCAAAAATTATTACGGATTTCAGTCGCGGAACTCTAGACTTCGCACGCACGATAAGTTTTTAGTTAAATTATATATATTTTTTTTTTATTTTATCGAGTTAAGATCGTATCTTCGTAATATATAAATAAGGCAAAAATGTAAATATCTGAAAACACCGCACTAAACGTCAAATTTACGTTTGGCCCAGTTTTCACCTTTTGGTCATTTTATTTAACAAAATTACACAATTTACTCGCATCCAAGGAGGCAAGATTCACAATAAGCTCTTCAAGTTTTATTGATAGCGTATTCCTCATCGGTAGAAGTTCAGACGGAAAGCTATCTATATTATTGTATTTTTGAAAGAACCAAATCTGATATTAGATACTATCTTCGATATTGTGCGATAATTAAAAGTGACGCAACGATTAAAAACTTTGTACATTTAACGTCGCGAACTGAGATCGAAACAACGAACGTCGACTTATAATATCCGAGCACTCTATCAATTATGCCTCATCAAATTCGCATATAAAAAGCTAAAAACGACTCCATCGCTATGACGGGTTTTAGCCGCGGGACTATAGACTTTGCCAACGTATAACTAATAAATTTCCAGTTAGATTAAGTTATATTTTTATTCCGTCTTAACCTATTTTCGGTGAAAACCACGTCCTGATTATTGATAGAATTTAACGTCACCACTCATTCATCAGAAACGAACTAAACCGCAGACCCTTGAGTTAGCTCCTTTTATAGGCACTTTTTAATAGGAACTTTATATAGTTCCCGGGCTGTGATTAGTCCCACCGTCAGCTGATCCATCAACTAATACTTCTGCATTACGATTTGTCAATTCTTCAGTAATTAACGTTTGGTTAGCCAATTGATTTGGTTATTTTAATTTTTCTCTATTACTTACTAATACGGGTTTCCAAGCGTCAGCAAGCCGAAATCCATCTTCCCTGTTGAAATTATTTCTCTATTTCAATAGCCTCTCGGACTATTCGCTTCCCATATTTTTGCTCCTTTACCAGTACCTTCCTCACCTTGAAGTCTATAGAATGACCAGCTGTAGTATAGCCTGTACTCTCGTATATATTATATATAAGTGTATCTGAAGAATATCGATATATCGCGCTAAACGCCGAGTTTATGACGTTACTCCAAATAGCTATGTCGAAGTAGACAACTTATAGGAAAAATGTAACTGGTATATGTAAGAAGCAGTATATACGTATTAATATGGGTATATATATATATATATATATATATATATATATATATATATATAATAAAGACGTAAGAGTATACACGAGGGAGAATAAAATGATTTAAAATCTAAAATTTGTTTCAAACATACCTGGTGGAGGAACTGACGAATAATTACTATGGAACCTGTAACGAAATTAGTAATTAACATTAACGCCAGATAAACATTTCGATATTTCTAAAATAAGAACTTTATCGATCGAAAATATTGTATGCGATTTATGAAAAATATTAAATAATTCGATACATTTAATTATCTGTAACGTATTATTTGTATTAAAACGTTACTTAGATATTGTAATATTACACGAGTTTACGATAAAAATTATCTTGGTTTGACACGTAATTTAAACAGACAGTGGCCATTGCGTATTGGGTTAACTAGGAAGATGATTCTTTACTTTATATATATATTCGTTCATTTATCCGTTCGAACATGTATACAACACACAACACGCGTAAAATATATAGTTACATTTTTATATCAGTGTGATAATATAGTCGAAGCTGACAAGAATGGAGGCGAATATACACGATTTAGAATAGAAAATCACAGTTTGATCTTACTATTGTTTCAAATTTGGCGTAAAATTATTGCGCGACCATTCTTAAACTTCAAACAAATATCATATATTCTGACTCCCGAAACAGGATATAATAAACAAATGTAAAATATAATATTAATTGGAATGCATATTTTAAATTGCACACCACATACCGGCAAACATTTCGTCGTATTTTTAATAGATTTTTTGGGTTTTGTTTTAATATAACGAACATACTGTAAATTTAGGTTATCGTGTCCACACCTCGATTACAATAATATTTTCCCATTTTTTTAACGCATTTTAGCGGTCATTTTAAAGTTTACACGAAGTTTCATCTACTACTTCGATTAGAACCTTTTATAAATAAACCATTAAATATTAAACGTTACACTCTTAATTATTTAAAAAAACACACACACATATATATAAAAGTAAATACTGACTCCAACATTCTATGTCCTCCTGCATCAATCCTCGCTTTTTGAGTTGTTCTTACCATACCAATACAAGGACGATAAGAAGATGATTCTTCTCGCGATAAATTTTGCGGTTTCAACACAGTGGCAGGATCCCTGAAATAATAAAATCGTAAATACATACAGATATATAAAAACGTTACCAATTGAACCGTCATATACATATTAATATTTTCTATTTAAATTTAGTTTATACATTAAGTACTTAGAAGTTTAAAAACTTACTCAGCTCCTGATAGTCTTTTTGCCAGATAAATGTGGTTTTCTCCGTATTTGATATCGCGGTAACGGAAACTAACGAAATAAACATCGCATATAGTAATTATTAATTTAAAATAATTATATTTATTACATATAAAATGAAAAGAGTGAAAAAATTCTTTAAACAAATTAAACATTAATTACAACAGACGCTGCTACAAGAAAATAAAAATTATCCGACGTTTACAACTGTCTTCTCGATAAATAAACTTCATAACAATTAAAATTAATCGATGATTTCCGTCTGTCATAGAATTTTTACGAAACGTTTACAGACGGATTTATCGTTAAGAGTTATTTTAATTGAACGAAATTTTAAAAAATTCAGAAATGTTTTTTTATTTATTTTCAAAACATGATTATTATTATTATTATTATTATAAACAGCGGACATCCTAACCGGTGGTATAATTGTTTCTTAACGTTCCTACGAGTAAATATTCCACTATTAATTATTCTTCTTATTTTCACGTTAGTTATTCGTAAAGGTTACATAATAAAATTTAATTTTTTTTATGAAGAAATTAAGTTTTGGTGTTGATTTTTTTATTAATAAATCGAACGCAGTAGACATGTTTAAATATCTCGGCAATATTGTAAGTAGGGATGTGTCCCTCGACTTCGAAATATCTGCGCATACAATGAACACCAATACGACTTACAGTAGACTGTCAAGAAGGGTCTTCAGTGATTTTAATTCAATTGAAAGGCCCTTCACCTTTCCTTCCAAAGAGCTAGACAGCTTTCCAGCCAGATGATCCCGTGACACAATTGAGGAGTTGCGGAGCCGTCAGCTGTCCAAATTAATCACTTACTATTGTTTCTGGTCCGAAAACTGAGATGGTAAACAACGACAAGTATCATTCAGTGAAACTTCCGCTAAGAGTCACTGTCTTCCAACAAGAAGCACAAGTGCGACATGTCCGGTACTGAATGATATCATCTCGGGCGATGAGTTTGCTGCCCTGTGCTTCTGTACAGTGCAAACTTTATCTCCACTTTCAAGTGTGATTCTATAAAGGAAATACAGGAGATCTCAGCCGATTGACCAGATAGATTTCTGACAGAAGAAATCTGTCCATCTGCCCGCCAGCACACCAGTAATTTGGTGATATCGGCCGAAGGCAATTTCCCTGGTTGAATTTGTTCGGCGGGAAGTACCTTCAGTCATATCCGCTCGTGCGTTCAATAGGTAACTGATCGTACATGTTCCGACTCCGCAAACACACTGACGAGGTGCTTCCCTGAGAAACGTTCCTCTTAGCATGTAAACGGACCGTGACGAGTCCCGAAACATGTCAACGCCCTAAAGGGCACAAACCACTCGTATTTTTCACGATCAATAACACCGGCAGTAGAGTCTTGACAGCACCGTCAAATTTCATCCAAGACTCTTCGAGAGCAACGCCATAAACTTAATTGAGCAGGGAACTGGTTGTTTTGCGGCCCTTTGTAAAAGACTTTCTAGCTTAACTAAGCTGGCACTATACAAGACGATGATACTTCCAATACTACTGTATGGAAGCGAGACGTGACCGTTAATGAGAAAGCAATAAAAACGACTGGAGACGTTGCATATGAGATTTCTCAAGAAAATCCTTCGAATAAACTAGAAAGATGGCGTCACGAACGAACGGGTATTAGCGCCGCTTCGTCTGCATCAGTTTCTCAGCTACTTGCAGAGAGGCGATCCCAATGGGTTGGTCGGTCATACAATCCGCATGGATGATGATCGGTTGCCCGAAAGAATCCTATATGGCATCTTAAAATGCGGTAAGCGTCAACTGGTTCCGCCTGGTTTGCGATACAGGGATGTTTTCGGCGAATATCTAAAAAGGGCATTGCACTGAACTGCAGATGGGAAAAACTGGCCCCGAACGACCTAAGTGGAAAATACTTGTGAGAAGTGTAAAAGAAGGATGGAAAAGTTTTAAAAGAAAAAGGAAACGACATTCAAATCGTCTTCAGGTGCTCGCTTTGCAGTTTCCGAACCAGTCACAGGGTAGGGTTGATTTTACATCAAAGCCAAAAACACAAACATAGTGACAGCAGCAAAACTCGGAAATGAGTAGCATAGCTGATGATGATGATGATGATTATATAGATAGATAGATATACAGACATCAGAGGCAAATTCTCCATGAATGCACAGCTCGCGGCGCAAACCCATAAACTTTTGTTCCCGTGCATAAATTAGATAGAACAAATGATATAAATAGAACATAAAATGTGAAAAATTTTCAATCACACTTATTTTAAATATTCAGAGTAATTTTAAAAATTCCAAACTAAGCAAAATGATGTGCTGAAACATATAGCATCTAATATTTACGATTGTTTTTATGTTATATACTCCGTATTTACAAAAGCGTTTTATTCGATCGGTTGTTCGTTGCGTTCTTGTATCATGTTTATAAATTATAATAGTCGACTTATCAGCTATTGTAAGATCCGCTTTCCATCACCCCGGCGAAGAAGGATTATATATGCTAGCAGTGATATCGTCACCGTTGATAATGGTGTTTAGTAAATGAACCATCTAACTATCATACGTCAATGTTACTACTGCCAAAGGGAAAAGAGGACAACGCGACACAATAGGCTATGTGTAGTATGTAAACAACAAGGACGATAATAATAATGATTACGAAAAAGACCGTTAAAAATGGCATTAAAAGAATTGCCTATTGGGATAACAATAGAAGAAATCAAACAAGAGTCTGCTGTTGCTACCGCAAATTCGATATCGCAGTTTAAATCAAGAATTAACATGCCAATAGCCCACCTAGTGTATTTAATCACGGTTCCTTTTACAATTAATATTCTTTGAGTGCTATCTCCGTTAACGAAGCTTGGCTACAATTTTTGAATATTTCCTTCTGTTCCCTAGTTAAATGTATTAGTTCAACTGCCGATTTTCCTGTCCATTGCTCTAAGTTTTATATCCATGAAATCCGTCTTATACCTCTGGATCGCTGGCCTCCTATCTTCCCTTCTAATATTGTTTGTAATATCTTGTATTTCTGATTACGCATAATATGCCCTAAGTAATATGTTTTTCTCTTTTTTATAATTGTCAGTAGCTCTTGGTTTTGGCCCATTCGTTTTAGGACATCTGCGTTCAATATAAGGAAAGTAATTTCATTCAAAAAGTTATCATATTGTCCCGTTTCATGGGAAAGATACAAACTAAAAAATGATATCATTCAATGTTACAATTGTCAATTGTTTAATCAAGTGGTAGCAGAAATAATAGTAGTAATATTAATTATTAGTAATCGTAATGGTAATAATAATTGGATTGGCAGTAGTAATAATAATATTAATTATAATAGAAGAACTTATGCGGTGAGAGCTCGAGGCGTGAATGGTAATGCTGTTAATGTCGGGAATCATAACGATGTTGCCGGTACCTACCATAACTAATCCGACTACAAACATGGCGGTGTATAAAGCAATTGATAAAACTCGAATTACTCGCTCACCATATTTCTTCCATAAGTTAGCATAATGAAGGAGATATTTTATCCACTCGTTACGTTAATGTAAATAATACTGTCAAGAACGCGTTAAATAATCCTTCTAGCAATCATGCGAACGCAACTACTACCTTCGCATACGGCGACTGAAATTAGCAAACACATTAGGCCACTCAGAAATAAAACATCACGTAGGCCGATGAAATGTCTGTGACAATGATCAAAAATATCTCGCGTAAGGCTATCATTTATCCTTGGACCATATCTGTTGTTAATATTAATAAATGATTTTCTAAAATTAACTTTTGTGCAGACCTTACGCGGATGACTTAGCATTATACTGCACTTCATACAAGACACACACAATATATAACCGATTACAAAAAACTGTAAACACTATTTTCAAATATTATAAAAGATGGAAGTTCCACATGAATATAGAAAATCTGAACCAATCCTTTTTTCGAGAAGACGACCATCACTTTTACCCGAAATTACTATAAATAACAAGCAAGTCAGGTAAGTGAAAGAAGTAAAATAGTTGAGAGTTGTGATGGTTAACAGGTTAAATTTTAACAGCCACAACACATATGTCATAGACAAAGCTCATTAAGTCATGCGCATACTCTATCCGATATTTCGCAGAAACTCTGGTCTTAGCGCTGCAAATAAAAAAATAATATATACGACAGTTATCAGACCCACGTTAACGTATGCGTGCGCTTTCTGGTGTTCAGTGTATAATAGCGCCTACAAACAATTCCAACTGGTACAAAATAATTGCTGCAGAATCTCACTGAACGCTACGGGCTGCATCAGAATATCTTATTTCCATTTCTAACTAGGTCTCCCTGATATTATTTTATTTGTTAACAATGTGCCGAAAACATTTTAAATGTAAAAAATATACGAACAAATTAATTAAAGCTATCGTTAAATATGATATGAAGCTGCTCCGCTCACGTTACAATAGGTATAAACATAACCAATTGAAACATCGATTTTTATAATTAGTTATATTATTATTAAGCATTTATATTATTATTAAGCATTTATATTATTTTGAGTAGCTTATATACTGTTGGTTATAATTTAATGTAATAAAATTTAGTTGATAAATATAATTTCGTTTCTTTTGTAGGTTTTTTCTTTGGTTTTTTAGATATAAATTAATAATGTAATATTTAGATTATGATTTTTTCATGATCAAGCGACGTCTTGTATAAAATTATTTGCTAAGATTATTATATAAGGTTTTAAATATTATCAATAAATGTTTTCTTTTTCTTTTACTTACTACAGTTTTACCGTGTTAAGTTGGTAGTCTAGTTCGTGGTTTGTAGGTGGTTTGACACGAGGATAAATGGAAATACATTGTAATATATTCACAGTCTTTAAAACTTTCGGTAGTGGATAGTTGTGAACAGGTTTATTATAAAATTACAACTTTGTAACCGAATGCGCTAGTTACAGGAGCGACCCGGTTTAGTAACTATACATTTTATTCTTGACGCGCAAGGCCAAGTACAATATTAACACACATACAATATTTTATTGCTAACGCACTAATATAAACAGGAACGGATGCGATTATCTGAGGAGAGCATCTGGGCATTTGTAACTTAACAATTAACAAAATATATAATATCTGAAGTTTTAATTCATGCTTGGTTAAACAGTAAATGAATATTATAATATCTATTGCGATAAATGTGATCAAGATACAATTAAAGTGCAGGGATTTCTATTATTTTTTAAAAATTTAACACACGATTTTTTACAAAGCTGTTTGCTAAAATATTCCCATTTTCAGATGCCGTATTTAATATTTTAGAAACAAGAAGTTTGGACATAGATTATTATCATAAAAAAATTGACGAACTTTTAAGATATATTCAAAAATTAACCATTTGTAGTGAAGTTGAAATTTTAATGCAAAAATGTGAAATGGAGTTACCAGTGATGAAACTTGGGTTGGGTGCTAAAAAATCTAATGAATGTTCTGATAAGAGACAGTTATTTAATCAGTTAATATTATGGTTCAAAAATTAAATTTCTTTTTTAACTGAAAAATTTTCATTTCTCTCTCTTCTGAATAGTAACAAATTTTGATTAGTAGTACAAATTATTTCCTAGTATAAAATTTAAATCATTTAATGTGTACGAATCATTTTTTTAATTGACCAGATTAAAAACTGAGTTAATAGTATTATATTCATCGGAAGATTTACAGAAAAAAAGTATTTTTGAATTAATGCAATTCTTGTACATTAATAAAGTGTATCTTCCATAAACTAATTAAATTAATTGTTAAAGTTCCATTAAAAACATCGTTGGCAGAACGTTCATTTTCAGCATATAAGTACTTCAAATCTATTTAAAATCAAGAGACTATCAATAGAGAAAAAAATTATTGATGAAATTGAAAGCAAAACCTTAATTTTATGATGAGTAAGCACTTTACACATTACAGACACGCCGAATGGAACTTATGTTCAAGTGAGAAGATTAATAATTTGTAAATACAAGTAAACTAAGTTTATTCGCGTTAATGTCGATGCATTGGAGAGTAGTGATTTTATGAATTAATCACGATAAAAATTATTTTATTAACGCAAAGCCTTTCGACAATCACGTCATTTTCAAGCATATATATCATTACATTAAAATTTATATGTAACGATATATATGCTTGAAAATAACGTGATTATCGAAAAGCTTTGCGTTGATAAAATAATTTTTATTTTGATTAGCTGTGTTTTATTTTGTTTTGTTAAGTTTATTCCCATAGAGAATACTCTACCACATACGCATGCGCGTTTTTATTATTTAACTCCAATATATATTATACATATTTTGATTAGTTTCTTATTTTTTTCAAACAACTGAAATATAAGTTTTATAATTTTTCTGCATACACTATAGGCATTTTAAAAAGGGAGCAATGGTTATTACACATTAGCTTAACTTTTATTAGTATTCGCCACTGATATAAACATGCACTTCGTAATAAGTTAAACTAAAAATGACAATTGATAACGTACCATAATACAGAGTTGTCGGTTACCGTTTGTAAACCAGTTACCGGTGCGGACAAAGTTCTATATATAAACAAACCGAGATTAACAACGATTTCTAAAATTTAATAATAGAATTATATAACGGGTATTCATAGTAGTTAAAAAACAAACATAATTCAACGTTTTCTTTTCAAGCTTTTGACTATTTGTTTAAAAAATAAAATAAATTAAATCGGAAAATTGACACACCTTAAAGTCTACGTAATAAAATTACTTTTATTTAAAACTCGAACTTTTAATATTTATCGAAACTTACGATTTACTAATTTTCTTTCGAAAAATTGTGTTAATTATTTGCACTATTTTTGGGTATCCGTAACATTATTTCGTTAATCTCACCTAATAATAGTTTATAGTATTATTTTATTTTTTATTTAAATTTTAACTAACCGATTGTTAAAACCATTTAGCACCGTTACTCGTTAATTACTTACCCTCCGTGTGGCACATTATCGCGAGCTAATAGAACTGTACATGCCACATTATCTATCACTAGAGCCGATTCAGTTTCGTAATCATTTACATTTTTAGATAATTCTTGAAAATATTTGTACACTTTATTACTTTCCGGAATATATAATCTATCATCTCCTAGCGTGTTTCTTTCTCCTAAAAACACGAACCACATATCGTTTAAACTATCATGTAGTTGCAACAAATTTACAAAAATATTTACACCGTATTTTGTAATGCAATATGAATTACATACATACACATATATGTATGTTACGTAAATATGTATATATACACATATATATATAACTTAAATGGTAGTCATCTTTTACAGTTCTGCGCAAGAAATAATTTATTTATAAAAATACAAATTTTAAATTAAAGGATATCCACAAAGGTACATGGGTGCATCCTCGCTCCAAGAAGCCGCATATTATGGATTATATTATAACAAAACAAATACATCGATCCGAATGTTTAATAACGCGTTCGATGAGAGGTGCAGACGGTGACACTGATCACATATTACTACGCTCACGGTTCAGATTTACGAACTACTCTTACTGACTAAATAATAAAATTGCTAATTATAAAATGATCCGGTAAAATCGGGTCAATTTAAATAATGAAAATACTGATAGGAAATTTAAAACTGAAATTTCTAAAAACATCAAAGAAATCGACAAAATTGATAGCGTTTCGGGCAAAGAATATTGGGAATTAATAAAAGGCAAGATAATTACAACGTGTGAAGAAGTACTAGGTCGCAAGAAAAGAAAACAAGAAGACTGGTTTTCTAACATGACAGAAGAAATACACCTTCATTTACAAAAGAAAAGGAAAGCTTTTATAAACTGGATGGCAGATAGAACGAATAGGGGAAAAAGTCGCACCTATAAAATGATAAAAGCACAAGTACAAAAAGAAATAAGAACCCTGAAAAACCAGTGGTAGGAGAACAAAACAAAGGTCAATCGTATGATAAAAATGATACACAAGGTTTCTTCAGCGCAGTTCAAGCTGTATATGGACCTAGTTTTCAACGTAAAACTGCAATAAAAGATCCTTCAGGTAAATTGATAGTAAACAGAAAGGAAGTACAGCCGAGATGGAAGCAATATTATTCGCAATTGTTAAACAATGAATCCAGAATAAGCGACAATGTGTTTAAAAATCTTCCTAAAAACTGTATTAATGAAAATCGTGACCTTCCACCAACAGTAGAGGAAGTTCGTGAAGCAATTAATAGTTGCAAAAATAACAAAACACCTGGATTAGATGGTATTCCAGCTGATGTATACAAAATAAGCGGAGAAGAAATTGTGAAACGCCTTCATAAATTATACACACGCATTTGGAGAGAAGATTTCAAAAATGCGGCTTTAATCAATATTTATAAAAATAAAGGCGATAAGTCAGATTGTGGAAATTATAGTCCGCTGGAAAAATCTTCAGCAAGGTGTTACAAAGACGTCTGGAGCCGTTCCTCAGTGGTTTTCTCCCTGAGGAACAGGCAGGTTTCCGACAGGAAAGGTGCACAACGGACATGTGACAGTTAATGAAAAAAGCGAGGGAGCAGAACACAAAGCTGTACATCGCCTTAGAAGTTTATAAAGTCATTCTATTTCCAACAATGTTGTACGGAAATGAGTCCTAATCATGAAGACGTAAATCAGAAAAGTAGAACACTGTCATCAAAAAATGTTACGAAAAATACTGAAAATAAGTTGGGAAGATTTCATTTCAAACGCAGTGATGCAGCTGGAATTCAGTCTATTGAGCAATTAATTTCAAAAAGACGCATGCGATGGGTTGGACATGTCGTGCAAATGGAAGAGAATCGCATACCAAAGCGAATGTTCTACGGGGCGTTCTAAACTCGGCGAAAAGAAACGTCGGTAGACCAAGACTACGGTTCAAAGACGTGCTTGCTAATGATTTAAAATATATCCGAATAAACCCGAGAGAGTCTGGCTGGGAAAAAACTGCGCTAAACAGAAAGGAATGGTCGAAAATATCAGCGGTTACAAACGTGGAAAAAGAAAATTCCAAATCTACGCATGAATACTCGCTTGTAGTGATTGCAGTTTTATAAGCACTCGCCGAATTGGCTTGTTGTCGCATACCCGTCATAAGCATCAATAATTAAGAGCAATGCAGCACTCATACTCGGAAACGAGGGAGGAAGATGATATGTATAAATATATATGTATATATATATATACTAACGAGCGAGAACATAAATTACGCTCTAAACATTAAAATGATTGATTAATTCATCATTCGAAATTAGGTAACATGGAAAAAAACAAGTAATATAGAAATAAGTACAACTTTATTTTTGAAAATTATATTACATTTAACGTAAAACTCAACATTAAAATAAAATTTATTTTCAATAATTTATTTATTCCTTATTATTTGTGAATTAGTAATAAACTGGCTCTAAAATTCGAATAGAACAAAATAATTAGGAAAAAATTTGTATACTTCCCAAAACAATTACGCCCAATGCAATCAATACAAACACAACGTTTTTGTATATGCTTGAAAATGACGTTAATGTCGAAAAGCTTTGCATGAATAAAGTAACTTTTATAGTGATTAACTTTATTTTTATTTTGTTTTGTTTCTTCTTCTTCATCGTTTGCTCAATCCGAGCATCGTGAAATCGTGAACCTTAATTTGCCAAACTTTTGCTCGCCATGCGTTTTTGTTCTCCGCGTATTGAATAACTCGCTGAATCGACGTGGCGTTTGTCATTTTTTTAATTACATCCGTCTATCTTATGGGCGCTCTTCCTTGTTTCCTTTTTCCTTCGACCATGCCTACCAGAAGTAGTTTTTCAGAACTATCTTGCCGTATAATGTGGCCAAAGTATGTAGCTATTCGACTCATCACTATATCACATAGACGCATTTCCGGGCAGATTTCATTTAGGATTAAGACGTTTGTTCTTTTTTGAATCCATAAGACTATAAGCATTCTTCTCCAGCAGAACATTTCAAACGCATTTATTCGTTGGATGTCTGTTGTTTTTAACATCCAGCATTCCCATGCGTATAAAAAAACAAAGAAGACAAGTGCTTCCATAAGACGTGTTTTGACTCTTCCATATCTTTGTGAGTTGACCCAGTACGAGCTTAGCGACTCCTATTCGTCTTTTAATTTCTTCTGTCGAGGTTTCATCTCTTACACTTATGGATCCTAGATATACGAACCTATCAACTACTTGGAGGTTGTCCACATATCGTAGGTTGTCAGATTTATTACAGTCGATGACCATCACCTTGGTCTTAGCTCTGTTTATTAATAGGCGTGCTGTTTTGCTGACCGTTTTTTGTTTTCTTAATTATATATATATATATTTTTTCATATCGCGTAGACTACGTTTAAACTCACTTTCGTCGTCGGTTAATAAATCGTATACCGGTTTTAAAGCTTCAAATAATCGAGTTTCATTTGTAAATGGAAGCAAAGCAACACCTTGCCATGCGAATTTTTTTCCATTCAAGTCAATTTTAAAATCTTCCGGATAGAAATCTATTATTGTAGAATCCTTTGAAAAAAAAATAAAACACCTTTTAAAATACCGACGAAAAAAAAATTTAATAATAATTAAAATAGACTCTAATTGGCGTTCTCTTATAAAATACGGGGGACTACCGAAGGAAAAAAAATTACCGGATCATACATCAATCTTGACCATGATTCGGGAACGTGACTTTTACTAGCAGCCGGAAATACGCCCATTAATTGTTCCAACGGTTTGAACTAAAAATAAAAATAGAAACATTACACCCTACGACCAATACTGATTTAAAGACTTCAAACTAATGTCTAATAATATAAAGTTTTACATACCGGCTTAGTTCCTTTTTCAAAAATGATTGGTGTAGCGCCGATATTTACGAAATCCGATGCGAAAGGAGCGTAATGGTACGGGAAATACCATTTCCAGCTCGGACAGCCCTAAAAGTAAAAAACAAGACCATTACGATGTGACATAATGATGATGGAAAAAAACATATACTATGAATTTAAAAATAGTCGATTATACAGAATTATTATTTTTCCATATTTACGAACATCCAGTTTATATATATTTATATATCCCCTGCTTGGATGTACTTGTACTATCAAGGATCCAGAGATCTAACCGAAACGGGCGTGTCCACATGTGGCAGATAATGGAAAACCTACAGATACGTAGGTTAACTGCGAGTAAGACATAAGTCAAATAAGCAGTCACGAACCAAGAGCGGCTACTGGCGGAAACCATCATGTAGTTGACTGTGGTAGTAACAGGGTAGTAGACATGAAGAAGTGAAGAAACATGTTGAGAACTATTTATAAAACCCTACATCCCTTGTAGTGTCTATCAAACCTTGGTGAGTTGAGGCCGCCTACATAATTATTTCCTGCTATCCAATACGCTGCCTTGTGATTAGGGTTTTTACCCAAAGGCTGAGGAAGACAACCAGACAGAAAACAAACCGCTGATCGGTTGGCGCCCGATCGAGAGCCCAAGCTTGATAATGTGAAATATGCGCCTGGCTACGTTATGATGGGTACCAGGTAATACGCGGAAAATAAGTGTCTAGACAATAAGCCAAGGAAGGCGAAGACAAGAGATTCAAACATACGCACCAATGGCTGATAAAAACAAAGAAGAAATTGAGGAGTTTTATGAAGAACTAGAAAACACGCTAAAACGCGCAAAATCCGATGATATGGTCTTTGTAATAGGCGATTCTAATGCAAAAATCAATGTGAATCATACAAGCACAGCAGTGGGAAGATACTGCCTAGGCAGCGGAGAACGTGGGAACGATAGTTACAATTTGCAGAAGCATATGACCTTAAATTGTGTAACACATGATTCAAGCAGCACTCAAGAAGGCTATATACCTGGATAAACCCTAGAGACAAAAGCAGAAACCAAAAAATCTCTTATGATTAATGAAAGACACAAAAACATGATGAAGAATTGTCATACTTAACCAGGAGCCGATTGCAACTCGGACCATATATTACTGGTAGCAAAAAGGCGAATTTCTGTTGAAAAAAACTCAAAAATAAAAGAACAATAGAACATGGAACTTTCGAAATATAAAAGATCAAAAAGTGATAGCAAAATTACAAACAGAACTCGATCAGGAGGACATAGAAAAACTTTATTACAGAAAGAATTGGCACACAGGAAAGTACAGCACATAGCATAGATGTCAATCAAAACCATTAAGAAAACCCGAAGACAATAGAACGGAGCAGTAATAAATACTATGCAATACTAAAAGGAAAGAAACGAAATCACAAACTGTGGATATCTCAGGAAATCATAGATATGATACATGAAAGAAGTATCAAGAACAGAGACGATTAATATAAAAGATTAAATAAACAAATAATTAGAAAATGTATAGAAGCCAAAGCAAATTAGTTAGAAGAAATGTGCGTGGAAATTGAGAAGTTGCAGAAGAGAAACAATGCAAGAGAAATGAATGTTCAAATAAAAAATATGATGAAACAACAGAAAAACAAAAACATATAACTAATAGCAAAGATTAAAAACAAGAATGAAAATTACTACTGCGATAATAAAGAAGAGATGGAAAAAATATGGATGCAGTACATACCGGGAACTTCATTGCGATAAAAATCGACCGGAACAAATCGATGATAGAACAAGAGAAGAGACAACGAAAATAAAGATGTGGGAACTAGAAAATGCTACAAGATAAGCAAGAAATAACAAAGCTACAGGAGAGGATCAAATACCAGTAAAAGTACTCAAGATCATATCTGGATACAAAAATGATAATTGTTAATGCTGATAAATAGGATATACGATTAAAGAAAAATACCTGATGATTTCAAAACACTGATATTTATACCGATTCCTAAGAAAATATCGTCACAAGCATGCAGCCAGTGTCGACTAATTGCATTAATGAGACATACGCTAAAGATACTTCTCTCAATAATTAAAACCAGAATTGAGCGGAAGTTGAATACACAGCTCAGTAACACGCAGTATGGATTTGTCGCTAGAAAGACACCAGAGACGCCATAGCATTATTTAAGATAATAATACAACGATTGCTTAACATTGGCCGAAATGTGATTATGTTTTGTCGATTACGAAAAATCGTTTGATCAAGTAAAGAACAGAGAACTGATACAGATGCTGCAAAAGTACAATTTCGATAATAAAAACCTGTAAGTAATTAAAGCAATATATTGTGAACAGACCGAGAGTGTTAAGGTACAAGACGAACTCTCTGCTAAAAGATGCCCAATAGCAAATCTCGCCAAGATTATTCAACATATACACAGAAGAAATCATAAAAAATGCAATGATAGAAAATGCTGGCGTTAGGATTAACGGACACCCGATAGGATGCATAAGTTATGTAGATGATAAAGTATTGCTTACGCACTCAACTGGAGAATTAAATCAAGAAAGGAATAAATTAGGATTGAAAATCAACTTTGGAAAAACTAAAATAATGAGGTTCACACGAACCCTCCCGCCTAATAGTAAGTCACATCCTAAGAAAACTATTGAAGAGGAAACGGTGGAGACAGTCAGAGTTCAGATATTTGAGAGCTTTGTTCATCAATGACGGAAGAGATATTAAAGAAATTGGATCACGCACTGGAATGGCGAAACAGATATTTACTAATCTGCAGGCGATACTAAATGATTTGGAATTAAAAATGGATACGAAAATGACAATTAATCAATGCTATTTGGTATCGAAATATGTCACAGAGACATGGACTTTAAATGCGGAATGTATAGAACGATTAAACGCATTTGAAATGAGGACGCTCAGGCGCATGTAGCGAATCTCGTGGAAAGAGAAGAGAACAAATAAAGAAGTGCTCCAAAAAAGCGGAATGGAAAAGATGATCCTGGTAGACGACATCATGAAGAGGAAAAGAAAATATGTGGCAGACAAAATCAGAGATGAAGAATTATTCACGCTGGCTGTACAGGGGAAAATTGAAGGGAAGCCTTTACAGTGAAGAAAAAAACTGAAAATGATAAAATCAGGAATGGAAGCCAAAACTGTTAAGGAAATAGTGGATGCCACAAGGAGCAGACGATTATAGGGACAGATATTTGATTTAACTGCATATAGATATTGGTGCATGCAATCTTTGGAAATCAAAGACGCAACATGAAGATGATATTTATATATATATATATATATATATATATATATATATATATATATATATATATATATGTATGTATGTATAGACCACGCCTTATCACGGCGAAGGGGTTTGCGTACTCGAAGGATTGAGAAATATGCAACCACCCGCACAACAGTAGGTAACCAGGCTGTGTGTGAAAAATATGTGCCTGGAAAAAGAAAAAAAAAAGAGGTGACAATAAAACCAATTATGAACATAGGAACTTGGAATATTAGATCGATGAAGGTATATGGAAAATGGGAAAATATAAAACTTGAAATGAAAAGACACCAAGTTGATATATTGGGAATATCAGAAACAAGAATGATTGGGAAGAATGATTTCTGGAGCAATGATTACCGAATAGTACACTCCGGGCAAGATAATGGCAAAAATGGTGTCGGAATAATATTTAACAAAAAATGGGGTAATAAAATTAAAACATATTTGCAGGTCAGCGATAGAATAATACTAGTTAAAGTAGAAACACTTCCGGTAATAACAACAATAATACAAGTGTATATGCCAACAAATGAATACACAGATGAAGAAGTGGAGGAAATATACGCTCAAATAGAAGATACAATAACATATGTGGATCCAAAAGAAAATTTAATAATACTAGGCGATTGGAACGCGATAATAGGGAAAGAAAAAGGAGATGAATGCATGGGCAACTGGGGACTGGGCAAACGAAATAAGAGAGGAGAAATGCTAATAAACTACTGCAAACAAAATAAATTGATAATAGGAAATACGCTATTTAAATAGCATGAAAGGAGAATCTTCACCTAGAAAATGCCAGGGGATATAAGAAGATACCAGATAGACTATATTCTGGTCAGAAATAAATATAAAAACCAGATAAAACAGTGTAAAACATATCCAGGCGCCGACATAGACAGCGATCACAATCTGGTGTTAATGAAAACAGAACTGAAATATAAAAAAATGGATAAAAAAAGATTTGACCAAATAAGGTGGAATATAAGAAAACTGAAAAAGAATAATATACAAACTGCATATCAAAAAGAAATAATAGAATATTTAAGAAAACATAAAGATACGCATACAGGTAGTATTGATGAAAAATGGAATCACATAAAAAAAGCTATAACAGTAGCAGCGGAAAATGCACTAGGTAAAGAAAAAAAAATCTATAGAAAACCATGGATTACAGATGAAGTAATCGATTTAATGGAAAAAAGAAGAAAGCATAAAAATGTAAATACAATAGAAGGAAAATTAATGTACAAAAAATATAGAAACAAAATAAATAGAGAAGCAAAAAAGGCGAAACAGGCATACTTAGAAGAGAAATGTAAAGAAGTGGAAGAAAGTATTCGAAAAGGAAAATAAAGAGATAAGATCACAATTTGGCAAATCAAGAACAAAAATAAATGGAATAGTAAATGAAAATGGAAAACTAGTGATAGATGAAGAAGAAATAGCGGACAGATGGAAGAGATACATAGAAAGCTTATATAAAGAAGAACAAATCATAATAAATAAAAATGATAAGTTGTACCTAAATGAAAATATAACAGAAGATAATATAGGAGCACCAATAACAGAATTCGAAAAATCATTAAGAGAACTGAAAACAGGAAAAGCTCCTGGATATGACAAAATTAGTAGTGAACTATTAAAATCACTAGATGAAAATACAAAGAACAAGATGTATGATTTAATAAAAGAAATATATGAAAAAACTGAGCTCCCTGTAGACTTTAACATAAGCCAGATAATGCTAATTCCTAAAAAGAACGGTACAACAAAATGTGAAGAACATAGAATGATAAATCTGCTTCCACACGCGTCAAAAATCATAACAAAAATCTTGCTCAATAGAATAAATAATAAAATAGACCAAGAATTAAGTGAAGAACAATATGGTTTTAGAAAGGGAAAAGGAACAAGAGAAGCAATTTTAGGATTAAGACTGATCATCGAAAAAAGAATAGAAATAGACAAATCGATATATTTGGCTTTCGTAGACCTAGAACAGGCTTTCGACAGATGTAATTGGAATCTACTAAAAAGCGCATTAAAAAAACTTAATATCGATGAAAGAGAAATAAAGCTTATAGATACTCTATATCGAAAGCAAATAGCGAAATTTAATATAAAAGACACAGAAAGAGAATCAAGAATAAGGAAGGGAGTAAGACAGGGATGTAGCCTGTCACCTACTCTTTTCAATACACATTTAGATCAAGCAATAAAACAATGGAAGGAGGAAGATAACAATGGAATAACTGTTGGAGGAATGAAAGTAAATCTCTTTATGTTTGCAGATGATATAATTGTGATTACAGAAAGCGAGAAATATTTAAATAATTCTTTGCAGAAAATGAATAAAATTTTAAAGTTATATAATATGCACATAAATAAAAATAAGACCAGGATTATGATATGCAGCAAAAAATATCTCGACAAAAAAGTTAATTTAACAATAAACAGAGAAATAATAGAGCAAGTTAAAAAACAAAAATATTTAGGCAGTCTCATAACAGAAGGTGGTAAAAGTGGACCAGATATAAAGGAAAGAATCGCAATGGCGAAGCAAGCCTAAAGAAAGGACTACTGATATCAAAAAATATCAAAACAGATATAAAGAAAAATTTTATTAAAACATATGTATGGAGTATGCTACTTTATGGATCAGAAAGTTGGACGATTGATAAAACAATGCAAAAGAAAATAGAAGCATTGGAAATCTGGTGTTGGAGAAAAATGGAGAAGATAAAACGGACAGATAAAATAAACAATGAAAAAGTCTTTAATTTAATTAATGAAGAAAGAAATCTGATGAAGAAACTAAAAGAAAGAAGAAACAAATGGATCAGTCATGTACTCAGACATAATCAGTATTCAACGCAGTGAAGGACCGTTAGAAGGGAAAAGAAAAAGAGGAAGGCCGAGGCTGAATTATATTAAACAGATACAAAAAGATATAAAAAGATATAAAAGCATCATGTTATGGAAACATGAAGAAAATGGCAATTTCCAGAAAATTCTGAAAGATAACATAACTGTCCACCAATCTTAGTTTAAGATTGAGGAATGAAGAAGAAGAAGATTATATATAGGTCCTTGTAGGGCAGGGATAATATGTTCGTATATAAATGTATAATTATTTCATTAGAATATATCAATCATAACGAAATTCTAGATAATAAAAACGACCTTAACGAAAGACCACGCATATTTCATAAAGAAAATACAAAAGCTTCACACAAGCTTACATTTCTCGTTAAACAACGTAAATATATCATTCTTCCTGATATCAATAATTTTTTAAAAAGTTGTTACAAGAAAATAACGAATTATAACTTAGTGTTATTTTATTAACATCTTTATTTTAAACCCAAAAGTACAGACACTTCTTAATTTCATGAATAATCATTCCAGTAAATAAATAAGAAAAAAGTAATTAAAATAACTAAAATAAAAACTACAAAACTTTTCGGCTGTTAAGCTGGACATAAAAAATAAAATATAAACATTTTCTATTTTTTCACTTTGCTATTTTAATGTCATATTGTACATCTAAATTATGCATTTTCTCGCATTACATTTTTTCCATTTTTATAAATTGTGTTTATTTTTATATTTTAATATTTTATTTCCACTTGATAATGAGTTAATAGCCGAAAAACTTTGTGATCATTTTAAATATAAAATTTCTTGATTTTACCTGCTTTTTTGTTTATTTATTTTTTTAAAACCACTATTTTCCACACTATTCGAATCATTCCAATTTCACGAATACCTTTCAAAATAACTTCAATCGGGGGACTTTGCGTGTGCGTTTGTTTATTAAATACGCATGATGATGATAAATTCACCGCACAATACGTAAAATACTAATAAGCAAAAGCCTTTCTGTCGCGTATAATCACGATGTATGGAATAATTAAAGAAAATTTCTGGAGTAGTAAAAATATAAAGTAAAAAATAATGTATTTTGATAACTTTACATAATCTTTAATGTGTTATATCAATATTTTTTTAATTGTACAACCTAACCTTATTACGAAAAAGAACTTTCTTTCGGCATTAAAAATTTATATACCGTATAGGGAATATCGCGACTGAAATATATATTATAATAACCAACGTCTACTATAAATGTACATATTATTTATCTGAAAAATATTAACGCACAATTTTAACCGGTTTCACGAACCTGATAGTAATAATGCAATACCCAACATAAACCGCGCACGTATTCGAATCCAACTTTATAACGAAATTCCTTATTTTCGGGTCCAATGTCAAATTTTGATTCGTAATAACGATCTTTAAAACCGGCTTCATACAGTCTAACTTCATCATGTACTACTTCTTCTTCTTCTTCACTACTTTCGTCTTCTCCCTGATCGTTTTCTCCACGTTTCCTTTTTAAAGTGCTATCTGAACTTTCCTATAAAATATAATGAACAAAAAGAAACTTAAATTACATATTTTGAACACACATTTTAACTAATAATAAATCGTATTCATATACACGTATAATGAATATACATCGTATATTTTCAAAGCTACATAATATATATATATATATATCAAACAGAGCTCCGAAGTTTTAGACAAATATTTTTCCAGTAATACTTTCTGCAAATTTACGTGTTCAATTATAAATTTATCATAAAACCAATTAGAGGTTATTTAATCGACCGTTAATTTCACAAGTCTAAAAATCGGATACATTTCTTTACTAAATTATTCGCACAATTGTATTTATTTCATTCTACATAGATTTCACGTCACTGCGATAATAAGAAATTGAATGTGAATATTTTCTTGTCTAATTATATTTTATTTTCCTAACATGATTTACACCATACATACGATACAAAATGACTCAAAAAGGTAATAAAGTAATCATTTTAAGAATGTGGAATGTAGTGATTTTTAAAAATAATCAACAAAAAAGAAGTTAAAATTATTATGAGTGATCATTATGAGCGATTTTAACTTTTTGGTTTTTTTTTTTAACATAAAATGATAGTTCGTACAATTAGCGTCGTATAAAAAGTTTACGTGCTGCACAGAGAACAGTGCAACTGAAAGAGTTAAACTTGAAAATAAATATACGAACAGGGTTAACGGCCGTATGTATACTTTGAATACGTTGAGAATATACTTCCATGCGTGGATTCACCATCGCCGTCACAGAACTCCCCACAGCCTACCAAAAGGAAAAGAAAAACATTAAACGAGAATCTTATATATACGTTTAATAATCGTTCGAAATACTTATAAATGAAAATTTTAATCGTAAATAGACGGTTCTTAATATCAAACAATCAAATTTACGTTAAAAATTACATAATGCTTACCATCGGAGTATATTGTCCTCCGAGTATGCGATTTGGATTAGTATTCGATTTAAACCGTTTAGCCTGTTTTCGTCTAATCTTATCGCGAGCTTTAAAATGCAGTTCGGTCTGATGACGTTTTTTAAATATTTCATCTTCCACCACTCCCAAATCCGACATTATTAACTGAACACGATTTAAATTCACAGTTCCATTTTCAGTCAGATATCCCTATTTTAATAAGTTAAAGTTAATAAATAAATCATTTTTTATCACACACACACTCCAATTTTTTTTTAATTAATTTAAGTAAATTCTATAATAATTTATTTCACGTATTGTATAAACGATATTTTCACGTATCACACCATACGTAATGTCAAAATTTATATCTCAACAAGTACTTAAGAAAGCACACAAAATTTTCAAAATATCAAAATTTAGATAACTCAAAGTTTCCGAAACAACGTCTTGTTCTTAAAAATTGGCGGATAACCCATTTATAGGATGATTTATTATTATCGTGGGGAGTATACTTACAAGTTTTAAATAAATAAAAATGACGTCGAACGTATTAATATAGTTTTTTGTTCGCAAACATAAAATACACGAAATTGAGTACGGAACTATATTTTTGAAAATAAAAATATCAGATATTTGAATACAATGCGGCGGTAATAAAATATTTACAACAACAAAATAGAAAATACATTAATCTTCGTTATTATTTTATTTACACTTTTATATCAAATATTTAATTAGTTACGTTAATTACGTTCGTTTACACATAAATACAAAAACATTTATAATTATATTAAACACACGCACATGCATGTAAATGTCGAAATTTATAATATGCATTTCCTTGTAATCGTCCATTTTAATAACGAATAAAATAATTCCAAAATATTACGCCATCTGTTCAAAAAATTAACGTTAAATCTGTAAATACAAAAACGTAACCCACCATCAATGATTCAACGCCCCAAATTTCTAGGACACAAACACACATAGATATAAATCGATAGTCAACGAGAATATATTCTTCGGTCCTCCTCGCAAAAAATTAAAAATATACATATGTATAGAATGAGAAAATAAATTTAACATATATACGTACTCCAGTCTTATAGACACACTTTTTATATAACGAAATTAATCTATCAATTGCCCCCTCCCTGATTTCCAACGATGGTAAATGAGGAAGAAAATCATTGCCTACGAAAAAGCACATAAACACCCAATCATCCAGTGCTCGTTCGAAATCATAAGTAAACGGCAAATTTGGCATGTTCATTTCTCGCATCAAATATTCCCGAAGTACGTTCAATCGCACAAAAATATATTGCATTTCTGTACAAAATTTTGACGACGGTTCCTGTTCCAAACTATCTAATCCGCAACAATCCTTCATTTCATGACCTACACGATAAAAACAGTTTCAGAAAAATTTATAAAAATAATAATAAACTAAATTCATGAACAAATGACTAATTTTTTCACATTTTTCTAAATTTTTAAAACAAATCTCATTTTGTTTTTTGCCAACTATTAATACAATGTACAACTTCAATTTTATTATTAAACCTATCTGTGTGAGGCAGATTATTCATAAATCTCAATGTAATGCTGACTTTACAACAAGTTACACGTTGAATATTATGTATTTACATTCATGTATATTATAGGAAAATCAACTATTTATGGATTCTTGAAATACCTGTCTAATATTTTTAATAGACCACACCGTATATGTGTATATATGTATTAATACCGCCATATTAATATTCACAACTATTTTTAAATATAATGAACTACCATACAAATAACAGCAAGAACAATTTAACAGAAATATTGTTAAAAATATCAGTAATACATTTAAATATACGAAAAAAATCATTCGATATAATACTCGATCGTAATAAATTAGGGTTCGGGGAAGTTTTTTGAAGGTGGCTTAACTAAAAAATATTTCGGTCCATAGAAAACCTGCACGTTAATACAATTAATATCTATATTATGCCTTCAAATTACTTTCAATGCGTATTCAGATTTCCTTTTTCAAATTTTTAGAAAACATTTTAAACACTTTTTAAAATGTACCGTACCTAATTTACCACATACATCGCAAGGTTTCTCTGCATTAGGTCTAAACTCTTCCCTAATAATGGTGAAATTTGGTTCGTGAGTAGCTAAACCTAACATAATCAAATCGGCGTCTGCCCCGCAAAGACAATGGCTTGTATTTGGATCATGATCTGGTTGACCTATGAAATAAACACGGTTTTTATATTAACGATATTAAAAACTAAAATTTAGTATTTTCCTAAAATTACAAACATTATTACCGGCATAATTTAATACATTTAATTACATACTTCTTTGTTTGCGAATAAAATCCATTATTTTATGTTCTCCTTCTCCTGGTACGTTTGCATCTGATAAAATCACTTTTATATTTTTCCAGGCCGGATTATTATTCAATCTATCATGAGCATAATAGTGAAGACATTTCGATAACCTACCCATAAAAGGCGTACCCTTAACATTACAAAACAGAATTTAGATAAATTATTTTTAGATTTCAGCATTTTGTACAATCAAATACATATAAGAACGTGATTTTATTTCGCTACTGTATCCGAACATTTTTTTAAATATTTCAATATCCGATTTAATTCATTGAAAATATTTTGTAACATTCGTAACTAAAGAAAAAATATTTTTGAGCAGTAAATATTTTTTTATTCTAGTTTTAATTTGAAATTACAGTAATTATAAATAAAGTAATAAAGTGACAAATTTCATTTCAATGTCATATAATGTTCCCTTTTTATTGTTATATGTATATAAATTAATTCACAATTTAACCATTTTATTTTGTAGGTATTATAAAACCTAAATGTAAATTTACTTTAATAAAAAAAAAATTTAAAAAAGGTCAGAAATTATAGAATTCTATTTTATTTTTTCAATTGTAAATGTAAACTTTTTTTAGTATTAATTCAAACTTTTTTAAAAAAATTAAATAAAAATATACCCCAGTTAAAATAAACTATTCGCATTTTTTTTACCTAGTTCTTTTTTTCAAGTAAACAAACTTTAAATTTTATTTTCTCCATACATATAACAGCAAAATTTTATCTATCATCATTTAGTTACCTAATTTATCACTTTTCATCGTAGGATTAGAAATGTAATTTTAAACACAATTTGTAACGCATAGATTTATCATAAATATACTACATGTATATAAATTTTTCATGGCCCTTTGTTTCTTAAAAAAAATTCTAACTGCTGGCGAAATACTTTTGAGTCATTAATAATTGTTAGACGTTACACAAGTCTTACAGGAGTAATACAGTTGCTATCGAAATGAGATCCACTGTCTTTAGGAGGAGGTAACAAGACTCCTTTTTCTTCTAATTGTGCCCGAATTCTAGCTACCTCTTGTATCTTCTCTGCTGTTTCTTTCGATGCTCGAAAACGCCTAGATCTCTGTTGATTCATTTTTGCACGTGGAGCCTTGAAAATGTATTTCAAAAAATAAAAAAAAATACGAATCGATATTGACACTTTAAGAAATGACCGATTATTGAGTGTGTAATAATCATATTAACAGTACATAAAAACACATCAAAATCGATCCCGCATCTAACATATCAGTTATTCTAATTTGCAAATTTAGTTCAGTGAAATATTAAATAAAGTATAATCAACTTAACAAAATTTTAAACGGTTTTAACAAACAAAAACAAAATAACTTTATCAATAATTATTTCAGTTTAAATATTTATGTAGTAAAATACATTACGATTATACAAATAATTTAGATGCATTCTAAAATTTATGTACATATTCCAATTACATAATAAAGAACATAATATATATGATTATTAAAAAAATATGTTATCATCGAATCAAGTTAATGAAATTTATCAATTTGAGCATTTTTAAAACTTAATATTTAAAATTTGGACATTTTTAATATCTGTTATTTTCAGGGAAGCCGAATGTGATAAATGTACACGTACATTACTAAATTTATATAAGTGCATTAAAATTACACATTTATAACCAAAATATTTGATAATACTTACAACACCGTCGATAGCCATATAAAGAAGTTTACGTGGTCGTACAATATTTAACATTCTGTCGATACATTCAAAAATGGCAATCATCATCTCGTCTTCATCTTTAGGTGGCGGTCTTTAAACAATTTTGAAAGTATATAATCAAAAATAACGACTGTTACCCAATTTTTTTTTATTAATACATTCGTAAAGACCGTGAAATTAAATCACTTTTAATAAAAAAAAAAAAAATACATAAATGTTTCCCCAAACTATGTTGAATGAACTAACTAAAATGTTTACCTATCTTCTGGATGAGTACACGGATGTATTATACCATTCATATCCAAATATAAATTATCAAACTCAACTCCATTTGGGTTCGGCTGTGTAGCATCAACCGGAATAGGTCTACCACGATCGTCAACTGGCTGTAACATTGTACACCACAAATATATATTAAAAAATGACGGATAATTGATCACCGGTAAAAGATGAAAATTAATATTAACTTTACCGTGAGCTCAACACAATTTGCAACAACGGACGGATATTTTCTAGATAGCCATCGAAAAAAAGCGGGAACACCCATATTTTCTTATTAACACCAAACACGGAAAATAAAAAATAATCTTAAGAACGTAACACCGAAACCTATAAATTGAAATTAACTTGTTAAATTTAAAAACACAAACAATTGTAAAGCCTGTTCACACTCATAACATATTTAACAAAAAATCTACATAGCAGCAAGAAAAACTTTTCAGAAAAATAAATACATTTTCTAGAAAGTTATCTAATTTGCTTTGAAAATTATAAAATAAATAAATAGATAAATTGATATCAGTTATTTTATTAATTTATATTACTCAAACGGAAAACACCATATAATGATCCTTTAAATGTTTGATACAAAATTAACTCCCTGACTTAAATGGGAACATTGAGTACGCAACTGTGCATAATTTATCGTATGCGCCCTGTTTTCATTTTTTAAATTGTAAATTAATACTTTTATTATAATTTATTAGTTTAAAAGTACATTAATTCTACTTATTTATAAACTGAAGTTTTTATGTTTAACATAATTTTAATTTCAAAATCAATATTCCATTGCTACTTTCCGAACTATATTCTCAATATAATCAATACATACAAAGTTAATATGTATTACATTGTTTATACCTTCAACTGATTGAAACTGTGTTGAATTCTACAATAAGTACGACTAAAACCTGATGACTTATTTTATCAAAACTACATAAAATATGATCGAATGATTCTTCTTTGTGTCCATGATGCAAATTAATATTTTTCCCTTTCAATAATCGATAAGTGCCACGATCTTTCCATTAATTTTGTCAGTTCATATATCGAACTCCGTTAGGTCAGTTTTTATTCTTGGGCATTGAATTAGATGTTTTTAATCTTGTTCTTGGCTACACTCGCAGAGACTACTATTTGCGAGGCCCCACATTACAAAGTTTCTCTTGGTATTACTGCATCCAGTTCGCAGTCTGTTCAACGTTTTCCATTGGCACTAGTTTAATTTCTGTCCTATTTTTATATATTCCGATGACTCTATGCCAGTTGTAATCGATTCCTTCAATTTCGATAGTCGAACCTTCTCTGGCACCAGTAATAGCTGTTATGCTGTTCAGGCAGTCTCTCCGCGATTTTAGTCTTCGAGACGGAGGTTCACAGGCATACAATAGGTGACACGGATCGTTTGTTGCTTTTAATTTTTTATTTCCATAGCAACTCTTGTTATGTGTGGTAGGGCGATGCCACAAGCTAAACATACTTTTTCTATCTTTGTTGGTTTGAGCCATTCAGTTATTATGCTACATGTATCGTTTAATGCTATATCCACCTACATGCATATTCTCCTGCTGAGAAACACAGTACCAAGGCCGATTGTAGAATATTATTACGCGTTACAATTTTAATTTTCAAGTTATGACATTGTTTGTTATATGTCAAACTGCGGTCTAAAGATATTACAATACATTTGGGATGCAAGTTATGTTCAAGGTCATGATTACGCCACGTTATATGTAGTTTGCACATAACCTTCGCATTTTTTAGATGAAATACACAGATTTTTTTTTTTATTTGGATTTAAGCCGTTATCATCATAATAACTAGAAGCATATTCTGGAGTTTATCTTGCACCTCTTTGTGTGTGACACCCTGTGCAGTTAGAGCCAAGTCATCAGCAAATAAGAAGTGTTTTGTTTCAGCTCCACCTGGCTGGTCATTGGTGAATATGTTAAATAGACTTGGTGTTAATACAGTTCCCTGTGGTAAGCCATTTATCGACTGTTTTTTTCCTAGAAAGACATAGAACGTCCTACCATTTAGTAGACTTCGAAGTATAACTACCAAGATATAAATTTTTGTCATATTGTAAACTTTGTTTCGAGTATGGTTAACAGTATCGTAGGCAGCAGAAAGATCGACGAATACTGCTCCAGTGATCTTCTCCTGGTCATAGCCTTTCCCTATGTGCTGCGTTAGGTTTATCACTTGAGTTGAGCACGATTTCCCTTTTCTAAAGCCAGCTTGTTCCGGAACTAGTTGGGCGTCAATAGATTCTGCAATCCTGTGCAATATTAATCGTTCAAATACCTTCATCGTTTGTGATAATAAAGCGGTCGGTCTATAATTCGCTGCAATCTCAGCATCTTTTCCAGATTTTAGCATGGATATATGACATGTGCCTTCATCCAGAGACTTGGTACTTAGCCGGATCTAACAACCTCATTAAACAATTTTGTTAACCATTGTAATGATTGTGGTCCCAGATGTTTCAGCTGTTCTGCAAATATTCCATATGCACCAGCTGCTTTTCTATTTTTAATGGTTTTTATTACTCTTTCTATTTCCTCAACTATAAATGGACTGGTTTCTTCTTCTTTTCTTCTTGTTATTTTGTTTAACTTTAGTCTGTTTAATTACTAATTGGGTGGCCATCTGATTTGACGTTACAATAGAATGAGTTTGCATCTTATTTTTTTCAGCGTTTAACTTACTTAGGAGTCGTCAGGCTTTATTACTATTCTGCTTCATATCAACTTCTTCAACTAGTTCAGTCCATCGTTTACATCTGTCGTTTGAGGGCATTTCTACAAGTTCATCACCAGTCTTGATGGCTTCATTGGCGAAAGGGTAATCATCGTACTGCTGTAAATATTTATAGAGTTTTTCTTTTGTATCATCACCTAGTCCTGGTATGTACTGTTGTCGTCATCCGCGAGGAATGGTCTTTTTTGAAATTTCTTGGATAGCTGTAACAAATTTTGTATACTGTTTAGGATGAGGATTGAATTTGAGTATCTCTGTTTGCATGTCAAATCGTCCCATCTAGCTTTTCTAAAATTAAATCTTCGTTGCATGGTAACAGCGGCAGGTTTACATATTATGTTCCTTAGCTCTAACATAATAGGCCGATGTTGAGTCTTTGATATAGCATCTAATATTGATTTCTCACTCATGTTGCAAATGTTGCTGGACATAAATATTAAATCGGGAAATAAGTTGTTCGAATTTGTATAAAAATCTTATTCCTACACCATTTTTTTTCATTAAATTTTAATTATATTTATTTTTGTTTGAACATAACCTAAAGAATAAAAACATAATTTAGCCGACATTTTCCTATCCAGTTGAAATTTTCACAAATTATTTTAGCAAAGAAAGCAGGAAAACCTGCAGAGGAACTAACATCATACCGACCAATCTCTCTGCTTCCGGTGCTTTCTAAAGTATACGAAAAGCTAATACTAAAAAGAATGAAACCCTTCTTGGAAACAAAAAATTTAATACCGGAACACCAATTTGGTTTTAGATCTGGTCATGGGACTGTGGAGCAGGTCCACCGTATAGTCAGTATTATTGACGAATCTTTCGAATCTAAAAAGATATATGTTACGCGGTTTTTCTCGATGTAAAACAGGCGTTCAATAGAGTATGGCACGAAGGACTGCTTTATAAAATTAGGTGCCATCTTCCGTATCAGTTATTTGAAATACTCAAATCCTGCCTTGACGAACGTTATTTTGTAGTCAAATATGGAGATGAAGAATCTCAACTTCATCCAATAAGTGCCGGTGTATCGCAAGGTAGCATACTGGGTCCGATGCTTTACCTAATTTATACAGCAGATGTACCTGTACCAAATAATACAGAAATCGATACCTTCGCGGACGATACAGCTGTGATTTGTTCTGACTCGTCTTTTGAAAATGCAGAAGTTAACTTACAATCAGCAGTTAATACTATTTCAAAATGGTTCAGGCAGTGGCAAATAGAAATCAATGAAAAAAAATCAAATCGTGTAATATTTACAAATAAGAGAATACCCAGCATCAAAAATATTTATATCAATAATCAGGAAATTCCAGCTAAAGACTCAGTAAAATACCTGGGAATCCATTTGGATAAAAAACTAACCTGGAAAAACCACATAGCAGGCAAACGAAATGAATTGAATATAAAGTATAGGAATATTCTTTGGCTTATTGGAAGAAAATCCGAATTAACACTGGAGAACAAATTATTATTGTATAAACAAATTCTAAGGCCTATTTGGGCGTACGGATGTCAACTCTGGGGCTGTGCTAAACAGAGTAATACAGCTATAATACAACGTTTCCAAAATAAAGCATGGTATAGATGCCCCGTGGTATGTAAGCAATCTTACATTACATACAGACCTAGAAGTTACATCCGTTAAAGATAAAATTCAAGAAATGGCTCGTAAATATGGCGACAAACTCTCTTATCACACGAATACTTTAGCTGTTGCTTTACTGGACAACTCTACAGATACCCGGCGTTTAAAACGAGTTAAATCTACAGATCTATTTTGAATAACATCAATAATATAAAGTACTAAAATACAATCAGCGAAAGTCCTTACCGTTGGGTAAGGAACTTCACAAGTTAATCGCAATTTCTTTTCAAAAAGATTGCTAGATAGCCTGAAGCTAGTGGCATAATTTCGGAAGAGGAAAAGAAAATAATTAGCCGATATGATATAATATTGCTGTTAAAGAAGTAATTTTCCGGGAGTAAGTATTAAATCGTATAACGAGGCAATCAAGCAGAGCATGATAAATTATTTAATCCATAATTTACAGGCACTGAACGCGATGTTTTATGTTGGTGGAAACACAGTGACTAAATTATACAACGTTGAATGTAATGTTTGATCTATCGAATTAGTTCATCTACATAATAAGATCGATTTGTTTATGTTTTTTTTTTTTAAGAAATTATATTTACCTTTAAAAATTTAATGTAAAATAATTTCCTCGCAAAAATCTGTCTTGTAACAAAGGAATCTATTCTGTATAAATACAGACCTAAAACGAAAGTTTCAACAATGTAATTATGTATTACGTGCTAAACATAACGTAAATCGACTCTGAGTATAAGTTCGAATTAAATGTTCCAAATTTCAAATTACTAAGCTACTCGTAATCAGTAATACATAATTATTTTTTCAGTCTCGGTCATAAAAAAAAATTTAACTCGATATAAATGAAATTAACGAAATAATCGAGTATTGTAAAATCTATTAATTATCCTACAACCGTGCTTAAGTCATCTTAATGAACGGTATGCTTCGAATAAAATTTCTCAAGAACAAAATACGATTTTTAAATGTATCTGATCATTAGAACTCTTTCACTAAATTAAATCGAATAAAATCCGTTATTTCGGAATTAAAACAATAATTATAAATCTAACTATACATATTCAACGTTTACAAGTTTATGTTTTCATTAATTTTATTCTAAAAGTTTATGTTAAATATATTTCTAGACTAATTCTTAAATTATCAGCGTATTCGACAGAAAATATATCAAAATTTTGAATTTCAATTTTATGGAAATTAAAAGTATTTCCCGAAAAACTACGCAAAAAAAAATTGGCACGGTTTACGTCTAAAGTGCTAAATATATATACTAATCTAGAAAGATTAAAATTGTATTCTATTTTTTTAAAACAAATGTCTAACATGTACTGTAACATTTAATGTTAACTGAACCAGGCTTGGATATATATATATATCAATTTTGATAAAGAATTATTTTTCAAAATCTGTTTTATAAATAAAATTTATCGTAAATAAATTCTAAAAGTGAAATAATTACGTCTGACTAGTGAAATATGTATATCAAATTTGAAGTTGTTATATATAAATATTTCTGGTAATTCATATGTAATATTTATTGTGTATGCTTAAAAATAGCCTAACTGTCGAAAAGCTTTGCAATAAAAACTTTTAGTGTTTAAACTGTGTTATCATTTTGTTTGGTTTATAATTTATCATTATTCATGTACGAATATATTCCTACAAGCAAATGTTCACGTTCGTTACCTATTCATTCTGATTACTGACGCAAAATGCATTTATCATTTGCCTAACAAAAAAATTTCAATTATCGAACTATTGATAAAGTTCTTTTCGAAATTATTGAACAATAAAAAAAGTGAAAACCCGAAATGTACAAATTAGTTAAAAACTATTACTGATGATTTTATTTTCTTTTTTGGCTTGTATAACAATTATTATTAAATATACATATTGTTTCGTTGAATAAATGAAATGACGTAGACGTTTGAACGAATAATTAAAGGACGAGCAACACCTAATCGCACGGTTACGTTAGTTTTTACTCGCGAATATTATAATACACACTTTATTAATATGGCAAAAATATAATAGGTACGGGAGGTATAACCTTGAATAGGGAAAAATTTTAATGTATCTTATACTAGAGTAATAATTGGTGTTATTATGATTATGATTCTTGTTATAATTATTCTCGTTATTAGTGTTCTTCAAATATAAAAGTAAATTTACTTACGTTTAGATGAATGTGAACTAGTGTGTGTGTGTGTGCGCGCCTACGCTACATGTCGGTAATCAACCTTTTACAGGTGTCGTTGTTAAGTCATTTAGTTATCGACGTTATTTAAATATCCGTCAAACGAGTTTGCAGAATTACCTCTCTCAAATCTTTAACTTGGTCCAATGTAACTGTAGCGAATACACACGTTCGTACATTTCGTAGTTTTGTCTAAATCGCTTTAAAGTTTACGTTAATAGAGTTAATAATACGAACGATAAATTATCGACTATCATCGACTGTGTTCATCTTTACAGGTAATTCATTATTCGCGTTTATATTATATATATATAAATTTAAATACTGAATTTAAATCCTAGTCATTCCGTTTCCAACTGAGAGAAGACAATTTAAAAACGATAAGATAAAACATCTCTAAAGGTTGCACAATTATCAGAAATATCCAGAAAACAGTATAAAAATTAATTTGAAGAATATGGAATGTAGTGATTTTTATTAAGATGAATAAAAAAGGAAGTTAAAATTACTAAAAAAAAATTCTTCGTGAAAAATCACAAAATTTTTTCGGCTTTCCGGGCATTATCGAACGAATATTTAAAAAGATAAAAAATATAAAATGAACAAATATTAATTTAAGATTATATTTCTTCATTTTATATTTTTATTTTTTTCAATATTCACTCGATCGATAATGGCCTAACAGCCGAAAAGCTTTGTGTATTTTCATTAAAAATTTTTTTTAGCGATTTCAACTTCCTTTTTTGTTGTTTAGCATAAAAATTGATGATGTTATAGTTAAAAGTACTCATTATTTTATGAAGATGTGAATTTTAATGATATTTTTCGTAGAATATATTATAAAAAAGTAAAAAATCTTTAGAAAAGTGCTTTGAAATGCTTAGTTATAATGGTTAGTGGTTCGATGCAATCTGAAGAAGGCATCAGAAAGCCATATGCAGTGTTATATGGAGATTTTCGATACTACTATGGGTGTAAAGTTTATATAGCGCTGTATTGGCGACTGCATTGCAACCAGAATTCTTGAAGTACACTTGACACGGGAGAACAGGTTTTTCCCATTGTATTGTTAGTTTTTCTCCTTCGATTTTCTATTGGTGGTTTTTTCGTTTTACTGTGTACATTTCCGCGTGCGAATTGTTTCGTTACCTCTCTCTCCAGTTTATGTTGTTCATATTATTGTTGACCGATGTTAATACATGCAGAATTTTTTTTTCTCGCTGAAGCGTTATTATTTATACCGCAATTGATTATTTTATTTTCAGAGAATTGTTTTGTGTAAATTGTGAAAAAATAAGAATACTTAACTGTTATACGCGATTTATCGAATTGTTTCGTTTTAGTAATTTAAAAATTCTATACTTTTCTAATTTAAAAAATGCGATAGCGTTCGAGGCGATAATTATACCCAATGTAGATGCTCAATACGGAGTAGGGTGGTACTGCCTTCTCCGTGATAATTAAGAGTTCTACGAAGCCGTAATAAAAACGGAAGGAGTAGAAACGAAAGAATTGAATATCAGTTAAGAGCTACGTGCTATCGCCACTGTTTTTTAATCTATACTCTGAAAAGATATTCATCTGAATATTTAGGTGGCGTACGTGTTAATGGTTATGACATTAACAACTTATGTTACGCCGATGACACAGTTTTAATTTCAGACAACAAACGTCAACTTCAACGAACGGTGAATACGGTTCATCAGCCGAAATGAGGATATTAATAAATCGTAAAAAGTCATAGTAGTTAGTAAAAAGGCTGAAACGTAGAAAGTATCAATAAAAATTAGCAATAAAATTATTCATCAAACTAATATATTTAAATACTTAGACTGTAACGTTAGCGCATGGAACCCGGATTATGAAATAAGGGATAGAATATGCAAGGATCATATTCTTGAAAATGGGAAAAGTATTTAATGAAGGCTGGTTAAATGTTATGTATGGTCCATCCTGCTACATGGATTTACCGCATATGGCTTAGTAAATATAATTAAAATTTTATATCTCGGGTAGTACCGTTTCCATTTAAGGTGTATTTGTGAAAGAATTATTTTATTGAAGAAATACGAGCGAACATTTCCAGAATTTGGTCTTTCCTTTTCTAATATTTGTCAAATCTAAAAATTTTAGTTATAACTGCGAAATTTATGGAACGAAAATTAATATAGTTATATGTGTTTTTAATATTGTGCGATTCTTATCTAAATATATAACACGATTTTTAAAAAATAAATAAAATAAAAACGAGTAAAGCTCGGTCGCCCAGGTGCTAATAATTAATTTAAGAATATACCGATACTCGTAATATAGCTGAAAATTACGCGTAATTTAAATAAATATTTATTAAAACGTTATTTAAAAAAAAGTTGTACGAAATACAAAAACAGAAGCGTGTAAATATGATTAATTAATAACGAGTGCGTATTATTCGACTAATTTTGTTATCGTCTTTTTTTCTTTTTTTTTTTTTAACGCGATAGAAGTAATTAAGTTCAATGGTTAGTACGGGCGGTAATAATTACTCGACAGTAGACGAAGAAGTGTGTTGCGAACACGCTAAACCGTCGATACGTACATGCAAAATAGAACGGAATTCGCCGAACAGTCCGTGCGGATTTCACCTAACCCGAACGAAATGGGATCCATATCCGTGGATAGCCGGTGTTGAAAAGGATACGCCGGCCGATTTAGGCGGTTTGAAAGTCGGAGACTGCGTATTAGAAGTGAACGGAGAAGATATTATCGGTTTAAAAGTATCGGATATAGCGAAAAAAGTGCTAACCGATCGAGACGTAATAACGCTGCTACTTTGGAACGCTGGAAACGATTCATCTTGCGATCAAGAGGTTGTATATATAAATATACGTTACTCGATAAAATTAGACGATATAATAATCGCTTACTTATCTGTAACCTCGTAAGAGTACAGCATGTTTTGGCTTCAGTATAAACCTTTAAGTCGTAATGTCCCCTATATGGTACAAGAGAACTTTTAAATTGCATGTGAACATATTTCAGATAATTTCAACCGTAATAACCGTACATTTATATGTTACCAATAGATGTTGCCAAAGCCTTCGACACAACGTGGCGCGATGGTATTATTTATAAAATGATTTAAACGAAATTCCCAGACTATCTAATTACTCATATTAAAAGTTATCTGTATGCATTTCAGGGGGAATACTCCACTATGGAAATCTGCGCGGCTGCCTATCCCACATTGAAGCGTAGTACTCGGCCCATTTCTCTGTTCACTTTATTTTTATCCTAAAATTATCTTCAGCTAATTTATTTACGGACGATACTGCATTATTCTGTTGTTCATTCATCCGCAGTGCAATTAGTAATAAACTTCAAAAAGGTTTAAATCCAATCAAAACTAAAGCTATATTTTTCAATCTTAGGCATGCAACACCACCTAACAGAATATAAACCTGTTAATTGGTCTAATGAAATACGCATCTTGGTGTTTTTCTCGATCGCCGCCTAAATTTTACTCGGCAGTTATCTCATTAATATTAAAGCGAATAAAGCGCCACCTATCTTTAACCAAAAATCCTACCTGAATTAAATAAAATGATCCCACATTACGTCGTGTAAAAACTAACTCGTGTATAGACTTATATTTCAAATTCAGCATATAAACAACTGAAAACTATATAAAACAGATGCCTCCGATGCATATTAAATAAGTCAAAATACGAAAGAATCTCATTTATGCGTGAAATTACCTATCTTAAGGATTATATACTAAACCTATCCGCTAAATTCTTAACTCAGTTGTCATCTCACACTAATCGAAGTATAAACAAAATACAACCTATTATAAACTTCTGATCAACTAATTAGAATTGGAATTACCTTGTCGTTATCATCGTATATAGTAGATATTAATTAAATTATTTTTATGTATACCGGTTTTACAGGTTTTTATTTTTTCCTGTTAAGTTTTTATGATATATTTTAATATAAAATAACGATGATAAATATATTAATATAGAACAGTTCACTGCGGTAAGGTATTTTTTATCGGTACACAGTTTATATCTGTATTATTGGATGTAATGTAAATATACCGTTGTTTTGTTAGTTTAATGCAAACAAATTTGTTGTTATTTTTATAATAATATAGGAAATTTAGTTGACATACAACGATGTTTAGATTATAAAAATACTTATATAATATATATTAAAAATTATCAAAAGTCATCTAAAGGAAGTACTTACCGAAATACTGATTTAATTACTTTATTATATATACTGAAATAAATCTTATAATTTTATGTTTGAATTTGGTGGTGGCGAATTTTAAGTTACTAAATTTCTATATTCGAGTAAGTAAATGTCCATCGAACAGTTTGTCGTGTTTCATCTTGCCCTCGTAAAAATCTTTTAATCTACTAATACAACTGTAAATAAAATGAAACTAGATTAATAAATTTTTTTTTTCTTCATTGAGCGACTTCGTGGCAATCAGCATAGCGATTTTTTCCATAAATGGAGCTAACCTGAATGGTTTAATATGATCGAACGACCATCGATTTAATTCGCTACTTTCGAGGATAGCCTTTCAATATTTTGTCAAAAGTCTTAACGTAAAATGTCAATCTCGCACGATGTTAATTCTGCCTTCGATCAAATTTAATAATTCCGAGCACTTCATCGCTTTATCGAGGGCTACTTCAGTTATTTTTTAAAAAATTCACCTAATTTTCAACGTACGCCTGTATGAATATAATTCGACGCACGCCTGATACGTATTTCTAATGTAACGTCTAACGTCGAATTCCCGCTGCAGTAGTGTATGTGTAGCAGCACTGCATGCACGCAGTCCGATATTTTTCTTGACTTCAGTGAGTATTGCCTTCGACTGCTCTATTCTCGATCGGATTTCTTTATTTTGTTTTTAGAGGTGCAATTATCGTCGGCAATAATCACCGAATATTTAATTTATTCTTATTTTTTTTTTTTTTTGTCGCACGACAACACTATTGTTGATGGTCGGACTATAAGCTTCGCTTTGATCTATAAATCATTCTTTGCAGTTCTTCCTGACTATCAGTTATAATGTGAAAGGCATCCGCATGTCGTATATTAACGACGGTTTTTGTAGATAATGAGAATTTCCCCGTCCCTAACTTCCATCACGCGTTTGTTCCAACCAGTAGAGTGTCACACCAACGAGGGAGTGGACGAACTCGAGTCATTCCACATTGCTGTGCCTGATCGCCCATTGTCTGATGTAATATTCCTACGACGTCCTATGAGTGCAGCATTCATGATTATATCAGTTGGGGAAACGAAATAGGGTAGTGGTTTCCCATTACCCTCCACCGGATTTTCTGTCATGGTTTATTCACTTAGCAGAAAGAACCCAGTTTTAAGACCCTCTCTAAACTGATATGAATTGTCACGAGCGAGTTGCTGCTGATAGTCTGCTTTTGTTAATGCGGTAAGACGGTATTTACTGGAAGGAACACCTTCGGCAAATTCTCCATTTTCCTATCAGCGGTGTTTTGTGAATTCCGATTTAGTTTTTCTAATCAGAAGCCCGCCGAATAGAAAATTACCACCCTGCACGAAACGTGGACCTATGGAACTCACATGATTGTTCCGTTTTTCCGCCGGTGGGACTAGCATCATATGGCGGTCGATTGACTACTTACTAGAAAATATGACTCTAGTTACAACAACCTGTGTCTCCGGAAACCTTACTGCGGAAATTAGATCGGAAGCCGAAGAGATAATCGCTAACATCCATTGAGGATATGGCACCAGAAGAACTCCGTTTTTGTTTTTTGTTTTTAATCATCCCAGCTTCTCCGAATATTGCATTTGCACGTAAATTAAAAAGCAGGGGGATCGTACTTTTTTTTCTTTTTTTGATTTGTAAAATATAAACAAAATATAAAACATTTTTACAAGCTATTTTTGAAATAGCACTATCTTACAATGGTCAATTATTCAAATATTCCAATTTACTTTTTCGAGTAATTTCATAATTATCCGATACTATTTTTAATCCTCAATTTGTTCTTATTAAACTTTAAGTCTTCACCATCATCAACCCTCGAACAATTTAAAATTTCACAGGTTTTCCGATTTGCTATAAACCGTTAAACTATGTTAAAAGTACTATTTCTACATCTCATTACTACGTCTGAATCACTGATCTCTGTATCAAAGTTGTAATAATAGATCTCGATTTACTTGCTGCGTTGACAATTAACCTAGTTACTTAAAACGATCAAGATCGCTCCCACGATTAATGATTAAAATCTTCTTGCCCATTCTAATTTTTAGCTGAAATTTTCTAAATTAATACGATTAGATTAAATTTAGGTCGTAGTTCTATATTGTTCGGACTATATATCAACTGTATATACTTTTAATAATTTCACTTTTGTTTTATTATAATTTACACGGAATTTTTAACCGTATTTTCATTGATGTTTCAACGTTTATTTATATTTTTAAATCATTTTATTTATTCTTTAAATTTTTAAAACTACTAAAAAATTGCTCACGATTTCGTTCGCTGTTATTATATTTTATTATTTTTATTTTATCGCGATATTGTATGCACGTATTATATATGTATTTTATAATCATTCACAAACCGAGAGAAGGTAATACATTTACTCGGATATAAATACAATTATTTATCTTGCGATATTATAAGGTTCTATTCTATAATTCTCGATCGTTAGAACTTGTTCCAAGCAAAATAATATACGCACGTAGAAGACGCGGTGTAAATTCCATCAAGGTAAACTTGATTTAAAACTGAAAAATACTTTAAATCGTGCAACGTTGAACATTGGACAATAATGTCATTTGGCGCGTAAATAAATAACTACAAAATTCCAACTGTTGATAATTAATGAATTATTTAATTATTTTTTTATTTTTTTCACGAAATACCTTACAGCTATTATACTCGATTATATAAACTACTTAAATATAATTTTATAATTCCGCTTCAATAATAAAATCGGTTAGAATTATGAATCTGTTTACATCTGCAGCCGGTTAGTACAATATATCGAACTGTTAGTGGAACGCAGCAAATCACGAATACATGATTGCTCAGTGAAACAAATGTATAATACGCTCGTATTATGTTAACGGCTGTTCCCAGCCTTGGCTAGCAAACATCACGAAAACTAACAGGTCGAATTCGCAGATCTTTCTTAACGAGAATACTTTTTCGTGTCAGGAAAGCCTAGGTTTAGGATCTCCGACCCGCAATGATATGAATGTAACACCCAGCACTTCCAGCGACCACGTTTGACTTGACTGTCGAGCTGCATAATGAACGAGACGAAAGCAATTTTAATATTTTGTTTACCCCTAGTTTCAGAATATTAAAAAATTATACGATTCACCGTGGACACAGTAGATTTTCGTTCTTCGGTAAAGTGTAAGGTTGAAACTAATATAATATACTAACTAGTAGCAGCTCGGAGATTTTCTACAGACACTACAGTAAAGCAAACAGCTCTAGTATGATGTTCGGTAGGTTAGAAGAATCGATCTTAAGCTTCTGCAATATAAACTTGCTTATATTTCTTCTACTCGATTCCCTATAAATATCATTATCCGCGCTCATTCCAAAAGTCGGATTTACGATCCTCGAATTTCAATTCTCATATTTTTGCTTTAATTTACAAAATTTAGGCCATTGACATATTTACGGGCACGTGTAGATAAAAACTTTGGTATATCCGGGAATGAACTTGTTCATTCAATTGACAATTCTACTGAGTATTTTCATTTTTAAAAAAAAGTATTGGGATGCTCTTTTAATCTTTTAACAGCTACAGATTAAAAACACATAAAATCATCCGATTTCAAACATTTCACGTAGAAGGCAAATTAATTTCCGGATTTTATAGAATACGTTTTGATGTTGATCGTATGATTTTATTTCAACAACGTATTTTCTGTTTTTCCTTTTTACTTCTGATAATTATATCGTCGATGTTCCAACTATATCGCCAAACACTATGTTCTCGGCTTAAATTTCTTCCAATTTTTCTTCCCATTAACGTGTACCCTACACCTTTCTACTAGAAGCATGCAGCCTTCTTTCATTTGTGAATTATCTTATAATTTTATTACATTTCTTAACGATATCGAGTATTATTCGCAAATAATAACTACTTCGATTTATAGTATCCAAGAACAACGCGAAGGATTTTTCGAATGTACACGTCAGTTAATTAAAACCGATACCACTAATCTTGGCATCTCCTTGACATGAGTTAGTCAATATCACGATCCAGTATTTTCTATTCTTAGCGTCCTTTATTATATCGACTATTTTTTTATTTTCTACCAAAACCGGCGGTTGCCATTTCTAATCGGTTCCTTCCCCTTGGCGTGTTTTCTTCGATCTTACCCTGTAAAACTAGCGGAAAGAAAAAATATATATATATATAACCATCGTCATGGTGCCATGTCCGTTACTAAACGTCGGGTAACATTTTACCAATTCTTTGTCTATCTGACGCATTCCGGAACAGTTCAACTGTACTTACGTTGTACCACTGCGCTAAGTGTTGCACCCATGTTGTTTTTGTTCTTCTTCCGGTATAAGAATATGTAATGTTTTATATCATTTCCGGTGACGCATTATATTACGTCCAAAATATTTCAGTTTTCGATGTTTATCTTTCAATCTTAATTTTATTTAAACGACTTAATATTTAACAGTTTCTTATCTTGTCAGTCAGTTCATTTTACTTTAGCAGTGCTACGATATAGCCACATTTTAAAGACACCTGGTTTTTTTCTCTAGCGTTTTCCAGTCTCAACGCCATATACAGCAATACCGGGAATACGTGACATTTTACCATATCTTTAATTCTATGTTTTCACTACATAATATAGCCCTAAGCTTAAAAAGTGCATTAAGGGCTTTCCGTATTTTTATTTCTTCGCTCTTATCCCATTGTTCATTTATGTTGCTGCCCAAATACTCGATATTCTCTAGTTTACCTGTTGTTCCCTCCATCAGCTGTTAGTTTATCGTGTTTTTGTTTTTCCTAATCCATGTTCTTTGCATGGTTATTTTCTGTAATTCTTTCGTACTATTCGATATTAAAATCGTATCATCTGCATATCTGATGACATTGTTTCCATTTACTTCGATACCGTTTTTAAATTTAGTTTTTACTTCTTGAAAAAATGTTTTTGGGAATATAACATGTATATTTTTATTTTTATATTTATAGATCGTCTGCATTCCAATAAAATGTAGGATACGATGAATGCCGCTTATTTCTCTTACACCATTATTAAATCAAACCTCGGGGGCTATTTGAATGTCCGGGCAAAATTCCATATATATAATATATATATATATATAATATTTTTTTAGGGTCAAGGTAATCGAGAACACATTTCCTATTTATACGTTAAAGTATCATCAGATCAACTGTGTAATAAACAAAATAACGTTCGATACAATTTTTTTGGATAATTTAAAAACGGAATTATTAGTTCGATACGTCGGAAAGTGATTCTTTAAGACGGATGTTGGTCAGAAAGCGGAAGTGTAAAAAAAAAGTTTATAATCTTCCTCTCGGAGTATCCTTGACGGGTGAATTGGACGATACATGATGAAGCGTTTATGAACCGGATATAACGAATATGTTTACCGAGTTAAGCGCGAATTATTTACATTACCTATACGTACCGGTCGAAGGTTATTGTTATTCTCGTTCTAATCTTTACATCCCACGGTGTTCCTCTATTCATCGTCATCATCCCATACGGAAATACACGATACTTATTAAGCCGAGATCTTTCATTATAAACCACCGGTATTAAAAATACATCTAACGGACTAGCGGGAAAAAAAGGAACCATACGTGTTGTTATTATAAAAGAAGAAAACTACCAGCGTAAATCATGGAAAATGAATTAAATATTAGAAATAAGACTTTTACGTGGCGTGTTGTTAAAAATACAATTTTTTTATTCCATTTAATAATTCTTAATTTTATTTAGACTAAAAATTTAAAATAATACCTTTTAATTAGAAAAAAAAAGCTACCCCTGAATTCGAGATTCCAAATGCACGATTATTATTATAATATATAAAACATTTACTTTATATATATAGTTTTATTTAATTAATTACATTCGCAAAATATTGTATATATTTTATACGTTGTTAATGACCATAAGATAATACAAATTATAAAACAGACAAATTGTACAATTAGCGATATAAAATATTTGAAAAAAATAATTTTTTATCCGATTTTTTTATAATTATAGGCAATACACGTATAAGCTTTGAAATTTTTTTTTGCGAAATCGTGTTTTTTCAGAAAATATATTTAGATATGAATAATATACTGTTAAAAACCATTACGTCTAATTTAAAAATTCGTTTCATAAATTTTCGGAGTTATAATTAAAAAATGTCACTTTTAACAAACATAAAGAATAATGTTTTGTCGGAACTGGAATTTTTCGATCCGATTTTTTCTTAACATAATTCTTTTAAAAACATGAAGGTGTGCGTGCAGTCATTTTCTGATTCGTATCTAAATATATTTTCCGAAAACAAAAAAAAAATACCGATCGGGTAATAACGCGATGTCGGTATATATACGAAATTGAAATAAATTTATTCTTGCTGATACGTTCCTCCTTGGAAAAAAATGGCTGATTACATAAGCGCGAAATATTACGTTCACTATATAAGGGGTTTTCACTCGATCTGACCATCGCACTGGACATGTTCTTACATGGCTTTTTTCAGGTATTTTAAATATTTTTCTGCATTTATTTTTTTTCCCCCGAAAGAATATATGTATATATATATATATTTTAAATTATATTTTATAATATGGAATTTAAAGCGACAATCCAATTAAGTCTTATGCCACTTCAAACTCCACTTACATTAATCGTAACAATAATACAAATAATATTGACAATTAATATATTGTAATAGAAAATTTTAATCCAAATTTGACGACTTACTTCCCAATATACCGTAATTATATCTTAAATTTAATATTCTCCTTAAAATTCTAAACAAATGCTGTTCTTATTACTAATATAGCAAATAACATTTTTTTCTTTTTTTATTTCTCTTCTATAGCTAAATTATTGAACTCATTAAATTTACCTCCTACTAAATCTTCCATATACTACAATCTAACACTGTCCGATTGACATTACACCCTTGTAATAATTGAAAACAGGTGATTACATGTAATACAATTTTCCGTTTCTGCTATGCCAAATCTTTTTAAATATGTTTTAAAGCTACCTGTGATAAATTGTACATTATAGTAATTAGGGGTGAACTGTTTGTTTTTAAGTCTTAAATCTGGAAAATGTTTGTAAGCTAATCCATTATATTGGTTCTCCACATTTTTTGATATTGTAATATATTATATTGATTTAGTATACTTAAACTGTTTAACATCGATTTATTTTCGTATGTAAATTTATTATTAATCTATATTACTCGATTCAATTCGCGTTCCGTTTTAATATTATTTTTAATTGAGAATAAATTGATACGTTTCTTTATTTCTAATGGGTATAATTCCAGCCACCACTGTGATGACCAAAAATTCGTTGTTTTGTATGCCCGATCGTTCTGATAGTTATAATTCTTTGATATTACTTTATTAATGTTATAAACTTATTAATTTTTAACATATCCATATAAAAAAAAATTATATTTGGCATTATTACAGATTTATATAATTACTTTTTTTTATAATTATTCCTGTTATTATTATCGTATAATTTATTTAATATGCATAAGAATTTATTTTATTTTTTATACTATTGAAATGATTATAAAATTTTAGGTTATTATCAATCGTTACCCCCCCGATACTTTATACTTGTTACATAATTTAAATTAATACCGTACTGTAATTTAATTTTTTCTTATGTAATTTTCTATTGTAATTTAATTTTTTCTTATGTAATTTTCTATTGTAATTTAATTTGGACGTATTAATACTTAAATTAATGTTTTTCCGCATCAAGTTCTCATTTCTTCATATATGACTAATATATCTTACCGTATTTTTATCGATTTCTGTTAGTAAACGTTGTCTCTAGTTTTAGGTTTTGGACGAATTATAATATATATAAAAGTAAAATATCAAATTATAATAGATAATACTATTATTTTAACTCACAAGCTATTCAATCGAACGATACTTATTTATAACCCGCCTATATAGGTATTATTTATTAATTTATTTATATATATATTTTTTTTTAAATGATTTTAATTTTTTTTTTGCCGTTTCAGTCGATATGTTGCGCTCCGATGCCGACCAGTTTAAGTCGTTTGTCGAATTGTTTAAATTTAATCCTATCCAGTTTAGAATGTCCGGTCTGTTTCGAAGTGATACCACCGCCGACTCATCAATGTCCACTCGGTCACGTGATCTGTTTTAAATGTCACGCTTATACGGAAAAATGTCCCATCTGTCGTACGCGATATAATAAAGATCGTAATATCGTAGCCGATAAAGTATACGATAGTTTAATCGACGCTTTTCAACTTAGATCACAGCCGATCGAAGTTCATTCGCGTAAATTATGGGATCGATTATTTAATCGTAAAAAACGAGAAGAACAATTACAAAAAATCGATAATAATAATAGTAATCATCCTACTAATAGTCATAAAACGCATTTTAAACCGTTCGATATTAAGAATAAATTTCTATCTAAATTGACAATCGGCAAATCGACTTCGGTCGATAATTTAGGTCCGAGTAGTAATCTGTCGAAAAGTAACGATTACTATCACCGTCATCCTTATAACCGGAAGAAATCTCTGTCCACTAACGAATTATTTCGACCTAGCAGAAATTCGAATAACAGCAGTCTTAACGCGTCTAATCTTTCTCTATACAATAATAATAATCAACAGCAAAAATCGAAAGAACGATATAACGACGATGTTTGTCTTTTAGTGATTTCGTCCGATCGTTCGACTAATTTATTTCGATGTCCGTGTGACGAATATTGTACCCAACGATCGACCATCGACGATATCATCAGACACATACAATACGCTCATGACGACGGTCCGATATTACATTATCGCCGGAACGAATTTCGACTAAATTTTCCGCTTTCATTTCCGGACGAATTGACCGTTATCGTTCTGTCCTGTTACGAGAAAACGTTTTTCGTGAAAATCTTACCTAATTATCGTCCGGAGAAAAATCAAAATAACGAACCTAATAACAGAGACGTCGTTAAAGTACACGTTTGGTCGTTGACTGATCCGGAACGTTCGTCCGGTTATAAAGTAATCGGTACGATGTTTAAATCGAATCCCGGTTGCAATCTAGATCATACGACCGAATTAACGTTCAAAACGTTCGTACATTCGTTGCTAGACGAACCGACTTCATCGGTCATCTATAAAGATCAAATCGTCATTACGAAAAGTTTAATCGACGCTTATTTCCCGGATAACGTTTTCTCGTTAAGCGTCACTATTATTTCCACCGGCTAATTCGTAGAAGCGACGTCTATAGCAAAAAACTAATCGTACAGAAATATTATCCACTCATCCATTTTGTATTCGGCCAATTCTGACCGTTACGACTTGCGAGTGCTCTCCATAAATGACGGCCTTGAGCAGTAGTGATTGCTTTCGCTATCGTACCACATTGATCCGTCCACTTCTTCTTGCACCATGTAACAAGCGGCAATATTTTTTTTTTGTTTAGCTTTTTCTCCTCTTATAATATTTTTCAAAAAAATTGGTAGATTCGTTTTAATCTATGTAATTCTATCGGTAGATCTACTTCTGTCCATATCGAGAGATTTGTTTCTCTTCTTTCAGTCTACTCTTATGCATTCGTCGCCATATCCACACGATGCGTGTAAAATCTGAGTACAAAATACACGGTAAAACAATATATATATATATATATATATATAGATTTGACAGCGAAAAGTTCTAGAAGAGTCGACAAAACATATACGCTATATAGAACTCAAGTATAAAATGAATTTAAATATATATATTTTTAAAAAAAAAAACACGAAAATTTACAAACAATTTGTATAAAAGTAAATTCTACGAGAAGTCGAGACAAGCTTCATAACTGGAAGTGGCGGATAAAACCGATAGAATTAACTGGAAGTAATAGAATTAGAATGTGATTACACGGTTGATCATGGCTAAAAGGTTAAACGTAAAAGTCACAAATTTCGCACGACTACTCGAAGAGGAAGTTATCAAAAGGAAAAATGAGATACTTCGGTCATTTGCAAAATAGATATTCGACTTATTTCAAAGTTTAACCAGTCAAAATTTACTCGGTTCTCAAAAAATAAGCTTTACACGCGCTAATTCCAAATTCAATTTTGTAATACTTCGTGCTAAATATTCCCTTAGCGTTACGTATCGAAATTGATCTCCACGATCAGCTTGTTGTAAATAATAATAGTAATCATAATAATAATAATAAAGCTTCGTTTTCAATAAAATCTGATACTATTTGTATGCAGTAATTTGATTATTATTGAAGATCGACGCATTTATTCGCTACAAACTTCAGAAATTTCCATCGATCCGCTAAAATCGTGTTTTATTATTTTTTTATAATAACAATGTTCAGTTTCTTAAATTTTTTTTCAGAGCTTGTTTATTTTTTTTTCTAAATTTTCAACTTTTTACTGGAATAATCGCATTTTTACGAAGATATTATTATCCGAATGAAGTATAAATGAAAATCTTTATTGCTGCATCGAAAAGTACGGATCACACTAGTTAATACAAGTGAACACACAATACACACATATATATATATATGTGTGTGTGTTCGTCAATGAATCAACTAATGCACGGACGAATGTATAAATTTACTGGTTTCAAGTAATTTATTTACGTATATATATAATAAACTTCAATTACATAATTCGGTAGCTATTTGTATAAATGTGTAATTTTTTAAACAGCGAGGTTAAAAATACAATTTACTAATTACTACGTTTAAATAAAGGTTTTACTCATCGGTTTGATCAAAACTAAATTAAGAATAAATCAGATATAATAATTTCTTATTCAGATTCGAACTAAATCGACGATGTCTTCATCGAAAAATTGTCTTCGATTTAAATATAGAAATAATTAACTATTATAAAACACTACATACCGAACTGGACATCGAGTATACAACAAAAGTAATATCACACAAAGCTTACACCCGCGTACACTTGAACGACGTGATAATGAACAAGTCGAAAGAAAAATTAGACAGTTACAAAGAAGGAAAGTCTTCAACTATAATGAAATAAATGTAGAAAAGACTTAATATTCGTTAAAACTTATCTAATTCACTTCTAGTGTGGATTTAGTTTAAGATTATTTGTCGTTTCCCTTCTTTTTATATTCATTGCAGAATTACTAGATAGTCCATATTTGTAAAATTAAGAATAAAATGTACATTATTAACTTTATCGATATATTGTTATAACATTAAAACCGTCGTTCAATCGTAAATAAACAGATGACATTATATATAATTTATTAACACTACGTTATTCGCATGTCTTTTTAAACATTGTATTCGATACTACGCGAAGTAGCTGTTTAAACAGTCAACATATTTTCAATTGTCAACAGTAAGATTTCATCGTTTTTTAATGCGGCAGATTTTCGATTTCGTTATTTTAATTACTTTTTCAATAGTAATAAATATACATCGGATATAAACCTGAATTACTGTTTATTTTTTTTATGCGCATTTATACTACGCTCCAAATATGAAACAATTCGTATAAACCGCGATAATCGGTTTCTCGACAGCATTTTGACTCTAAAACTTACATTTTCATCGAATCATGTAACGATAACCAGAAAACATTTCAACGGTAATTAAAACGGTAAAACAGCTGGTTGAAAATAATCTATTAATAAAATTTATACGTCTCTGTAAACTGTTTTTCTAAATGCACTAAGTTGAACTCATATATGAAAAATATCACTTCATCAACGACACCGTCATGTCTGCAAATGTATTTGATACATACATATATATAAGTGTATATATATATATATATATATATATAATTATTTCCAATTAGCCGCTAACAGATTAGATTGTCAACTGGTCCAGCCATTCTCCTTTCTGTTTGTCTGCGAATCCTTTATAGCCAAACATTTTCTTCCTTAAAGTTAATCGCGGTACTACATCTTCCGGACTAATCTTTTCCTCGGTGTCATTTTCAGTTTCTATGTATCAGGTGCCGTTTATGTTCAGTTTTCGCATGTAATTAAACAATCTTCCAGCGAATCTACCCAAGACTCACCCCTTCCATATAGCAATATAAATAATTTCCTGGTTAACATTATTTTATATTTTTACACCCTTCGGCCGTCCTATTATTCTTAAGATCTTCCTGAAATTTCTAGTTGATCGTTTGAGCCTTCATTTATTATTAGAACCTTTTATTATACATAATGTTTCTGGTTTGATCAAAGTTATATAACGGCTAAATTTAGCATTTCATACACACACACACACATATATATATGTATATATAAAGCAAAAGTAGGGAATAATGATGATATGATTAGCGATTTATTTACATAACAAATGTCCGAAAATCGCATTTTCTCAGATTTATTATAGATTGAAAAAAAAACACAGCAAACTAACAGAAATGATTTTTATAAAATTGTATGCGTATGTATAAATTTTAAAAAAATGAAAGTTGTATAAAAATTTTGAATATAATGAGGAGTAAACTCCCACGGTAAAGCCACATGTGCATAGTGTGTGTGTGTAAAAATAAAAGTAACTTAAAAAAAATAACTTAATAAATATATATATATATATATATTACGAAAAAAAATAATCAACTGTGCATGATAGAAAGACGAGGTAATTTAAAAATTAATCATACGTGAACGGGGAAAGATGCGATGAAAATTGTTTTCTACCTATTGACGCAATCTATGTGTATTTAATAATATACTTTTACGATGTATGTTTTATTAATTTTTTTTTATTACGGTGATTTTTTTATAATAGCCGGGAAAAGGACTTATGCAAATGACCAAACACAAGGTCGTTCGTTACTATGTCGCATTAATGCAAAATAACGTTTACTGAAAGGTGTATCCTAATATATAGACGATATAATCTGCGCGCGAATGGTGGTTAGCATGTACGTTTACACGTATCATCGTCATTCGTTCACCTTCTTTCCGATAATCTCTTCAATTCCAGATACACTATTACATCCCAAGTCGTCCATAATCTGGGACATACACGTGTGGCGGGTCTTCGATTATATATCATTATTCGTATCGTAGTTTTCATCGGTAAATCTCGCCCTAACATATGTCCAATCAATTCATGATTTCGATACTTATCGTGTCTGCTCTTTTTTATTACTCGCTGATTAGTAATTTTATCCATCTGTCTGAACTTTTTTGATTTAATATATTTTTTTTTCTTATTCCTAGTTTAAAGAGTTCAAGTTTCATAGTTGTAAAAAGCAACGCTACAAATGAAACACTTATTAAGCGTTTTATTTTATCCGCCGATATTGATTTCGAGGTCAGCGTGGCTTTCCCTACTTATCGAATATTCTTTTTTTGCTCGTATTATTGCCGTATTTATATAGTAGAGGTACGTCTCTCATTTCGATTTATGACGTTTACCAATTAGGAGGAGACTGCTCGACGTCTTGTAATTTCGTACAATTCACTTTTACGTAAGTCGGGTTTTTTGTCGCTTACCGCGATCTCTTTGTTTTATTTAAAATATTCAATTTCATTTTTTAGTATATTTTCAATTTTCCTCGTCGACTATATTTAGTTTTTTGTGTTTTTTTTTTTTTCGTTTTCCACTACCAAATCTAATCACGTTGTTTCGACGTTTATTTTGAAAAAAGATTTTATATTTTTCTTCGCTTCACATATTGTTGCCTCTTCGATATACATATTAAATAAGAATGGAGATAATGAGCAGCCTCGTTATAACACACATAAACATATTATATATACACACAGACGCAGAACATAATGCAAAATAATATAACGTAATTATTTTAAAATAATTTTTATTTTACGCGAAAAGTCTCCCGTCTTAATTAGACTACAATTATATTATTACCACGTGCTAAGAATACAATTAAAGTACAGGTCACATTTATTTGTTGAATCATTAATTCTGATGGAAGACGATGAAAAATCATACTTAACACTTCACTCTACTAAAATATTCTCCTAAATTGAAATTTTTATAACCGATCCAAAAAAAAAAAAAAAAAAACGCGTTTATATTAAATACGAATTTTTAAAAACTAATCAGATTAATTTAAAAATTAATCAACGAACATACGTTATTAACACTAATACCTTACCACCTATCTCCTACAGAAAGGACACGTTTTGTTGCTGCACGCTGTTATTGTATAAGTTAGCGTTCTTAGATCGTTCGAATTCTTGTTCTTCGTGTTGTCTGTCCCGTTTCAAACAGCTGCAAATTTTAAATGTCAAACAACGACGGCCAAGAACTACGCCGCTACACGAAAATAAAAAATAGAGAAAAAATAAGTAAACATGAAAATAATAATCAAAAATCAAAGTTTATCGCTCTAGAAACGATTTCACGGTTCTCATAACTTATACTTCATCGACGCCTCTAAAAACAAAACTGGAGTAGGAGGCGCTTTCGTTTCCTTCCAGGACTCTATAGTTCGTTGCTCCACTCCACCCCAGTACTCAATTCGATCGGCGGAATTATATACCATCAAAATGGCGATTATGGATATTTCAAACATTAACGTTAATCAATCGTTCTTACTATGCGCGCGTACTCTCTTGTATATATATATATGTATATGTATGTGTACTGTATTGATTCCGTAAGCCATCAGTCTAGCGAGTAGAAAGCACTCTACACCTTCCTGTAGCACCAGGTGCTTTTAGATTTTCCCCTCTTATAATATGCCCAAAAAATTTATGGATGCGTCTTTCGCGCATAAACTGCATAATTCTATCATTTCGTCTACTACTGTCCATATTAAGAGATATGTTCTGTCCATGATTTGTTCTTGCGTGTATCGCGGACTGAAAGAAGAACGTATAACTCAATACGAACAGACAGAATATACATACACATATCTCCACATATATAATCCGCGCAACCCAACACACATCATATTCACACATATTGACGTACCTATATACATTATATAAGGCACCAGTGTTCATGCATATTCAGACATTCACACGAATGGTATATAATACGTAATATTTATACTTCTATGAACACACGCGATTCATATATATATATATATGGAATCTCGGAGTTAATATTGATAAAAATTTAAAATTTTCAATACATGTAAGCGATGAATCGCTCTTATAAAATGCTAGATTTTATTATAATAAATTCATATGTGTTTAGAGATCCATGGACGCTACTGTGGCTTTATAATGTCCTTTAGAGTACTGTTCTATTATTTAGGAACCGTATTATAATAATTACATTAGGTTAATTGACAAAGTTCAGTGTAAATTTTTAAAATATCTATATTACCGTATATCAGGTATTTACCCTAAATATATGAATTACGATATATTAAGAAATATAATCGATGTGAGGTCTTTACACTACAGAAGGAAAATAGCCAAATTAAGGTTTCTTCATGATGTATGCAACGGTAGAGTTAATAGTGAGTATTTAACATCAACCGTCTCCTACGTTGTACCAAGACCAAATAGGCGATCGAATCGTTTTTTTTTAGTGCACGAATAAACCTCGGTTTAAGTTCTCCGTTGCCGTCAGCTTTCCGATTGTATAATTCTCTTTTGAACATATTTCCCTGTATGGATATATACTTTGATAACAGATATTTCTTTAATAAGTTGCTTCCCGAACATATTTTGCAATGAGAACAGGAATTTCGCTGTTATCCAATGGTTTTAGATTGTTATTATATGGTGGGTGTTTGGCATATGTGTTCCTTTACTAATGTACATGTAGTATATATGTTAAGGTTTATATTGTATTTATTCATTTGTTGAAGATTATTCGTCCGTTTATTTCGAGTAAGATTATGCGAATGGGGTGTGAATGATGTATGTTTTAATGAGTGTGAGACTTGTGAATGCGTGTAGTTTTTCTAGTGTGTTTAATGGGTATGAGGCTGGTGAATGTGTTCGATGTATTTTTTTTTGTATTTTATTTTTTTTTACTTTTAATTTTATAATTCATAAAAATTATTAATTGTATTATTTTATTTATAAGCCTACACTATAATTGGCTGTTAGCTGTTGTGTGGCTTCATTAAATATATAATATATTCATATATACGCCAAATAATAAAAAAAAGAAAAACTAAACACTATTAGGCGTACACTATTTCATACAACATTATAATAGGAGATTTGAAAGCTGTGAGACAGCTCTGAGAATCGGGAACGCTATTGATTTTCTTGTCAATTTTATATTAATCCCCTTCTCTTCGTTTCACGTTCACCGCAATTGTAAATTTCATTTTTTTAAACTGAAAATTAAAGCGTATATTATAGAAGCAGTTTAATATTAATAGATCTTTCAAACGATGCAGCTTAAATTTTTTTTTAATAATTTCGAAACGGTTATTTTCGCTTACTGAATATTTTCCAAAGTGAATACGATGACTACCGGTCTGCGTTGCATACCGCGATAACACGAAGTTTTACAGACGAATTTGTAAGCTAACGAAACATATTCATAATCTGGAGTCGGATCAGAGACAGAAGTTACACAACTTTTTCTGGTCGTTATTCCATCCGTCTCGTACAGAGTATGCGGACTTTCGCATCTTAAAACGTGATTTATCCAAGCAAAACCTGAAATTTATATATTATTCGAATTAGCTACTATATCGATACATTAATAATTTATTCAAGTTTAAACACCACGTAATAGACTCGATATAGAAAAATTGGGGGACCATTAAAACCAAAATTATATATCGCAATCCTATACATATATATAGTCGAAATTTTGTTTCTTTGGGAATAGTAGTATAACGTAAATCACCTATATGTCAGTTGGACGAAGGCTATCATAATCTTTCTCGTGGATTTCTATTTTGCCCTTGCTTGAACCGGTTGACATCGGTTGTTTTTACAATAATATCTTCCTATCGCAATTAGTAGCATCTCTTTTTTTTTTTTTTATCATCTTATTGGGATCTAACGATTTGAATGAAATTTTGTTATACCTGTAATTTATTCAGCAATTAAAATGGCCTGTACGAAAACTGTGAACTTTAAAATTCTGGTCCCCGACCGACCCCGAGTACAATCCCACATTAAATTTTGAAAATTTCGTGTTTTTTTTTCATCGTCATTTTGTTGAACTTACGTTAAAAATTTCAGCTCGATCGTATCAACCGTCCGAATGTTTTAGAAATTTATTTATTACTGTATATGTATTAGAGTAAACATAATTAAAAGTTTATATCTCGGCTATTACCGTTTCGTGTTAAGGTATCGGATGTTACGAAAATATTCTTTAAACTACGAAAGAATTATTTTCAGGAAAAACCCGATCGAATAATTCCAAAGTCTAGAAAAACATTCAGTTCGTCTTCTTCTGCGATATTAGTCAAGAACTGAAACTTTTATTTATAACTTCGGAAATTTATGAAAATAAATTCTACACGATTAAAATAGTTACGTATGCAACGGTTTTCAATAGTATGTGATTTTCACCTAATTATATTTTCCGAAAAAACACGATTTTACACATAAAGAAAAAACGTACCGAGCAAAAGCTCGGTCACCCAGACACTACATATATATATAATTATTATTTATTTATTTATTTATACACGTTTTGCAGATTATTTTTAAAAATACCTCGATAAATCGTAGAAATAATATATTATTGAAATTTGAAAATATTTAAAGTCGGTACTTTCTCATATATCTAACTGATTTCCATATCTTATAACGGAGCTTCCTAACGTCCTGAAGCAAATGATGTCAACATTAAATTTTCCAAAATTTAGTGATGGTAGTCGTTTTTTATCTGATCGAAATGGAGGTTAATAGTTAAAATTTCATTGCCCTTTTATATGGATTAATTTAATTCGCAGTAATTTAATTAATAAATTATAAAGTAACGTAATCAGTTTCGGCTCATATTTAAATTAAATAATCGGAAAAAATTTTATAAATTAAACAGGAAATTTAAATTAAAAACATTGGAAAATGTAAAAACTAATATCACCAAGAAAAAATATACACACATATATATATATATATATATATATATATATATATATATAAAACACTGTAAATTTTAAAGAAACAATTTTATATCTTTTATAGATTGTACTACACGTCATTAGAGTAGATATAAATATTATTTTTTGCGGTATAGTCTACGCGAAATAGTAAAAAATTGATTTTTTTTTACGTATTAACCAGATTATTTTACTCTACAGTAAAAACACATTCATAAATATTTGGGCCAGGGTCATTTTTATCAGTTCGAACAGATTGCCTAGTATGCTGATGAACGTAACACTTTTATCTAACTTATTAATGACGCCTATTATTGGTTAAAAAATAAAATAAAAAACTGTCGCGTCGATTTAAAATCGCGTTAAAATGAGGATTGTTATAACACGCAGAAATGATCAAAGTTTGGCAGCTGATCGAAACGTATTCGTTACATAATCTTGGACAATAAGCTAAATGTCTTCTTTTTGTTTTGTATCAGAAAAATGATCTTTATGCGTAGTGTTTGCCCAGCACTTATATGGGCAACTACTGTAGATGAAAAGATGTCGGATAAATTGCTCCTCGCCACATATATAGGAAGAGCTATCAGAGATTTTCCACTTCTTCATGTTGTCTCCTGTTCGACCAACCATTGTTCTTAATTTATGTAGTGAGCGCCACGTCCTGTATTTTAGTTTGGCTACGAGAGGAAGGTTCTTCTTGCTCAAAGGATAAAAAGCGAGCCGATTCGTATTCTTTCTCTTGCGTATGCGTGCACTGCTATCCATTATTTTGTTCAAATCTTTGCTACACAAAGAATGTATATGCGACGAGTTACATATAATTAGTGCCTCGAATGCCAGCTCATTTTGTACGTAAAAATAAACGTACAACGGCTAGTCACGACGTTCAGCAACGAACAACACGACAACGATGATATATATATATGTATATGTAAATTGAGATCATAAATCATTATATACGTGTTACATCTTTTGACGTCCCATTTTTAAATTTCATCTTTCCTAACCCTATTACAACGTAATGAAATTGTGTAAATGCATGGTAAATTTTAAAATCGGACGTTCCTGTTGGAAGTATAAATTAAAACAATAACAAATCGTAATTGTACACAGTAAAAATGGTTTTATTATAATCCAAACGTAAACAGCTAACATTTTCCGATTTAAGACGAGCGTGCATTATATCGATACTAACGACGAGCATGCTAAAAATTGATCTAGGATAATTCTCAAATCACGGAACTTAAATATCGATCGGTACGGAGAATTTTTTTTTTAAATATATGTAACGACTAATTTAAAGGTGTGTTTTTCAAAAGTTCAATTAACCTTTAAACGGAAAAAAATGATGAATAAAATTTTTATAATACACAGTCCGCCAAAGTTCTTTATGGAAATTTTGTACCGGCGCGCTCGCATATTATACCGTTCGAATTAGAACCGAATAAAAAATTTGAAAAAAAAATCGAATTTTAATAAACAATACTTTCAAGTTTTCTTCGAGAGATATGTCCTCCATACAAACCTAAATGATATTATTCGTAATTGACGACATAATGCAAATTAGAAGTTACCCGTCGTAAGGTGACCGAATATACAAGTCGCATGCCATAGTAGAAATACACCTAGTACATATAGGTTGTAACCGGTTTCACACTCGCAGTTAATCTAATCTAGTAACGGTTACTCCAGCCTACTAACCGATGTCATATTTTCTTATCCTGTATTTTTATTTTATTGTATGGTATCCATTAAAGTGCCGTGTACTGCAACATTCATCGGAGGCACGAATAAATGCAGTTTAGATATCATGCAGGATGTCGGATAGTTTTAGGAATCGAAATAGGAGCTGGTTCGTTTGTGTCCTCAAGAATTTCAATAAGAGAGCTGGAAAGATGTATTCGGGACCAGAGTATGTTGAATTTCTCGAATTCTACCAGAAGATGGTTTTAATGGATAAGGGAACAGGGATGTGAATTATTTAGTAAATAAGCGTGAGACATTTTTGCGTAAACGACACAGTACAACTTCTTCTCGATGAAGTCCATGTATTGAACGCAATTTCTCGTTAGTAAGAACTTCATTCCACGTGTTCTCGACCGTTTCTTCTTTAGCACGGATGTTATTAATTTTAAGGCGTATGTTTAATTATAATTAAAATTTAAATCTTCGATAAATTATTATATAGCGTTTTTATTGATATATACTCGGACGGTCGAAAATTATTCTTTTACCGTTCAATATTAACACACCACGTGATGCTCTATTTCCTATTATCGTATTCGTTAATTTTATTATTCGCATCGGATGTATCGATCGATACAGTTCGGCTTATTAGCTTCGTCAACACAGCCTATCCGATACATTGTAATCGTTTGATTTACAATCGAATCGTAGAATCTCGACTATATCTAACTATCCGCGGTTAGTTAATCATTAATTATTCCTCCATAGATTATTTAGCGTCGGTGAGAAATATAAATCACCGTCGATGTACACCAAAGACTAAATGTGAAATCGCCGATGATCCCTATTAGAAACTTTATCTTCGAAGAATACAACACCGACAGTCGAAGATCTAACATCCGCTTCAGTCTACGTCTTACGTGATAATCTTAAATTTTTTTTATATATCAGTGACATATGCAATATCGATTATTTGACAAGTTCGAAGAGACAGCGAGAATCCCATCATCTCGTTATATAGAACTGTGTCCACTATAGTAGCTCCAGTTATGCCTACTGACCTTAGCCATTTTAAACCAGCTTTAATTTCCGAGTTTAAAATGTTTACTATGTATAACGATAAACTTAACTCAGTTAAAACTATTATTATTATATTTATTTTATTTTAGAACGCTCGACTACAAAGATCATTTGCGTCCACCGAGATTAAATACAATAAATTACAAAAGGAAAATTATTTTCTGCTTACAATACAATATTTAGTCTACAATAATTTTATGAAACCAGTTATTTTAAGAAATACGCGTTGTATCAAGTCTTCGTTGTCTTGTAGTACTTCGCTTCAATCTAGTCCACTTATTAATGATAACGTTGTTGATCGAATTTCGGACATTCTAACGTATTATTATATCTCAATTTAGTATCGAGTTAAATTATAATCTAATAGCAAGAATTCTTTCATTAAGGAAATTAATTGATTTGTGTCAGAAAATATAATAGTTTGCTCGGTAGAACAACTTTTAAGTTCTTTAATAGCATAGAAAAAACAGATTTAACGTCATACATCAGTTACTATTCCAGTCAAGTGCTATCTGGACACGGCAATTTCGTATTTTAAACGTTTCAATATAAGATCGTCAGATATTTGTTTATTTTGCGATTCCGTCTTCGATTCGGTTGAACATTTTCAATTTGAATGTTACCGAAGATATTCGTAGAATTGGCAGTTTTTCTGACTCGCTTGTGAATGATCAAATAGTAATAAATAACTCGTTAGGTTTAAATATTCATAATGTTAAGTCGTTTAATCGTTATGTCAATATTTAAGTTAAATAACGCTTAGCTAATGTATCATCGCAGCTAAATAACAAATATACAAAAAAAAAAAAAAAAAAAATGGTACCGCGATGCTTTTCCCGATCATCTAACGGATTCCAGTTTTACTTCTAGCGCATCCTCCTTTTACCACAATCTTGCGCTTCGATTGAGGCCTTAAATTAACACCTATTTTCTTATCCGTGGTTAGCGTTATTGGCGAAGACTAAATGGAAAAACTTAAATGAAAATGTGATTATATCCTATTATTTCTAACTTTTCGAAACATTTTTGCTCGCCCGAACTCGTGAGTAGGAATGAGTAAAAAAAATACGCAACGATTAATCGGGAACTAAATCAAATAATTATAACAGGAAATCGAAGACGCCAGGGGTTTTGACCATCCGATTACCAAACTGTTGTATTCATGTTAATCGCTGACTTTCGTAACGGAGATTGCGAATAAAGGAAAATAATACAAAATATCCGTTCGTTAAATCGAATCAAATATTCGTACATTATTTCAAGATGTACGGATGAGATTTAATTTTTCGCTCGTAAACAGGACTCGCGTATTTAAAAATCCGAATATATTAATGAAGTGCGTTTTTGTGAATCGTTAATGATAATAACAAGAAAAACACGATTTAAAAAGATCTAACGTGCCGTGCAAAAGTGCTCTGGTGTAGTTGGGAATATTTTCATTTGTATACATACCGTCGATAAAGCAAATTTTATTTTTGCCCGTATACATACCAAAAATTTTCTGTTACGTTTTATTAACCGCATTTAAGAATAAAACAATTATTAATTATCTGAAAAACAAAAGATTTCGTCGATAATCGTACTGATAATGCGCAAAACGCATAAAAATTAAGTATATATAGATATATATATAGATATATGTAAAATAAATAATTAAAAACATATTACTACACTCGCGAACACGCAAATATGGCTATGATAGTAATAATCGATCGCCATTAATTATTTTATCGTCGTGAAAAAAAAATTAAAAAAAAAAATTTCATTCGAAAATAACGAACGAATGTTTATAAACGTAGCGGTAATTTAGTTCGTTAATTAACAAATAGTTTAATATATTCTAATTCGATAGATAACATTTTCGATTCGTGTTCGGCAAAAACTTGGACAATAAATACGGAACTGCGACAACAGTATCAACGCCGTAAGAATATAGACTCAGATGGATAAGCTGAACAAACGACGGGTATTAAACAATCATAAAACGAACCGACAAAATTAAATTAAACATATTTTCAATCTAGGGATGAAATAAAAGCACATCCACAAAGAAAAATAGAATTAATTACTAGAAGAACCTACTGCGCAAAATATCGAAAAGTCGTTAGCAATCGATATTGTCATCGATTTGTAAGTGAGAAATAATAAGCTAGCGGATGATTAGGGATTAAGAAAAGATACAGAAGACGACCGAGATGGAACTTTAATCGACTGATAAGCAATATTCGATAGCGGATGACATAATTGATGAAAATCCTCCAGATTTGCGGTTAATTCTAGAAGTAATTAACGCACAGGATAGAAAAACTAAAAAAATATAGTTGTTCGTCGCTTACAGACATCCAGAACTAATTACATTACACGTTAACAGCAGAACCATAGAGAGTACCAGTTCGGGTATCTGGACATTTCCGTGAATTAAAATCGTAATAACATGTACTATATATATATATATATATATATATTACTGACTGGTCAATTTGCTCCTCGATATTGTTACCGTATATGAAAATAATTAAAATTCAACAAATAAATAAAAATATTTATTTCACGTTAAACAGACAAATATTTCTAGTGATTAATAATAGAAACGTATAACAAATATATTTAGAGGAAACAGGCCGCTTTTAAATGAATTTTACTATTTTATTATAGCATATATACATATATATATATATATATATATATATATATATATATATATATATATATATATATATATATAATTTCCCCAGAAATTATATACCGAAGAATACATAAGAAAATAAAAGAATAACTAGATGATAGTCAGTTCTGATTTTAAACAATTTTAGGTACTATAGAGATGCCTGATTTAGTGCTAGCTATTCGATCACTGTAGAGATGTTGCACGTTCAGTGTATATTGTCTCATTGATTTTCAAAAAGCGTTTTTGATAATGTGAAGTGATAAATTAATGGATATTCTAAATAAAGCGGCTATTAATGATAAAGATTTGCGAATTACAAAAAATCTGTACTGGAATTAAACAGAAAATATTAAAATTGAAGAACTAAATACGGAAAACGTAGCGATATGCACAAGTGTAAGGTGAGATTGTATCTTGTCAACACTGTTATATTCACGAAAATTTTTTGAAGAAGTACAAACGATTTTTATATATATATATATACATATAGTTATGTATGATCTTAATATTACTATTTAAATAAGTACAACTGTTAGTAATAGAAACAATAAAAGTGAACATGTATGCGGTTATACTCTGGCGAGTAGAAATCCTTGAATTACTAAGTAATACTCTTGATTATAGAGTAATAGTTTGCATTGTACATCGAATACAGAACGCCTACCGATTAACCATTACAAACCTTGCACTGTGCGCTTAATTTTGAAACACTTTCATATTTACGTGGACTTTCCATGACATCCTGACGTCTAAGTGCATTCCGAGATATTTGGCCGAATCAGTTCGAGGAATGGTGCCAAGATATACTCGATACATACTAAATATGAGAAACGTGGACTGATTTTGCTTTATTTCGTTTCATCTTCTAGTCCCACGTCCATTTGAAAATCAGATTTAAATGCTGTTGAATTGTAGCCTTTACCTCGCTGAGATCATGACAGCTAATATTACAGTGTCGTCTGCGAATGTTGCCGTTGTTACGTTATCAGACGTTGGTATATCGTGTGTGTGTGTATAGCAAGTACATGAGAGGTCCAAGGACACTCCCCTGTGGAACTGCTGCTTGCATTCTGTAAAAAGCTGACCTCGCTTCATCATAGATCACACGAAACTCTTTGTCGGTCAAGTATGATTTAAGCAGTCGGCATAAATTTCCAGGCAGTTGTTTGCTTAACTTAAATATAAGTCTATAAGCTTGTGCCACGTCTAAAAACACCGCGAAACAGTATTTTTTCTTCTAATACTGAATAAATTATTTTATCCGTCTCACTTGATCGATCGTTTAGTGGTGTCTTCTAAATCCAAATTTGATAAATCTCTCCTATAATCGGCAGTAATCTTTTTAATATTAATTTTTCAAACAATTTTGATACGGCTTGCAAAAGCGAAATAACCCTGTACTATGAACTGGCATCTCGGGCTGGTTTATAAGGGTTTTTTAACTTTGCAACTTTAAGAGAAGTCGACGCATATTCTAACCGTAAATATGCATTATATAGATGTAGCAAAAGGACGATATGCTTACGCGACACCTCTTACAAGATAGCAGAAAATATCTCATCTATACCCGGAGTCTTTTTCGGATTTAAATTTTTGTACATTTCATACCTCAATGGGAGTAATATTTGTTGTTCAGTTTTATAGACTAGAGGTGGATCTATATTAGACACAATATCATGTTGTTGAAAAGTATGAGACAAGTGTTTAGCAAAACAGTTTAGCTTTTTCAGTATGTCGACGAGTCCGATTATTAAGTTCATCACAAATTGGTGGAACATGCATAAACGGGCGTTTAATTGGCCTTGTCGCCTTCCATAAAGAATAGTCTTTCTCCGCGAATGGACTAAACTGTTGAAGGTACTCTGCAAATGTTTTACATTTGATGCTTTTAATCAAGCGACGAGTTGATTGCTAGTCTTATTAAAGATATTCTTGTTTGTGGGGATTGCGCGTAGTACGTCATATATACTCCACGCCTTTAAACGAAATTTAACAGCAGTATCAAAGTAAACGGAAAAATAATAAATAATATCAGATATAATACCATTTTAATATCAAATAACCTGAAAGAATTACAACAATTTATAGACGTCTTCACCCGAAATACTTAAAAAAAGTGCTAAACACATCTAAAACAAAATACACGGTAATAAACAGAGAAAATGGAAATTTAAGAATAACACCGTCGACAGCTGATGGTGAAATAATTGAAAAAATCCGGAATATCGAGTTAATATCAACAAACGGGATACGAGCAGAGGAGATAAAAATACGTATCGAAAAAGCGCGATGTGCCTTTTTTAATAAGCTAATAAGAGTATAGAATTAAAATTAAGAATTTTCGGCATGTTACGGTGTTGAAATTAACGAAGATATTAGAGAAGAAGTTAGAGGACTTGGAAAAAATCCGACTATACCGTAGAAGACTAAAAATAAAACGGACGAATAGTGAAGTTAGTAATTGATTAAATAAATGTAAAGAAATAGTAAAAGAAGTTAAACGCAGAAAATTCAAATATTACCGACACGGCAATGTGTCACTCGAAATAATTTTACCTTCTTTTATACAGGACACATTGGTCAAGGGATAACGTGACTCGGTGGTGTATAACTTCAGAAAGATAATTGGTAAAATGTTGGCCGACATTTAATAACGGATTATATTTTCTTAAAAGTTGAATATATTGGAGAGTAGTGATTTTATTAATTAATTATAAACAAACAAAATATAACACAATCACTAAAAGTTCTAGCTTTTCGACAGTTACGTCATTTTCAAACGCAAACAAAAATTATTACATCTAGCTTCGCGGTTAAAAAACTTTTAGTAATTGTGTTATATTTTGTTTATATTTTCTTGTATAAGGAATAAATAATTTTACAATTATTTTTAAATAATTAACAAATAAATTTCGCAATACTATAGTACTGGATAGTTTTCACATGGGAGATGAACGAAAAACAATTACAAGTCATCTATAAAAAGAAGAGAATGTCACGACATTTTGTAGCCGCGTGATAATTATGTTATCAAGAATTACATTTTATTCGCGGAATTAATTTTCGGTAGTATTTATTATCGTGTCCTGCTAAAAACTATTTCAAAATGATCTCAAAAGTAACAGCGTTTCGTTTAACAAATCTAATACATATGCATCGTATACAGAGAATTGAACAAAAACGATGCATAATAATCATAAATTTACTAGCATAACTTCAGCATTACGATCGAACAAGAAATGTATGTGTATGTCTGTGTGTCTAAAAACATATATATATATATATATATATATAAATCACTGTTTCTGGCGGTGAGATAAAATTATAAAAGTAACGACCGTTTATCATTAAATTGAGCGCTCGATAAAGTCTTACTTTTTTTTTAATATTATAAAGCAATTTAGTATATCACTAGTAATTAATAATTTAACGCACCGGCATTTGAAGCATCCTCACGAGACACGTGAATAGGGCAACGTTCTACCGGTATCGCTATCCATTCATCCTGAGTGTAAACTGGAAGCGCGCGGATGAAGAAATCGTTAGAAGGAGCTCTTTCGAAGTCCCATTTAAAATAAATTACTATCTCTTTATTAATATCTATGAACACTTTACGCAATTTATGCGAATACTGAAAACAAAATAATACAAAGAAAAACACACATACACATAGTACAATAAATTAAGGAATTAATAAACATAATCGAAAAACGAATAATATGCCAGCTTTCGCGATCCTTACACGTAATTGTATCAGTGTCCTGGAGCCGACTTGGAGTCGCCCCTTCCAAAGTTAGTATACCGTGGTCATGCCCCTCGATGGTTATTAATTAAGGATTTGGCCCCCTACAATGTGTATTATTCAAGGGTTATAATCCTTTCAGTACCATGAATTAGATATAAAAATATATAAATGAATTTTTTTCTTAAAGAATTTAAATGAAAATTTGTTTATTGTATTTATATTTTGCGTATAATTTCGTAGATACTATTTGCTTCTTGAATTTCAGATTTACGTTAGTAGGGAAGTAATATTGCAGGTAGAATGTTACTATCAGAATCTATTCTAGATTGTTTTCATTGATTGAGTGTTCTATTCCCAGAAAACCGTTGATGATTTCCTGTTTTTCTTGTTTTATATCTCTGGCTTTTTTTTTTACTTTATGATTTATACATTCCCTTTTAAATCAATCACGTTCTCATATTCTTAATTGTTGAAAACGAATGGTGCAGTGCATAAATATTTTTTCTGTTTATCAGTAACCGATTTTATTTTAAATTTTTATGAATACGATACCGTTCAACTTATCAAAATAAAACTGATGGATACATTTATAATTAATATAGATAAATAATTCCCATCGAAGGAACATTAAGAGTCAAATTCCAGTTTTAACCTAAAAATGTATACATATTTTCACATATATTCACATTAAAAAAATGTATATATTTATACATACATATATATATATATATATATATATGTATGTATAAATATATATATATATATATATATATATATATATATAAATAAATGTTGTGTGTGTGACTTTTATATGTAAGAAAACAATTGTATTAATGAGTTATGTTTATGGAACAGAAAAAAATATTATTATATATATATATATATATATATATATATATATATATATATATATATACATATATATATATATATATATAAATCACTACCCTCCAATATATTCAACATTTATATATATATATAAATATTTTGAAAAATGTAAAGTATAGTAATTTAAAAAAAAAAAATAACTACAAAAAATGAGTTAAAATTACTAAAATTTTTTTCGTGAAAAATCTTTTCGATTGTGAAGCCGTTATCAAGTGAACGTAATAAAGAATAAAATGTAAAAATATAAATAACTTGTAAAAATATAAAACGTAAAAAATATTAATTTTGATATACAATTTTCAAAAATTAATAAAGTGAATAAAACAGTATTTATAATATATCTGATAGTGAATGTGGTAAGCGAGACGATTAACAATCAGCAATATAAAGTTTATACATAAACAATTAAAAAGTATTCTTTATTTTATTTGATATTGGTGTAATTGTTTATGTTTGTATTGCTTATTGTCGATGAACAATAATCTAGTATACTTTTGTGGACATGAAACTCACTGGGGTGGCTATCGTAATACATCATAAACATTGTAATAGTGTAATTGCACATGAAGCCGTCAATGATCGGATAATAACAATAAAAATGAGAGCAAGCCTAGTCAATCTAAATATGCAAGTCTATGCTCCGATCAATGAAACAGACCAAGAAACTGTGAATCTTTGGTATGCAGCACTCGATGAAACAATGAATAAAATACCGTCAAGGGAAATAACAATAGTATTCGGAGATTTTAATACGAACGTTGGGGAGACAATCCAAGATATAATACTACGAAATGTAGTCGGAAACTGTTAGGACAAGGAACGACAGAGGCGAACAACTTATAAACTTCTGCGCTAGCACGATTCATCTGTAACACTGGTTTTAAATATCACCTAACACGATTATATACATGGGGCTCTCCGGGAGAACGATATCGGAACAAAATTTATTATTTTTTAATTAATACAAGATAGTAGATCATCAATTAAAAATAGACGTATCTCGAGAAATATTGTGGTAGCGATGACCAGCTGCTGGTTGCGGAATTAAAGATTAAACTACAGAAAGGTAAAATGCAAGAAAATACTTCCAACAAATGGTATCTAAGAAATAATACTAACTATAAAAATTTGGCGATAGATAAATTACAAGCCATACTGAAATCAATACATCCGCAGGAAGATGTCAACTACTTGGGAACGCACAAAATAAGCACTTGAAAAGGCAATTGAAAAGTCTAGGAAGTCGAACATGAAGCGTGCGCAAAGAAATAAAAATGAAGGGAATAAACTGTGAAGAAACACTGTGATGTCAACAAACAAGTTAAGCGGTAATGTAAGAAGGATAAAAATAAATACCTGAATGATATACGTAGAGACATTGAACAGAATAAAAACAAAAACGAAGTAAAAGTCATGTTTCGCAAAATTAGATTAACAACTAGAAACTTCATTCCGCAATATTTATGAACTAAAAGCGAAAATGGGAAAACATTATGTGGAGAAGATGAAATAAGATCTAGATGGCAGGAATACTGCAAAAAGCTTATGAAAGAACACGATAAGGATCAAGAGACAAGTAAAATCTATACTGCAGCAACCGAAATAGAGTCCGCAATACTTAAGGATGAGGTGTGCACCGCCCTACAAAACTTAAAACCATTCAACGCTGGAAGATAAAATCGTCGCAGAAGTGTTTAAATACCTGGGTGACACAATGATCGAAATTTTATATAGGATATACCAGAAAATTTGGAACACGAACATATGGCCCGATGATTGGACAATGTCGATCTCAATCTACGAAAAAAGATCACGAGACATATGCCAAAATTACAGAACGATCGCTTTGATGTCACATGCTAGTAAGGTAATGTTGCACATTATCCATGGAAGGTTAAAACCTTATATATCACCGTAAATGTCTTGAGAACAGGCCGATTTCATGCCAGGAAGAGGCACAAGAGAATAGATTCTTAACATAAGGTAATTAATAAAAAAATATAGGGAATTTAATATTAGGGCTTACGTATGTTTTATCGATTACAAAAAAACATTTGATTGCGTGCAGTGGAGCAGATTATGGAGAGTACTAAATGAAACTGGTGTCCCACAACTTCTCATAGAACTGATTTATATAACAACACGAGTGGGAAGGTGAATATCAATGATAACATTTTGAGTTTGGTTAACTTTTCGAACATTTTAACTAGTCTGTTATTTATTACTACGTTTAATACCTCTCTCTAAGTAGTTCGAACGATGCGCACAATTATCATTTTGGATTAAATACACGAGTAAAACTCTAATTTTCGATATTTCAGCAACGAATATATAAAAACCCACCAGCCAAGTTCTTTTCGACGGCGCGTGATCCAAGTATACTTCGAAATTAAAATCGCCAGCTAATTCGACCGTACAAGGTGTAGAATTTCTAATAGCGGACGATACCACCGATAAATCAGGTGCAACATTCGGCTGAACATAATAATAAAAATAACAACTCATAAAAATGCAATTATAAATACGATGTCTTAGTCACATATTTTATATTATATATATATATATATACATTTTATTAAAATCAAAAATATATACACTTAACTTTTTTTAATACCATTTAAAAATATTTCATCGTAATCCATTGCTAGCAACTCGTTTTTCTATTTATGTTTTTCACACTATAATATGCTGCCTATCGCACATACTCGTGTATCATTTTAGTTGCTATCGGACTATAATTTGATATTTCTATTTTTCGACATATATTCCTCTATCCTCTATATTTGATGTCGTTAATTTTCAATTCGTTAACTCTACAACTACGCACGAGTACTATTTTCGATATACACACAGGGTGTTTTCTTCGGTAGAAAATTATTTTGTTATTTAATATTAAAAATATAAACACATACGTATATTTCATATACACCTATATATTATAAATACTAACCGCTGTTATATTTTCTAACCGATTCAGAGATTTCGATAACAAATTTGTCTCATCGTGATTATTCCTCAGATAAATTTCTTCGTACGGAATACTGAATTTGAAAAATAAACAAAAATATAATTTAAAAAATTATAAATATTTCGAAAACACTGTTAAACTTTAAATGTATATTAAACCATTTATTAACGAAGAAGTATAGCGATTTTCAGTTTTTAAATATTACATTTCGTAAACGTTCTCATTTCTTTATTCCTAATATTTCACATTAAAAAAATAATTACTTTTATATAGTAAATTATTCGAAAAAAAGAAATTAGAACAACTGGACAGTTTTCACTTTATACGTAACAAAACCAGATGTTATTTAAACGAAAGATCAAAATTAGAAATATATAAAGCGATAACTCGATACGAACAATAGATTGGCTATTTAAGTTAATAACGGTTTTTAATGTTATATTATGAAATGAATATTGAAAAATTACGTTAATAAGATATTCATTCGATTAAGTTATAATGTTAAAAAGCATTATCCGACCGCCAACACACGGTTAGATTTGGCAAATAACGATGCATTAAATAAGTACAACTTTATATCGAAACAAGTTAGCAAAATTTTAATACTTACCCGCTGTTATCCGGAACGTTTGCACTGAAACTAACACCATTTGTCTTATCAGATTGTTCGTCCGGTTTTTTCCTATCGGAGAAAATAAATTTTTAAAGAAATATTATACGATTTGTTATATTTTATACATTAAAAAAGATAACGTATGTATTTATACGGTTACGATTATAATAATTGTTTCGCCAGTAATTAAATTATACATTAAAACAATTTCAAATTATTACGTCAGTTGCAAACACCCTACTTCCTTACTAGACGCTACTGTCTGCATATCTCTCACATCGATTTTTTTCAAATTAAATTCGGTATTAATGTATCAAAATGATATTCTGTCAAGGCTGGAGTTCCGCAGCGTTGTGTTTTGGGGCCAATCCTTTTTCTCATATATATGTTCGACCTTCCCGTAAATACAAATATGGAGATGGCGGCATTTGCCGATGATACAGCATTATTCGCGGGAGATAATGATCCGGTAGCGGCGTCAGAAAAATTACAGCGCGGTTTGAACGACTTGGACATCTGGGCACGACAGTGGAGGGTTAAAATTAACCCATCCGAGTCAGTACATGTTACATTTACAACTAGTCGGAACACACGCCCACCTGTTGATCTTAATGGTACGATTCCACAGGAAAATAAAATCCGATACCTGGGTATGAGGCTTGATCGTCGCTTAACCTGGAAGGAACACATCAGAATCAAAGTTAAAGAAATAAAACTTAAAGTGCGGAACATGTACTGGCTCCTGGGCAAAACTTCCGAATTACCTATAAAATCGAAATTATTGCTTTACAGGGCAGTTATTAAGCCGGTATGGTCATTCACTCTGAGGGGATATCGAATATTAAAATGATGCAGCAATCTCAATTAAAAATACAAAGGTTAATAGCCGGTGCACCCTGATATATACGAAACGAAAATTTACATAAAAACCTAAAGGAATGCAGTAGAGATTACTTGCACCGGTTAGAGTGTCACTCTCTGGCGGTAGATTTATTAAATCATGCCAATGGGCCTCGCAGATTGAACTATCGCACACCCCTAGATCTTCCCCCCATTTTAAATGATTGGAGAAATTTATATATATATATATATATTTGAAAATGTTTTTTAAAGGAGTAAAGTACCTGTGTACTTATAATGAAAAAGAAAATTAATTAAAATAAATATAGAGTTATTAATATAAAAAGTAAAAATAACAAAATCAATAATTTGTGCGCAAGGTAACACCCTACTAAATGTGAGGAAAAAAATTATGAAGGAAAGCTAGGATAATAGAAACTTAGTCCCAAATCCTCTAATACAAATTAAAATAGTTTGCGCAAAATCGAATAACAAATAAAGAAACACGAGTAATAAAAAGTATCTAAATTAAAGTATAAATATGTTTATACATACAAAATAAAGTGGAAATTTTGTAGATTCTAAATATATTTATAAAAACTTAAATATTTATAAAATGAATATTTACTGAATATATATATATATATATATATATTTATAAAATGATGTATCGTAGAGTAGTGATTTTATTAATTAACTAAACAAAATAAAAACAAATTTAATAATATTAAAAAAAATTCGATTTGACAATTAATCATATACAATAAACGTTACGTATAAATTAACTGTAATGTTTATATAACAACAATTTGTATTGGCTTATTGGACAGAAATCGCCTGTAGACGTAAGGTACAAATGTCTGCTGTATCGGCATATCATAAAGCCAATATGGACTTCTTATGGTCTGCAGTTATGGGGCTGTACCAGCAGGTCTTCTAGAGCAAAGATCCAAGCTGGACAAAGCTTAACACTAAGAGCAATTGTCGATGCATGCCGTTACTCGAGAAATGATGATATTCATCGAGACTTGCACATCCCGCTTGTAAACGAGATTAGAAAATTCGCTACAGCACACAAGAAGAGGCTACACCAACATGTCTCAATGTGGAAGCTATCAATTTACTAGATACTAGTCAAGACATCAGGCGTCTAAAAAGGCGCCACCCGGCAGACTTATTATGAAATCATTAAATCTATTAGATAAATAAATAGATTAATATAAACTAATTTTCGTAATTAGGGTCAATGGACTACTGACGTCAACCCATAAGCTGGCTAACAGAATGATCTCTTGTTAGTAAGCTACACTTTACTAAAATTTGATACTTATTTAACTTTAATGAGTTAAGATCGATCTTTATTTTTAAAAAAAATTTATATAACAATTTATATATTTCATATACTTTTAACTAGCCAGAGATAATTCACTATTAAAACTTATTTTGACAATAACGTTTACTTATAAAACCGATATTAAAATTAATTCTTCATCAAACTTGATAAATTATTTAATAAATTATTACTACTTCCGTGTTTTATAATTTGTAATTTTCTAATAATTTTAGTTCTTTAAATTTATATTTTATGTGCAAAATTTTTATATTTTCTGTTATATTTTCTATTTTATTCTTCCCTTCAGCGTTTGCCATAAATTGACTTGACATTTTCCTTTTTATATGTTCTCCTTCCTATATAAAACTTATTACATTTTGTGCAGCTTATTCTGTACGCTCCAGATTTTTGTAATATCTCATTTTCTTATATTTTACTGTTTTAAATTGATTTAAATAACGTTGTATTATTATTTATTGCTATCATAAAATTGTACATTTTAAAGATATTTAAGAATATATAAGTGTATTTTCTTATATACTTAATTGATTCTAATTATTTTTCATTTCGTTGAGGATTGTCATTTTTTGGTTTGCTCCATAATTATATCAAGCTTTATTTTTAAATCTACTACATATATTCGAATTATATTTATTTGCTATGGCTATTTGCTTAATAATATTCTTTTATTTATTAAGATTGTTTTTATTGTAACTTAAAATAATTTTAGCTCTATTATAAATATATTTTAATCTTTTGTTAATGAATATGATCAATTTTGATGAAGGATTAATTTTAAAATCGATTTTATAAGTAACCGTCATTATAAAAATAAATTTGAGTAGTAAATTACCTCTATGTATATCAAATATATAAGTTGTTATATAAATATTACCGTTAAGTTATATGTAACGTTTATTATATATGCTTGAAAATGACGCAATTGTCGAAAAGCTTTGCGTTAATAAAAATTTTTAACGATTAAATTTGTTTTTATTTTGTTAATTTCATACACTTATGTATATATATGAGAGATCCACGTTGCAATTCCAGAAATGTTTTGATTTACAATTGAGTTCTTCTATTTTCAATCTAGTAAGAATATCAATAAGGAACTGATATGTGTTCTAACGCAGACAGTATCCCATCTTCAATATCATTCATCAAATTATTTGTAAATATTTCAAAACAGAAGGAAATTCAAAAGAAACACCGACATCTAATTTATATTATACGCATATATATATATATATATATATATATATATATATATATATATATATATATATATATATTTATATATACTTGTTATACACGTAATTACCGTTTCGTAGATGATTCGTCGTCGATTGCATCATCATGCAGATTTCTATTGCGAGTTCTTTTAGGAGAGTTTATTCTTTCGTTAGGTGGCAGTTTCCGTTTTAAAGTGGTCAATTTCTGTATAGTAGACATGCCTACGTTTGTAGCATCGGAAGTTCGCTGCACGACTTTATTAACATCGATTAATGGAGAACCGTGTTCTCTTTCGCGTTCGAAATAAGCGCGAACATTTAATATAATTTCACGAGCACGACTCGGTAAAGCTTTACCTCTTAATTTAGGACACGGTTCGTATTCTTCCATCGCGACAAACAAAAATTAATAATTTAATATTGTTGTTTCGTTTTAAAAATAAAAAATTAAAATTAAACGAAATATATTAATACACGCCACTTCTAGATGATACGAGGAAATTTTTTTCCATGTACAGAAAGGTAACTTTACAACAACCCCTCTTCATGTTATTAAATAATCTATGATAACAACAACCCTCTCAAACTAAAGTAATATTCGCACATAAGCGTTTCGCAAAAGAGAAAGAAATGAATAATATTGTTTTAAAATATTTCGTATTGTACTATAATATTAAAATAATGGTTCAAAAAATTTTATAAGGAAAATTAAATTTCTAAACCGTTAAAAACTAACATTAAAACTTTTCGACAAAATAGATTTTATTATAAAATTTGTTTGGTTTTTATCTTTACTCGTATTAAAAAAATACAATTTACGAATGATTTTTTAAATTTTTCTCATATAAAACTATTTCGATATATTCGAAAACAAAATATTTTCACACTTGTAACAACTTTTAGTAGGTCAAGTAGTTCCATTCAAATGCTGCATTCAATGTGACCCATTTTAAAATTTATATATATATATATATATCATCGTCATCATCATCATATACGTTAATTTGATTCCAGATGTCGTGACTAGTCAAGAGGAAAAATGATTCGTAACATTTCTCCACACTAAGCGATCTTCAGCCTTATGCCTTGTCCAGTGTAATACGACTTGTGCGATGCAATTTAGTCGTTGCGCTGCGTCTAACGACAAAAATTAAATCAACATATTTGGTTGAGGTTGTGCAACGTGCTCGATTCAAACGTACGATTATCGGATGAAAACGCACGTAATCTTTTAATTATTAAAATATTTGATTTTACCCGCATTATCGTGCGATTAATTTCCCGTTTGTGTTACTTTGATTCTGTTGAAAAAAATGTAAACGTTGATTTTGGAAGTTCAAAAACGTAATGTTTTATGGAACAAAAAAAATGATAAGTATAAAGATAAAATAATAAATGATAAAGAGTGGGAAGCTGTGGCAGAAAATACCAAGTTATCAAGTAAGTGTCATATAACTTTTAATATGTATTATTTAATTTATGCAGTATACGATACTTATATAACATGAAAAGGTTTTGCATATGGGCATAGCATAATTATGCTTACAAAGTAAATGGCAATTATGGTAAAAAAAATATTTTTTTTTTAGAAGAAGATTCCAAAAAGAAGTTGCGAAATTTGCGTGACTTGTTTGCAAACGAAATTTAAAAAATTCAAAAACCTCGATCTGGAGATCCACAACATATTTCATATTCCAGCAAATGGTAATATTTTAATCGCATGTTGTTAACACTTGTTTCAATTGATTTTAATAATAGTCTAAATTTAGCACAACTTATTCCAAAAGCATTTTCAACTGTTATCCTAGCCCTAGATAAACGATAATTAAAGTATAGTGCAGCTTCATTATTTTTAATGTGTTGTCTCGTGTATGATCTTAGTAAATATTTTCTTAATGGAAAAGCTTCATCCGCTACAAAAACAAATGGTACTTTAAATTCACTGTTACGTAATTCTTTATTTTTTGGTAGTACAATAGATCCATTTTCGTTATTACGATATATTGCTGAATTGAGGAATACACTAGAATCACTATCTTTACCATATGCACCTACATCTATCATTTAAAAATCGACGTTTCGAATCAACAATTGCAATTATTAATACTATTGAAAAAAAGTGTTTATAATTATAAAACATATTGCCTGACTTGATTGGACATTTAATTTTAATATGCTTGCCATCTAAACTAACTAAACAATTAGGAAAATTGAATTTTTTAAAGAAATCATCAGCAATTTTTTCAAAATCATTAACATTCGGCATATGTAATGTTCGAAGGGAACTCCATACAGCTTTACAAACTTCGATAACTATTGATGTAACTGATGATTTTGATATCCGAAATGAGAAAGCCAGTTGTCTGAATGATATTCCAATTGACAAAAATCTGAAATAGAAATTTGTATGTAAAGTGGTGTAAAAAAATGTTTAAATTGAGAATCGTAACGTATTGAGGATTTTAAAATTTGCATGCGTAGATATTTTGTAACAACTTATCAGAAATTACTATTATATAATACATACTACCTCAAAGATAACAACAATCGTTCCTTAACAGAAATTGGGATTTGAAAATTTGTTATGCGATAAGTACAATGTACTTTTATTTGATCAACAATGTAATCAAACGTATATTTGCATTCTTGTGTATTGATAGAATGCATCTTCATCCAAACGAAGCTGTTGGATACAGATCGCCAAAAAGTAATCTATCCTGATAAATTTCATGCGTAGTTTTTCTTCTGTATTTCCGTTTATATGTTTGAAATAGTTTAAGCTTTAATAAACTATTCTCCATCAAAAAACCCTACCCGCATATTCACGTTGGACAGAACTGCGTTTATCGGATTAATGTGCGATGCATTGGAACGATTTTTGTCGTAACGCACGCATCGTGTTACGCTGGACATGGCATTACGCATGATTTTATTTTTCTGTAATTTTGTTAGTTGTTTGATGTAATCAATGAAACCTAAGGGAGATCTTCCTCGATTCCCACTTTCTAGTACTTTTCCTTGAATAATTTATTTCTCTAAGCCATTAAGTCGAATGATATGGCCAAAAAATTTAAGGCACTGACGCTATATTGTGATTACTAATCTCCGGCATGGTGCAATGTTTAATTCCTGCAATATAGAATTGTTCGTCCGAAGCGCGTTCCATGATATTCTCGTCATTTTTTGATAGGCTGTCATCTCGAAAGTATCTACCTTCTGTCATCCTTTTAACGTCCAAAATTCAGATCCATAAGTAGCAATGGGAAAGACTAATGTTTTCATTAAATACTTTTTAGTTTCTTTAGATATATTATGGTCTGTCCATATTTCATTTAGTCTTGCTATTGCACATTTTGCAATTCCCAATCTTCATTTTATTTCTTCTTTACATCCTCCCATATTTGTAAATAGTACACCTAGGTATATCATTGTTTCCTTACGCTGTATGTCTGGTATCATATTAAAAACTGTTGGAAGTTTCTGAGCCCTATAAACCACCATTAGAGAATACTTAGATAGCGTATCTTAGATTTTATATTTTTCTCCCGTCGATGGATATACCACCATTCCCGTTCCGAGTCACTTTCCTCACTATCGATTTACTATCTACATTAAACAATAGAGGGGACATGCCTGTCGTACTCCTTTTCCTATGTGGAATCCGTCAGATAAGTCTGATTCCACTCTTACATAAGCTAAGTTCTTTATATATAAGTTTTTAATTAAATATATCAAATGGTTAGGAACTCCAATCTCCGTTAATATTTACCACGATTTATCCAAGTTAACGTTATCAAAGACTTTATTGTAGTCTAAAAATCCAAATATTGCTGGTATATTATATTCATAAAATGTTTCGATCATTTGCCTGATGTTAAAGATCTGATCCCTTGTACATTCACCTCGTACGAATCCTACTTGGTTCCTCAGATATTTGAGGGACAAGATATTGTTGTAAACGTTCTTGGATTATGTATAACATGATTTTACTTGCATGTGGAATTAGAGCCAAGGTTTTATAATTTTGGCAATTTTCTGTGTCACCTTTCTTATATATAGGTAGATATATTGAATTAACGGAAAGTTGCTATGAACAGGGTAAATTGCCCACACATTTTAAAAACACGGCAATAGCAGCAATACCAAAAAAGAATGCTCCGAATATAGGACAATAAGTTTGATACTACATGTATCAAAAATAATTATCAAAATTGTACTGAATAGAATAAGACGAAGGTTGGAAGAAAAACTAAACCATGGTCAGCTCGGATTTAGAAAAGAAAAAGGTACTCGAGAAGCCGTATTGGGCATTAAGATTAATCATCGAGAAAAATATAGAAATTGGGGAAGGACTATTTATAGCATTCGTACATATAGAAAATGCGTTTGATTGTGTAACATGGGATGTATTATTCGCAAAACTATAAGAAATAGGATTATATTACAAATATAGGAAAATAATATGGAAGTTATATAAGGAGCAATCGGCGGAAATAAAAGTCGGCAATTCAAAAGAAAAAGTGAAAATACAAAGGGGAATAAGACAAGGATGTCCATTATCACCGATACTTTTTAACTTAGTAATAGAAGAAGCAATGCAAAAAATTAAAGATGGCACTACGGGTGTAAAAATAAATGGACAACTTGTATAAGATTTGCAGACGATGTTGCATTATTAGCCGACAATGAACAACAACTGCAACAACAAATAACAATATTGCAGAAATATTTAAAGCAAATAAACAAATAAATTTAAACATAAGCAAAAATAAAACAAAAGTTTTAGTAGCAGCAAAATATGAAAAAAAAATACGCATAATGTTAGAAAACAAGATCTTAGAACAAGTAGAACAGTTTAAATATTTGGGTAGTATAATAACGAGCACAGGAAGAAGTGATAAAGAAATAAAAACAAGAATTGCTATAGCCAAACAAGCGTTTGGGAAAAAGAGATTTATTTAATAAAAACATGAAAATAAAAACTTTTGAAAACATATATATGGAATATATTATTATATGGTTCAGAAACGTGGGTGTTGACACAAAATTTAAAAAAATGCTTGGAAGCCTTCGAAATGTGGGGTTGGCGCCGCATGATGAAGATCTCATGGACACAGAAGAAAAGGAATTCAGACGTTTTGGAAATGGTAAATGAAAGAAGTAAACTAATAGAAACAATACAGCGAACACGCGAAAGACTTCTAGGGCACATACGGTCATAATCGAAGGAAAATTGGAAGGAAGAAGAAGAAGGGGAAGACCTAGAATAACGTGGATCGATCAAGTAAAAGAAAGAATGAAAATAACGTATAAAGAGATGAAGAACGTAGCAGACAACAGGAAGGAATGGAAGAAAATGATTGGCTAGCTACAACGACAAGAGCATGCTCTTAAATACTGATGATGATGATGATATTGACGTGCACCAATCTTTCGGCCATTGTCCTGTTATCCAGATGTTGTCACATATCCTATGTATTATGATAATTCCTTCATCCGCTGTCGCTTTCAGCATTTCAGAAACAATGTTGTCAGATCCCGCAGCTCTGTTGTTATGTAGGCTTTTCATTGTGCTATTTCCACATAATTTCGAAAAATATTTTCTGCCGGCATCATTTCTTTAGGTATCTCACTTTGTTCAGCAGCGAATAAGGACGCACAATATCCCTTCACCTTTTGATTATTTCTGGTTTAGTTGTTATAACTACACCATTTTCTTTTTTAACAGGTAAATGTCAAGGATTGAAATTTTTTTTTAAAACGTATATTTGTGATAAATGTTATAATGATATATACACTCATAATTACACCTCATGTATACACACAACAACACAACAACACTCATACGACATAATACAATTATTTTAATACTACTTCTCCCGTCAAGCTGTCGCTTGTCGACGGGTAATTACATTTCTTATGATTTAATATTATACATTTACGCTTAATATAAATTTTTATTTTGATCACATTTATTATATTGATTTCTTTAATTACCGTTTATTTATATAATTATAACTCATTTACACTCTCACATACTCTCTAACTTAACTGCCAAAGTGAGCTTAAGTACTGATCAGTACCATGCTCACACACACACACACACACACATAGAATACATGTATACATCTGTTAGAGTAGTTTTAATTCATATTACCTTTCAATTTGCAAACAATATATTTCCACTCTAATCATCCACATATAGACTCCCATTTACACCAAAATTTTAATTTTCCAATCGGTAGTAGAACCCTGACATCCGCATTGTATCATTCTATATTTGTATTTCATAATCCTCGTCATTTCATTATTCTTATAGTATTTTATCCACATTTTCCTTATTTTGTAACCATTTTTTTAATTCACCTTTTAGTTTCCTCTCCACCCTTTCGTTCAATATTTCTTCTGGTATCTCGTTCATCATACGCGGCAATATGTACATATCTGTCTGATTTCCATGCTTCGATTTCGGTATTTGAGTATGATATTTTTATATCTTCCTTAGATCATATGTTATTTCTTTTCTTTCCCTAATTTTTACAGATTTCCGATTTCTAATATAATCCAACATTCTAACCATTAAGCACAGTCCTTTTATATCCAACATGTTATCCTCCTTCAAAAGTTTATGTAATTCACTATCATTATCTCTTGTAATTAGTTGTAAGGATTTTCTCTGTAAACGATCGATACGTACAGTATAATACTTCTTAGCTAAACCCCATGCCTGCACACCATATCTTAATCGTGAATCTATCAGCGCATAATATACTATTTTTAATGTTTCTTTGCTAACGTAGTTTTGTAATGTATACAATGCTGGCAATGTTGCTCGAATTTTTTTTTCCACAGAACTTATGTGTTTATTCCATCTTAAATTTTCGTCAATAATTACACCCAAGTATCTGTGTTCTCGTACCATTTCTATTTGTTCGCAATCTTTGTTACTGCACTTATTCTCCTGTTTCATGTAATGGGCACAATCATTCGAGTGCATCTGTAATATAGGCTTGTATCTTTCTATATCCATCATAGTTTTGAAGAACATACATTTTGTTTTTTTAGTATTTATTAGCAGGTTATTGTCATGGGCCCATATGCTAATTTGTATTAAGTCTTTCTGCATATTTTCAACGGCTATTTTTATATTTATATTTGTCGTTATTATCGCTATGTCATCGGCAAAAGCATATATTTTACTATAATTTAAATATTTTTGCAGACCATTTACATATATATTAAATAAGATCGGGGCTAAGTTGCTCCCTTGCGGTACACCTTTTCTCATTTTAAATTCAATTCCTTTTACTCCGGATATACTTACTACGCTCTTTCTATCACTCAGATAATTTTTAAACCAATTCCAGACTTTTCCCGTTACACCTATGTTATTCAATTTTATTAACAATTTATCGTGGTTCACTGTGTCAAAAGCCTTTGTTAAGTCAATGAACGTCACTATCACTTTATTTCGTATTTCCAGATTTGTCCTTATCTCTTCAGCAAAGTCGCCAAGTGCTTGCGATGTTGATTTGTTTTTCTGAAACCCATATTGATTTCTATCAATAACATCATTTTCCTGTAAGTATTTTACTAAGTATGATCCTACATACTTTTCCATTATTTTTGCTGTAACATTGTTTATTGCAATAGGTCTATAGTTTGTGACTTCGTTATGTTTTCCTTTTTTATATATCGGCCTTATTAGTGATGTTTTCAATCCTTGCGGTATCATTCCATTTTCTAACGTTTTATTTATTAAGTTTGTTATTTTCTTTGATATTTTATCCTTCACATATTTCATATTCTTAATTCTTATATTATCGTTACCACAAGATTTTTCAGCTACTAATTTGTCAATAATGTTTCCTACTTTTTCTACCGTTGCTTTAGGAATACACATATTACTACGAGCATAACATTCATTGGACTTTAATTTTAGTATGTTACACTTGTGTTCTATTCTTTCTATATTATGCTCAAATTCCTCACTAAATAATTTTATTACATTATGTATACCGTTCTTTTTACACAAGTATTTTTCTATTGTTTCATCAACCCAAGGGTGGTTTCCTTACCTATTAATTTCCTAATATTTATCCAAGTTTTTCTAATATCACCTCCAGATATTCTGAATTTTTCTCTGTTAAACTCATCCTTTTTCGTCTTAATCATTTTGTTTACATTATTTCTCAGCGCTTTGTACTTTTTCCATAGTGATGTGTTATTTTTATTTTTTTTACATTTTTTGTATAATCGGTCACGTTGGTTTATCATATCAATTATCTCTTTGTTTATCCAATTTTTTATAGCAGTTATTTTCCTACACTTTTTTACTCCCCTGTTATGTTTACATGCCGAGTATATTTGGTCGAATGTTGTTTTTATTTCTTCGTATACTTCGTCGGCATTTTGATAGTCTGTGTCACTATTCATATTTATACCATTCAATTTAGTTCTAATTTGTCTTTCGTTGTAATAGTATCTACACGTTAGAGCTGTTGGTTTTATATACCCCTTGATACACACCTCACATTTTATCATATTATGATCGGCTATTTTAGTGTTAAGATTTTTATGCTTCATTTTAATCGATTTATTTAGCTGTTTTGTATAAATATGGTCTATCTGGGTTTGTGTGTAACAGTCGCCCTTCCATTCTTCCCTAGTGTATCCTTTCATTCCGCTCATATATCCCATTTCTACCAGTGTAGTTTGGTAATTTAATGCTCTTAAATCATTTTTTGCAGTGTCAATATTTATATCACCTATGTACACTACAGTTTTTTTTCGTAGAAATTTTTTATCTAACTCGACAATTTCATTTATATATTCCTTTGTATCGTACGTTGGTTGTCTATAGATAGACCATGCATATAATTTAACTTCGTTTACACTTAATTTCATTAGAATACTTTCCGCCGTCCTCATATTATAATTTATCACATTTGTTTTTATATTTCCATCTCGTCTAATATAGATCACTAGCCCATGTTTAGTACCTATCTCCTCTAAATTGTGATATTTGTCATAGCCCTCGATGTTGTATAAGGATATTTCGTATTTATTTACATTAATTTCTCCTAATATTAGTATATCTATTCCTTTTATTTTGCACTGTATCATTATCTCATTCCATTTCATCCTCAATGATCTTACATTCACATACACTATAGTAAGTTTAATTTCCATATCAGTAATTTTCGGTTATTTTATATTCTCTTTCCATATTTTACACTTACGTACACACACATATACCGCATTCTTATACACAAATATTTAACAATTATATTAATATATATAAATTTTATCTTAAATTTTACAAAACTTGTTATATTATTTATGTTTTTTCTCTTTCCACATTTTACACTCGCATTCACATGCACACACTTATACTTTATTCTTATATACATTAATTTAACACGTATATTTATACGTATAAATTTTATCTTAATATATAGGATTTTTGCTTTATTCATTATGTATGTTAACTTATATACTTCTCAATATCTTCTTCCGATTGTATACGTTTAGGTCGAAATCCTTCATTTTTCCTTATAAGTAGTTTACCCCTTTTAAACCACACATAACGATATCCCATTTCCCTGGCTCAATTTTTTGCCTTCCACAATAAGTCTTTATAAAATGGTGACATCGCTTCGTTTAAATATATCCTGTTTCTGTTTTCATGTGACCCAATCGGCTTCCTCTTGCTAATTATTTCTTCCACTTTCTTTCCTTGTATTTTCGCTATTATTGTCCTCGGTTTCCCGTCTTTTTTTATCTTTCCCATTCTGTGTATAATTTGTATGTCTTCTTCTTTTACTTCTACGTCAATTTTTTCTGATACTTGTATAATAATATTTTGTATTTCCAGATAGAGTGGAGATTTTCTTGAACAATGTTCTAATTTCATTGTTATTCGCGTGTGTTTCGATTTCTTTGCAAACTGAATGTATGTATTCATCTTTGTCTAATTGAATATCCGATTATATCTTTCAATTTCCTCGCTAGTATTAATACCTTTTCGTTTAATATTTTGTCTTATTTGTATCATCTGCCACGTGTCTTATGTAATCCATGTTTTTTTTTGGTCTACTTTTATATTTTGATTCTTTCGCATGCTGTGTAATGATAGTTTTATTCCATAATTCTTCAGTGTTTAATAATTTTATAATAAATACTTTTATTCACCTTGTATTCCGGTTTTCCTTTGACATTATTGCATAACATCTGTTCATCGATTGACGACTAAGATTCATAAAAAAAAAACGCCCGTATCCCGAGTTTTTATAATATCCGTAATATGCAAATTATTACAAAACCGATTAAATCGCATCACTTCCTAAAAAAAAAAAATGATAAAATTTACTATACTAGTACAATCGTAATCTAGAATACTGAAACGTTACAGTTCAAATTAGTAATCCTAAAAATACTTTCATTTCATCCAAAATTGTTGAAGAAAAAAATATTTTCCTTTTGCGCGGCATACAAATTTATCATTTCGATTATGTTAACTAAAGTATTACATATATTATACTGGTAGTAATTCGTATTATGTATTTTTCAACCATTTTATTTTCTGTGTTTTAACCACTTTTATTAACACGTAGACATAAAAAACTTAGGATTTGTTTTCAATCTCAAATCTACACAAGTTTCATATATATCCCTAAAAATTGTTATTAAAAATTTATATGAATAATGGATTATTTCATTTAAAAACAACTTGATGAATACAATGTTTAACTGGTTATCCAGTAAAATAATACTGACTTTTTAATAAGATATTTTTTATGAATAATATATTACTTACTATGTGCTGTTTTGCATTCTCGTTTCGTCTTCATAATCGCTAATATCTAAGTTCAATGATGCATTTTATATTTAAAAAATCTTACCGGTGTCTAGAGCAGTTTAAAATTATAAATAAGGTATAAAAATTTGTAAACATCGGAGAAGATATCAAAATTCATAAAAACGATTTTTTTTACATACCATTCGTGTAAATACACTATCGATATCATCTCAACGTTTCGCTAATTATTATAAATTAATAATTTTTTTTCTAAAAGATAGCAGCACAAGCTTGACCGAACAGACGGGTAAATTCTATAATGGACGCGCTTGGTCAAACGGATGTAAACGTCTTTAACGTTATATCAGCCCTGTTAGTTGTCCATTGCGTCTAAAAGAGTTAACTGAAAAATACATATTTCCCTTAATCGACCACCAAACCAACGTATCTCATCTTAATTCTAAAATTTGACTGTAAAACAAATATTTTGAACGAATATACGTGTAACCACGCCAGTTGCATTTCACGTTTACACAAAAATTATTTATTTTTTCTTCGTGACAACAATAATAAAATATACTCGAGTTATGGACAAAACAAAATTTTCCAACGCGATTATTCTATTTATAACGCACGAAATTTAAAATTAAATAACAAGGGCCCAGATAAAGGAGTGCTGTCTTATCACTTTCAAATTTTTGAAATATCAAAAATTCAGAGTACTTATTTAGTATAATTTGAACCTTGCCATTCTTTACATTTTTAAGTAATAATAGAATAAATGATAAATTTACTTGTTTAAATTTTAACTACAAAATACATTTTTAAAATTTAATAGGAACGGTTTTTTTTTTCAAGAATTATGCGGTTTTAATTTAAAATCGTAGTAATAGTGAACAAAGTAATTTTTACGCGAGCGGGAAGATAAAATTGTCATAAACACTCTAATTATCAAATGTTTAAATCCTTTTTTTTTTTACAAATGAAATGAGAAAACTGAAAATGAAAATTATTATACGTCCTCGTTAGCAAAATCAAAAATAACTGTCCCCGTACCCAACTAACTAGCCTCTGACTAATCCATTCTCCCAATACAAATTCTGACTCCTAAAGAATAATAACCAATGATTTATACCATAATATACTAAACGGTAAAGTCTCAAGAAAAAAATCATCTAATCTAAGCTATTCCAGTAAGAATAAAACAAACCACGGCGTTTGTTTTTGCACAATATCGTATAATTCGAAGCTTTGAAATACTTGTTCTTAGAAGAATGAGCTATATAAAAATTTGTCTTCTTAATAAACAATCAACATAAAAAATTAAATAAATTCGTTAACTTAAATATTGCTATAAACAATAATTATAATAAACGAGCCTGGAACGAAATATAAAAATCGAATTAGAAATCGTTTTTATACCTTATTGTAAAATTAAAAAAAAAAAAAAAAAAAACGATAAAATTAAAAAAAACACGCATTCTATCGAGGAATGTACGATCCTGGTATCATTATTATACGAAGTGTCAAAAATTAAGCGGGTTTTTAAATTTTGCATATAAAAAAATTCTTAATAATCGTGCTGTATTTCAAGTCGAAATTTAAAAATAAATAAACATCGTCTAACAAAAAAAAAATTTAAACTGTAATAATTAAACTAATAAAAAGAAAGCTAGAATTCTCGTAAAAATAACGAAAAAACTTACATACATATAATATAAATAAATTTTCAAAATTTGGATACATATCCAAATTCATTACAGTTTACGACCACGCAGTTAGAATATTATCAAATGTCCGTAATTCAAACTACTACACGCGGATGTTTTCAAATGTTGTTTGTTTTTTTTGTTAAAATATAAAAATTTTTTGAAATATCGATGTTAAAAAAATATTCGCTTTCATTTTCGTAATAATGAATATAACGAATTAAACATATTCATCGTGAAGAAGCACACTTTTTCGACTTATATTTTATATATATATATAATAATAATATATTAGGTTAAATATTTACTAAATTATAACCATTAAATATGAAATTCCGACGAGCATTAGAAAAAGGATATTCGTACGAATAAATAAATAAAAAAAAATCTTCTTAACATAAAACAGGTATCTAATTATTACTTAATTAATTTCTACGTATTATCTTAAAACTAAGAAAATTAACTTACTGAATTAAATTTAATAAAAATTAATATTTATAATTTTCAACGTATTCGTATTAAAATGAATTATTGCTTACGGCACAACTACGACCACGCTATAATATAAAATACCAAATTACGTCGTAAGCAACCGAAGGCGCACTCGCGATTTGATTTCGCTCGAGATTAACTCGACCGAAGTACCTACTGATTTTCGTGGTCTATAAGTTAAAAATAAACGTAATTAATTTAATTAAATAATAAATTTTTAATTTCGAAACTAACAACTTTTATTTAAAATAATAATAATCATAAATATTAGAAGGCGATTTAAGATCAGAAAATTTTAAAAGATAAAACGATCACTTTTCATCAGGCTGATATAATCGGAAAACCGTGAAGCTAAAAACTATCTATGTAACCGTACCGTTCGATGGAAATTCAGAGGAAAAAAATACAGCAGCTGAAAAGCGAAGAAAATATATGTATCACCGGCGAATGAAATTAAGAAATTATACGAATTAAATCAGGTAGAAGTTACATCAACAGTCATCACTGTAACTAGTTTCATTCCAAAACAGTTGTCGGAAGTCTTCATCAGCGAAACTACCAGTTGAATAAACTGTCGTACAACGCAAAAATTCGATCATATTGGATAGGTGTAATATTGTGAAATTGGTTGTTGGCGGAAATTCTATTGTTCTATACTACGTTAAATGTGTTTATATAGAATTTTTATTTTACCCGGATAGACTAGAGGAAAAATAACAGTAATAATGATAATAATAACAGAAACTTAACATTATGTTTGTAATAAGCATAAATGATGTCGAAATGTTACAAAACGAAATTTAGTTCAGTATATTTTTTTTTTTTATATAATAATAATATATTTCAACGTCGGGAGTCCATTAACCCTTTCCAGATAGTCGAATCTTAAAACGGATATACAATTTTTAAAATTTTAATTCACAAAATTAACATCGGAAAGAAAATTCTTGAGTTTTTTTTTTTAAAGAGAGCAATAAACCTAGACAGTTAGAGTGCGCCTATGTTAAGCTGTACAAGAAAAAATGAGAATATAGCGATGAAACAAAATACACGTTAAACATCGTTAAAGGAGTAAGCGGAGGACAAACACGATTGTAAATAAATTTCGACGATTTAATAATTGGTAACTAATTACGACGGTGAATAATTTAATACAGTTACGATATCACTACAACACATAAATTAAATCCGATAGACTATATCAAATTATGTAAATGTTCAACGCCAGAGATCATCTTAATATTATGTATTCGATTTATGTAAAAGGACTAGTTTTCATATTATAAAAATATATATATATATATTCGAATGTTGAAAGAATTATTACGTTAAAGCCTAGAATCGTTAATCGAATTTAGTTTATATATTAATATTATTTGAAGGAGAAATAATCGCAACGCAAAATTTTAATTTTAAATAAGAAAAAAAATCGCAATTTAAAAGTCGACGATATATCTAACAACAAAAAATTTGTCGAACTTTTGTTAACCCTTCGGGAAATTTGTAAACTGATTTCGGTCAATTCCCACTCGTGTTTAAAAAAAAAAAAAAAAACTATTATATATATATATTTATTTATTTTTTTACATTTATTTTATTTTAGGACGCTCGACTACAACGGTCATTTGCGTCCACCGAGATTAAATACAATAAATTACAAAAGAAAATTTATTTTATATATATAAATAAAAAAGGGATAGAGTAATCTTATTAAAATAATTTTTCCAAAATAAAAGTTACGCATCGTATATTAGACGTGTGTGTATCTGTAGCTTTCGAAAACTATTCGCATTAAATAATTATTCATTTAGGCTGCAATTCATCGTTCTTTATAAAACAATGGCGATTTTCTATCGCCATTTTGTAGATCGTACTTTTAATAGTTGAACGTGTAAATTATTTACAATTACACATAATTCGGGTTCAAGTAACATTTGAATCATCAACTTCTAAATCGCATATAATAATTACTTCATTAAGTTAGAAAAAAAAAAGATGAACACAGAAAATAATCTCAAACGACTATCTACATACGTCATATATACACATTTTTATTTTATACACAAACACACACACGGGTATATATGGTACATATCTAACGTAAACTAATAATAAAAATTAAAAACATTAAGTTCTAGCAGGTTGAATAATAGAATTTGCATAGTTTAATAAATAATTAACAATTTTACGAAAAAACAAAAGAAAAAAAAATAGGGAATTAAATTAAACTCGTCCGGAAAAGAGCAATGAGAATGCGATATGAAATTAAAATTAACGCGCGTAATATTTCGTGCGAGATATTAGAAATGTTTAGTTTAAATTAATTACATTATGGCACGAATCTCCGAATTTGACGATGTTTTACCCATAATACGTAATATTTTATTAGAAGAAAATTAAAACTTATACTAAATACTGACTCGCGACAATTAGGACATAACGATAGGGTTCGGAAGGAACATTTTTAAACAATATACGAACTAAAAAAATTAATAATAATAATAATTTAAAAAAGAAGTCAACTTAGAATTGTCGAAAAAAAAGCCTCTACCACCTTTCCTGGAGTTCGTCGACGATATTATCTGGAATGTTAAAAATTATCCCGCCTATAATTCGTTAAATTCGAAAATTTTCACCGAGACGATAGTGCAACGAAATTTATTTTCGGAATTTTAGTCGATATTTAAATATTTTTTTTTATTTTATCCGATTTGATATTTATCATTTTTTTTTCTGTTTCGAAAATATTAACGCGAATAGATGTAAAAATTTGAAAGCGCCCCTCTTTTTAGTATATACTAATATATATATATATATATATATATATATATATATATATATATACGTATGTGTGTGTAAGTATATGTATATAGTTTTGAATTAGAACGTAATTTTAGTAATTCGACAATAAAATACTAGATTTATTTTACTATCGAAAATGCCAAATAGAGGTCCTCGATTGAAATATTTTTTAAAGAAAAAAGATAGTTTAAATAATTAATTTTTCGCGTCCGGAAAATTATCAGTAATTAAATATAATATACTTAATTCGTTTTATAAAACGATCGCAGTCCGTTCGACGACGATATTTATAAGATACGGAAAAAAAAGACAGCATATTTCCGAAACAACCACTTACAAAAAGAAAATAAACCGATTTATTAATAAAAGTAAAACAATATATTAATGAACCGGAATTTACGTTGCCGTGCCCATCATCAAAACTGGAGTATTGTTTCTTTTTGTACGCGGTTGTTCCGAAAATGTTCTAATTCCAAATATCGACCGCGAAATTTGACTTAAAAATTATATAAGAAGATAATTGATTTACGAGAATGAAAGTGAAGTCGAAGAAATATTCCGGAACCGGTTAAAATGAAAAATGTAAAATTTCGAGAACCACTAGCGGCAAAAACAAACATATTATCGTCACAATTCGGTAATTTGATAGCCGAGAGGGGAGAATGTAGAAAAGGTGGTTAAGGTGGCAGAGGCATTTTCTCAATAGAAATCGTTCGATTCCAAAGTTTTGCATTTCTTGCTCAAAGTCGAATACTGACCGGGACCGTCGCGATTATTCGGTTTTCGATGGCCTAACGTGTGAGAAGATCCGGGTGTGGTCGTATCGAAACTGACCGTATGTCGTCCTCTGGTCGGATGATCTAACGTTCGAAATTTACGATTCAACGTAGCGTACTGATTCGACTCGATGGACAAACGTTGATTACTTATCGTACCGATCGGATGTAATCCGCTTCTAACACCTGCGCCGTTCGCGCTGATGTCGTGTCTATAAAATTGGATAAACCACAAAAGGAAATATTATCAATAAAAAAATTGTGAAAATTATTATTATTAATTATTAACACGGATTGTTCGTTAATATATATTATGATTATCATCATGATCGCCTCCCCCTCATAGGAGATTGCGTACATGAGTTTCCATTTATACCTGTCGATTTTTAGCGTCCGTAATGAGTTTTTTGAGATTTTTACGAAGTGACACACACACACACACATATATATATATATATACAATATTTGTCTATAGTATGTAATCTATTATAAATAAGAGATTTGTAATAATTGTTATTAATAATTGATAATACTTATTATATTTATATGTAACATAGTCAATTATATATTATGTATATAATGTGAAGATTATTAATTTGTATTAAAAATTAGTAAAACAGAAACGATAGTATAAATGTTTTATGCATATTGCTAACTTAAGAAATCGATAATTTTATATTGTCCATGTAAACGATATAAGTACAACATACATTATATGTTAATTACTTCTAAAAATTGACAATTTTGTCAAATTAAAAATTATTTTTTCCGTTTAGTCACATTCGTACGCGTTTATTTTATTATTTTTCTTCTTATTATTATTATTATTCGGTAATACGAGCTATGGCTACACTAACGGGGCCAAATGCGCGTAGGGATTTACAAAGGTATATTAAATCGGAATAATGAACAATAAATATGTTCGCATTAGGTTGTAAACATAAAAATATAACATTGATTACAAACATTGTGTACCGTGTACACCTTACTACAATATTAAACTAAGAGTATAATAATAGTAAAAGAAAAACAGAAAGTTACATACTGCATGGAAAAAAATAGAAATAAAAAACCTCCATCTAGGAAATAAACAACTTTTCTTAATTACTAATGATACACGTTAATATTGGAACTCATGTTTAAACTGTTAAAATATATTGTTTGAGTTTTCAATCTTTATATTAATAAACTTTTCATACTTGATCGGAAAGGAAAAGATAACTTGGATAACGGATTAAAAAGAAGCGATTTTGTTGACTAGACTTTCATAAACGACTCCGGGATTTGATTATGAGATTCAGGAGAGCTTTTACATCGCTAGAGACGAAGAGACGAGCAGAAATGTGTAGAATCAATGACGCTTCTTCGTCAACCCTGGATGACCGACATGACTGAGAATTTTTAGGAAAATAATATTTTATTATATTCGCGATATTTTTTTTTAAATAATATATATAATAAAAAATGTCGCTATTGTGTACCGCGTAAGATTATTTCTTACATTGATAAAAAAAAATAAATAAAATAAAATCACGTACGTTAAAATTTTATAATTTGCAGATTAACTTGTAAACAGAAATAAATAATTGTAAAATCATATTTAATAAATGGCGATCAATAAGCACGTGGACCTAATTTAAAAAAATAATAAGTCACTCGCTGGAATTTTGAAAATTATTATTTTTCCAATACGTTTTACTCGACACAATATGGAATTTTTTAATAATTTTTAAATATATATATATATATATATATATATATATATACACACGATAATTCTGTAACATTAAGGACTTTTTATAGCTTCGTAATGTTGTTTAACTTTTCGTCTTATAATAATTTTGTAATCGAAGTTAGACATCGAATTTCGTAATTCATAATGGATTTCTGTATTCGTTATCATCTCTTTCTTCGATACTTACGATGGCCGTTGGTCAGTTTTTCTAATCGAGCTTTCAATAATACCGCCTGTAGTATAAATAATATATCAAACTAAAAATAATATTAATATTTACCCTTTCGATCACAGATTACTGAATTTTAATTAAAAAAAAAAAAATTATAAATTTTGGTGTTAAATAATAGTTAAAAACTGCTAAATAAAATAAACTCAACGAGTTTCTTTAAAAAAAAACGCAGTGTTACATATGCGATGTAAAATGTCTCAAGAAAACCAAAAACAAAAGTAAGTTTCGCGTACAGTGCGGGTTTTAACGCGTTAAATAAATATTTTTAAAGTTGAAACGTTCAACCAAATGCCCCCCCATTGTAAAAAGAAACAATTAAAATTACATGTACCGTATAGGGAACACTATGATCGAAAGAATAAAAATTTACTATATATAAGATATATATATATATTAAACTACGAGAATAAAATACTATTAAAATATGAAAACAAAAAATATTATCGCGTCATTATCGAATTACATTCGAATAAAGTCGAAATATCAAATCTAAATATAAACGAACGTTATCTAATTATCGAGATTTTATTAACCTTTTCAGTCATGCGTTATTAATCTTCACGCGAAATTATACGTTTCGATGTGTTAAATAAATAAATAAAATGAATGGAAGAGGTGAACATATAAAGTAACCTTCGATAAAATCAATCGGTAACTTCTACGGAACACTTTTGAAAAGGAATAGGTGGACTCTACGAAAAAGGAGGATAAGGAAAATATTATACGAAAAACAATTAGCGATCATAAAAAAATAAGTAAAATGAAGCGTAAGTGATACATTATGCATATCACTAGGACTTTTCAATGTATACATGGAAAATACGATTGAGGAAGTTAAGCAAAAAGGAGATAATGTTGATGTTCCGATTCGGCCGACATAGAAATGGCGGGTAACAATGAAAAAGTAATCGATACAATATTTGACCGGAAATAATTAATAAGCACAATGTGGTAATAAATGAAGAATAGTAGCGATGAAACGAAATAAAAAAACAGAGAACGCCAAACACACAAATGAATGCAAAAACGATAAAACAAGTGGATAGACACAGATATCTAGGAGAAGCGATATAAAAAATAGTAGCGCGAATTAACCGTAATAACAAAAAAGTAATTCTGACTGACGACGAAAAGTATAAACTTGGTAACTAAGAAGCGCTTCGTAAAAGCATACATATGAAATATACAGCTGTACGGGTTATAGACGATTAACAAATATTATACAACGTAATAGAAGCCCTTGGAGAGTGGCTCTGGTTGAGGATGCAAAAAATCAGTCGAAAGAAAAGAACAAATAAAAAGGTATTAGAAATAGTACGCGAATGGAGATATACGTTAAAAAGAACCAGAGTTAAGACCATCTATTTCGTCATAATCAGACGTTAATACAAATGATGGAAGCCAAAATGGAAGACAAGCGGGCAAAGAGAGACCCAGGAAAACATACATCTATACCAGCAAGCTATATAGATTTAAAAATTCGAACCCAGGTAATTCTAATGGTAGTTTATAAAAGGATCGAACATCACGCGAGGTTATCCACCAATCTACGAATTGAGGACAAGAAGAAGAAGAGTGACTTTTTAGATTTAGATAATTTTTAACGTGTTATATAAATATTTTTAAAACTGGAGCAATGTCAACGAAAATAGAAAATGTTGTTAGCATTAAAGATTTAAAGTACCGTATCACATTAGGTGACTGAAAGGGTTATTTGTCAACAATAATAAAATGAAAATATTAGGGTAGTAACAATACTAGACGAATAAAAATTATAATCGTAAATTTCATATTAATTTCTCGAGCATCGATGCTTTTTCAATTTATTTACAAAAAAAAAAAAAAAAAAAAAATTATCAATACCGAGTAAAATTAGTAAAATACGAAATTCTCGTAAGAATTTATTTTTAATATTCTTTATTGTATATAGACTAAAAGTTATTAAAGAACAAACGACACTTATCGACATTATCCATCGTGATACGTCGAAGAAAGTGTAACTTGAAAATAAAAATAGAAAAATTAGTTCTATTTCTTCCGAATTAAATATTACGAAATAAAGAACTATCGAGAATTCGCTTAATTTGAATTTTCAAATCAAATTTATACTTCGGTTTTTGATCAGTTGTCCGCTTTAGCGCCAATAAATAAGATTCGCCGTACGATCTCGATCTATTAGTTTTAATATAAATATAGTTCGATTTATTTAATTATTTATTTACAGAATAAACAACAAAACGCCAATTACAATGTACGCACTTAAAAAATAATTATAAAATAAAAGCACGAACAACGAATAAAATTAGATCACACTCGTATAATACGCTAATTAATATGTACCATATTAAAAAAAATAAAATAAATAAATTACTAATGCAGCTAAAAAAAAATAATGTTTCTAATGAAATGTACCTATATACATGCACATATCCAAATAGAAATATCAACCGTACACCGGTATTCCCATGTAAACAATCTCTCCCTCGAGACACGCGCATTAGCATATGCTATTTTTACAAATGCGAAAAACAGGACTGAATGCAAATCATATGCACTAAGCTAGAGTCACACATAATGTGACACTATACGAATTCACAATGAACAGTACTTTTTGTGACCGAAATGCGTTTTATTATATAAAACAAGCTTATTGAAAAGTAAGAACCGAAATAAAAAAAAAATATTTAAACAAAAAATTAATTTTAAAAAAATTATTATATATAAATTTACTACGAAAAGAAATATCTAATTCCGGATGAATGTTTAATATGTTATTATATAGAGACAGGATGGATAGAAATGGCGAGAAATTCTTCGAATAGTACGTAAATAATCTTAATTCTGTAAATTTATTTATGTAATTTTCTTTTAATGCAAAAACAAAAAACCATAATCTAAATAGACGATTGATAGACTTCGTGCTTCGTTAAAATTTTTTTTCATTTCGTTCCATCGGTAAAACATACGAAATGTTACGAGATAACTTTTGTAGATTGACCATATTCTACTGCCGGATGAAGCTTTTTACTGTACGATTTTTTTTCTCTTTTTGTAAATATATATACTTCGAGGACTTCCCTTAAATTAGGCATTCGACTATATTTCGACGTTACAAGTCAGAAAATTATCCGAATCATTGTTTTCGTTTAACAACTTTATGTCTAAGTCGAAATATCTTCGATCTTAATATCGATATTTATTTTCGTCTATATTATTTTTTGGTAACTAGATTGTCCAGTGAACGGAGTTAGATGTAAATGCCTGTTCGATATTCAAAGTAATACACTCGGTATTCTTCTTCGTTATGCGCTATCCCATAGCCTAGGCGATTATAACTGTCGTTATGTTCATCTTTTTCTTGCATAGTGCACGAACTCCTCACGAACTGAGTACACTCCTTTATATTCGTGATCCAGTTTACGTGTTTTCCTGCACTTTTCTTCCGCCAATTTCCACTCCAATTATATGTTGCAGAAGCTCGTGTCGCTGTCTTGTAATAACGCGTTCAAAATATTATATTTCATTCCGTGTTATTCATTTTTCAACATTCTTTTTGAGTTCGGCCGTTTCTAAAACGTTCGATGCTTTATAAGTCCATTCGATTTTGAACATTCTCAATTTCTGTTGCTTCATATTGTTCAACTTGTCGTTTATTGGGGGTAGCTGCACCTACACTGTAGAACAATATTGGGTAGACGCTGTCGTTGTCGTTTGCTTATATTTAAAGACATATCACGCGTCCGATTTTATCGCAAATCTAGAGCTTCTTCGTTATGATACAGTCACGATATTTAAATTTATTCACACTCTCACCGTTGTTTGATTGTAAACTGTGATTGAAACCGGGTCAATTTTCTGTTTGCTAACTATAATATTGAATTACAGCAGTACACGGTATCGTTATATAATGTTAGATCGTATAAAGTTGATGAGGAAAATTTAAAATATGATAAATTCCCGAGTTTAAAAAACTCGTCTAACGAGAAAAAAATTCAAAGTACGTTAATATCGTCGGAGTATGCGACGACAATTGCCGAATATAATAAATTGTACGAATAAATTAATCGACCTTTTTAACATAATAAATCTTTTATTGACAATAATTTATTGAATTGTTAAAGTTCATGTAATTGCACTTGTTGTACATATATATATATAGTGTGTCTGTGTAATAATGAAACAGTTTACGTAGTAAATATTTTTTTTTTTTTGTATCGATAACATGGACCATTGTGTTTATTTTTAGTGTAGTGTAAAAAAAAAAAAAAACGGAGTAGTATATTAATATTCGTGATCAACTTAATAAATTTATTAACAATTTAAATTCTTAAACGGGGCGATTTATTATTGTTATTTCGTGTCGTTTATTAGCTAATTCTGACGATAATTACAAATATGTCCGTGATTACTAGCACTTGTACTAGATGTTTAATACCCGCCACAAATATGATATAATATAAATCTCCATTAAGTCGTGTTTATTAACGGAAAATACCGACCGACCTTTGATGAAAATTTGATCTTCGTCAGTAATATTGAACATCGAACGAAAACGAATAAATAACTCGATAACGAATGTATTACATAGCCGATCGTTCGAATTTGAACGTTTTGTAAAGTACGCCATCGTTGTTCGTTAAAAAATAGACCGAGTCAATATTAACCTTAATTCCGATCACAGAGGATTCAACTATAATTTTCTAGAAAAACAAATTTCCAAAATGCATAAATTCGGTATAAGAACAAGATATGGAATAGCAAAAGGATAACTTCCGAAAAATAAAAACCGTTATGCTCGCTATTGATTTGCCACTTAAAAGTTAATACGTTATTCCCGTACTGAGCAGAAGCTGAAGCTTAAATGTCAGCCCTACCAGACGCTTAGAGGCTACAGAAATGTGACTTCTAAGGAGGCTATTAAGAATTTCATGGACCGAAAAAGTTTCAAATAATAATAAAGTTCGAAGAAAGCTCAATAAAAAATACTAAAAAAAAATCTAGGCAGATAAAAGTATGACAATTTGCGCGTAATATTGCAAGGAAGAATTCATCATTAGAAGAAATTCACGGATAAAAAGAAATTAAAGAACGGACTGACATTAATGATATCGAAAGACAGCAAGACGGAGAAATTATTGGAAATAGCCTACGAGTTGAACAAAGTAAGGCATTAAAAGAAGATATATTCGGCAGGCCTCGCGTACCCTATAAATACTTCCAGTTATTTAATCGTTAAAAGTATTCGTTACAGAAATAATACGTATATCATAAAGTTGACAAAATCGTTTCGTACAAAAATAACCAAACGAATTAATTAGTAGTATAATAATTTTTGAAAAATAAACAACAAGAAAGAAGTTAAAATCACTAAACATTATATAAAAACCATAAAGCTTTTTAGGTACGAGGCCATTATCGAAGTAACATTAAATAAAATATAAAAATGTATACATATATACAATATATATATTTTTTCCTATGTCCCTGCACAAATTTTGTATGGCTGAATGTAGATTGTGTTGTTTAGCACATTCGCTATCATCAAATTACTTGATAAATACTGTTTTTCATTTTATTAATTTTATAAAATCTGTATGTAAATTAGTATATTTTCTATTTCTTATATATTGTAGACATTTATATATTATTATATTTTATTTGTACGTTTACTTGATAATGGCGTAATAGCTGAAAAGCTTTGTGGTTTTTATAAAAAGTTTATCTTCCTCGTTTTTTATTTATTTATTTATTTATTTTTTAATTACTACATTCCGCACTTTTCAAGTTATTAATTTTAACGAAAAAATACGACAACAAAATTTTATATTCTCTTGTTGACTTGAAATGTCTCAATTTTAAAAATATTTATATAAATACATTGAAACTTATTTGCAGTTCATCTAAGAAGCAGCATTATTTTTAATAAACACACCTGTACAAAATGTATAATTTTGTTGCTAGATTTTATAATGTACCACTGGGGGGGTTTACAATTTAGGCGGCGATAACGATGAAAAAACATTAAAACAAAGAAAAAAAAGTATGTTAGCGTACTTTCCCGATAAAGCGTATTTACAAATATGGACAACAGGCGAAAGTAATTTAATTTTCGGAAAGTCAATTTATAAAATTATCGAATATTAATCGTCACATAATGGTTTTCATTCTAAAATATTTTTATTGTAAGTTATCAAAGAAAAATGTATCGTTTTAAAAAAGAAAAAAAAAACATATTTCAGAAATGCGGAAAAACTAATAACAAAATGTCGAGCCGGAATGGAAAGTTAAATATTCGTTAATTTTAAACGTATTCGCATATTTTTCCGAGTAAAATATCCGGATACAGTTTTCTCTTACATTTAGATATTTATAAAACAGATTTATAAATGGATAAATAGAAGTTAATGCAAATTAAAGAATACAACAAAAATTTTAACGACATTAGAATAAAATTATACCTATATACTTTATCATACTATTACAGTAACAAATAAAACTCGGGCTATATCACACACGCACAAACATATATATAAATACCCTAGTAGCAATTAACGTGAGTATCATAATCCATATATGCTATTATAAATTAAAAGCGCTTCGTGGTAAAATATGGGATTAAATTTAAAAAGGTCAAAATAATACTGTACGAAAGCCAAATGCGTAACACTAATACTAACAATCGATCCGTATATTAAACGAACAAAACAAAACAAAACAAAAAAAAAGCGGGAAAAAATTTTTGTAAATAAAGGCAAAAAAATTATGATGTTATAAGTAAAAGATAATTATTATTACAAATTTCTAACAAATTTAAAACTAGATAAGATAGTTTAAAAAATGATATAAATTAATACATTTTTTTTACAACGCGAAAAACATTTAAAAAACGAAAATATTGAACTCTTACACGCCACAAATACTCGCTGATATGGTTTAAATAAATTGCCTATCATTGGATAATTTAAAAATTAGTACTTAATTCAATTTCTTTTTTATATGAAATAAAAAATGTAAAAACTACCGCTCACTAAATATCGATTTACGTTAATATAATAAATAATTTTAAAAGCGTAAATGTTATCTAAAACTTCACTCACGCGTTTATATATTATATATGTTCTTTTTATTACAGCCTAGCGACTTTTTAGAAGTTAATTAATCTACTAGTATTTCCTATCTCCAGTGTCTTATATTCGCAAGTTTCGTGCTTCCGAAATCTATAGTCTATAAAGACACATAAAATCATTCATTTTACATATTATTACGAATATTAATTTTTCTTCGGATTACTAAAAAATAGTGAAAATATCAATTGAATATTATGTATACAGTGATAAACGTACGAAAAAATTAAATTGAAATAAAATAATGAACAAACTTGAACACTTCAAGAAAACATAAACAAACGCTTGTATAACTAAAACGATAAAAGTAATTATGGAAAATTTAAATGACGAATTATTTCGATTACTATTCGATCACTGAAGAAAGTGCAAAAAATAAAAAGCTAATAAACGAATATTTAAATTACGTCGATAAAAATAAGGCAAAACAATAAAAACGATAATTTTTTAAAAATATTTCAAACGTTTTGTAATAACAGATGAAAATAAAAGTACTAAAATCGATACGACTGAAAACAATCTAAAAGAAAAAAGTAACGAAAGTGTGAATGGGCGGCAGTGGTAGTGAAATAGCGAAGAATTAATTGCGAATTAAAACGATTAAAAAAAAAATAAGTTGAAATTCAATTTTTAAATTATTAATAAAAAATAAATAAAGTTCGAAACGTAAATATTTTAAGATAATAACTATTTCCTTTACAAATACGAGAATGAGAGAGAGTGAGGGAGATCGAGGAATACAGGAAGGTGAAGCGTTTTACGTAACGGAATTTTAAAGAAAAATCTAAAAAATATTGCAAATATTTAACGAGATCGATACAAATAAATCGAACAAAAAAACCAAACACATACCGTATTAAAGAAAATTACTCGCATATTTCGCGTAATTAATCACATTTTATTACGAGCGGAATACGCACCTAGAAAGACTAGAAAAATATTTCTATTGAATATATTACGTAGTACCTTAATTCTATTATCGCAGTTTGTTAAATTCCAAATTTGTATGCGTATCTTCCACAACGCGTTAGACATATTTCAAACCACCAAGCTCGTAATCGATAATTATAGTTTAATTTTATCAAATATTCTCGATTTTTATTTAGTTGCGGAAATTACACTTTGAAACGCATTAAATAAGGAATATGAAATTTTTTCGCATAAATTTCAGATTAAATACTCCGTTAAATTTGAAATATGCAGCTATATATTTTTGAAAAATTTAAAACTCGTTTTTCACTTATTAATAAATACGTAAGCATATTACGATCGGATTTATTTTATTTTATTCCGTTTAAATTTAATCGACATTTTACATGGCTTATCTATCGAACGAAATTGACAAAAAGTAAGAATACTTTTCATATAGCATCACAATAACATCATTAAAACTAGACGATTACTTTGATAAATACGTATCATTTCGATTTTGTATAATAATACACACAGTGTTATTGTTTTATTAAACTGAAAATTTATTTGAGAAAAAAAAAACCGAACAGACTGTCACATAAATCGATCGTTCTAAAATTCCGATATTAAATTATTAACATTTCCGATAACGTCGCAACATTTTGTATATTTTAAATTTATTTTTTAATCGATTTTAAAACCGAAAAAATTTATTTTATATTAAAGTACAAAATTTATGTAAATTCGAAATATCAACTAATTTAAAAGAAAATTATTGCTCGTGTTTATATGCGTGCGTGTTCAGATTATCATGTCTAATCGTTCTTCCGTTTAGATTACCGCATGCTAGCGCGTAAATTCGCAAACTTATAGATGCATTTACATATAAATATATTTATATATGTTACGAATTTCGAAAATGATTAGGTCGATAGCGTTAGAAGAAATTAATGTGAACATTCCATCACCACACATAATAGAAAGACGTGTAGCTTTTTTTTAATATATATATATATATATATATATATATATATATATATATATATATATATATCGTTATGTCGCAGAGAATGCAGGTTTTATGCTAAGTCAAAAGACCCGTGTATCAGCGACGGCCGCTTCAGAATAATTTTTGAATACAATAGAAAACAAGTTATGCGACAGGAAATGTTCCTCAACACATTGAAGAGTAAGAGTATTTAAGAGACTAACAATCTCGAATGAAATGAAGCGTTGCATTGAAGAACGAAAATGAAAATTTTCGCAACGATATAAGCAGAATAACTATTACTTTATCAACAACGCAAAAAAAATATTAAAAAGCTGATACAAAGCATGGCCTAAGTTATATCGTTTATATTTTGCAAAATATATATACATATACAAACACACATACATATATATATATATATATATATATATATATATATATCATTCAACATTAATACAAGTCTGATCAATCGCTATGATAATTAAACTTTCAACTTTCGTAGTCTTTCCACATATATATATATATATATATATATATGCGAGTGATGTAAGATATTATATATATATAGTTTATTTTTTATATCCATCAGCCGTGGTAATTTTTTTTTTAGTTTTTACAAACTCTTTTAGAATTAGTTTGTATAATTTTTTTTGAAATTATTGATGAATTTATCGCATGAAATAATCTTAATTTAGTATCATATACGTATTACATACATTTCGAATATTCATTTAAAACACTGAAATTTTATGGTTTAGACCTAAAGATACATTATTATTCTTTTAGCCATTTTAAACAATGTGCGAAAAAACTATCGATAGTTGAGGATAAAAGTTCCTTAATTTCCCCATCTCTTAGATCCATTAAAACTACCCGTATAGTGAACTCGAATGTGCATATACTATGAGAGTGGTGCTGCATGAGTGGAATGGAGGAGCATGTATAGGCGGACGAAAGATATCCAACTTACGATATGCCGACGATACAATACTTATTACATCTGGTCTTGGCGAAATGAAAATACTTTTTTAAAAAAAGTCGAACGCAATAGTCGAGAATATGGACTCGAAATAATAAGACCTAAATAAAAGTAATGATTATATACAGAGAAACACGTTTAAAATTCAGTGACAAAACCTTCGCAGTGTAGTAAACGACTTCGTGTACCTAGGATAGATAATCAACTGTGAAGGCAACGCAGAAAAAGAAATAAAACGTCGCATTGAAATGCGTCGCTGTGATATGTTAAAATTAAGCAAGATTAAGAATGTTCAAGAAAAATTATTAAAGACGCTTATATTTTCGATAGCACTATATGGAGCGGAAACATGAACGTTAAATAAAACTAGCCTAATCCAGCTTATTAGTTTCGAAATGTGGTGTTGGAGAAAAATACTCCGTATAGAATGGACGGCGAAACGAGCAAATGCTTCCGTAGTACAATAGCTGAATGACGAAGGGATTAGCTAATATGGCTATTCTATGAAAGTGATAAAATATTTTGCGCATATTGTAAGTAGTGAGCGAAACTTGGAGCTGTAAATAGTACAGACGAAGATTCAAGGAAACAGACCGAGGAGCCCACTACCGCGGCGATGGACAAATATAATAAGAAAGTGGATCGGGCTAGCACTACATCAGTGCGTGCGATGGAAACACGACAGAGAAGCATGGCGTAAACTGACGCAGTTACTGCATGATCGCGAAACCCCCTTGGGATAACCGATGAAGAAGAAGATATATATATATATATATAATGTTCAAGAATACATTTCGATTTATAACGTAAATTTTAAAACTCTCTATTTGGTGATGACTTCTTATACTAAACATTTCTGAATAACACACATCTTCGCTACTAAAAAACTAATTTTCATTCGTTAAATTTTGTTTTTTATTTTATCGAGGACGCGTTTTTAATAGAAAACCTACCTAATATGTTTTCAAATATTTACGTAATCACAGGGATGTAGGGTGAATCGATAATCGATTGTTCTTGGAAAAGTATGTTACCATTGTATTAATAGTATTTTTTTTTAATAGAGAAATTAGTTTGTTTAATTTCTAATTCGGACAACGCGCATTCACAATCTATTCATGCAGTAATAGAATCATAGTGACTGCGCGCAAATACATACGTAAGTGAACGCAATTAAAAACAAGCTCAATGTTCGAAAACAAACAAAAACACGAAAACCGATTATTAAAAGGAAAAAAATAATAATAATAACACACAGAACTCTACGTTGCGTACAAGCGAGCAAAACGCAAACAAAAAACATAATAAATAAACAAATAACAAAGAAAAAAGAAAAAAGAAAAATCATGCCGCGTGCAGGTGCAAATTTTAAAAACAGGCATAGCAGTAGTATTATAGGGGTATGTGTACAACCCTTGGTTTCGAAGTGTGCGAGCCGCTACCGCTTGAGACGCTGCACTCGGAGGTAAAAACGGATCTTGTTCGTCTACTTGAGCATAATCTTGCCTAAAGGACAAAATTAAAATACAACCTTGTTTTCACAATTTCCTATTTCTATTCGTATTTTATTGTTTTACGAGTAGTTAACGCGTAATGGCTATTACTCGATATGTATGATTACTTAAATATCGTGTCGTAATAAGACAGATTTCAAACTCTCAGCAACGACTTCGGAACGATGTATGCATTAGATGTGCTCGACCGGATATTTGCGATGTTGACAATTACTACGACGAACCGTTAGCTCGACAATTTCGCTTATTGGTGACGACTGATTGTTCAGTAGATACAAGTCGACGAAGATAGTGACATGGCAAATATTTCAAGGCCGAACTGTCGGAATATTTCTTAATATTTCTCTTTCGATAAACGTAGAATAGAATTATGATACATTTCCATTAACGCTACACGGTGAAAGGTATCGTACAACGATTCGTCGAAAGCGCGTATTTCTTCTTTGGTTGTGTAATGCTGGCGTGTACATTAACGTAAAAACACATCAACAGCAGTGGAATATTCGGATAATATTGTACGATGAAAGATAATAATTTTCATTTTAAAGTATCAGCGTAATTGGAAAATTTCTCGCAAATGTTTTCCTTTTTGAGATTAATTTACTATTAATACGATTTTTGTAACCGTCGAAAAATTACATCAGATGACAGTATTAAAATTCGTTTTTCGAAAAAATCGAACAGTGAAGATCATTTTTCGGTCTACGCAGCACCGTTTATTTATTTTAACGGAATCAAAATATAATCGTAATGTGGCAAGCGTAGGACGTGTAACGAATTTTTTTCAGTTAGCTAAATTTAGTAGATAGGATGAAATAATAATTAGCGAGGTTATACAGAGAGAAAATATTAATAATTTCTATACAGAAGACGGTGCTCGTTTAAACACGCAGACCTGGTATAGGGTCAATCGGAAGGTAGGTTTGAAATAAGACGCAAAGGGACCAACGGATTATAACAGCGCATATATCGTTCGATAGGTTAAATTTTTAGACAACGTGGTGTTTTCGGATTTGTTTTTCTATTAAGAATCGAATTAACAACGTAAAAATCAAAATTATCCTAAATCGATACGCAGCAGACCGGAAGCAACATGAGGAAATATCACTTGTACCGTCATTATGGGCATAAAATAAACTAAGTAAATTTACATATTGCAGTTATAAAATTTACTTTCGATAAAATTTCGTGGGACATTAATACAATGTAATTTGCTAATATTTTTATGTTTAACGGTAACAGTGTCGACTTTTCGTTTTATCACAATAAGCAACTGTTTAAGTTTCTTGCACGTTATATTATTTCTCGTGTATTATATAAAAAAAGGTACCGGAAAACGGCAAATAAATAAATACAGAAGATACTAAACTTCCACATTACAAATAAGAGTAATAGACACAGCGAAGAAACGTGAACCTTACTTGTGATTAATTACAAAAAACATTACGGAATTAAATCGAAGCGGATAATTTTTTATTTATATCGCAGTGCATCATGATTTATCATATCAAACCCAAATCCTCATATGTTTTAACAATATCGGACGCATAGACGAAAATAAATGTAATCAGTGTAGACGTGGACAACCACGAAACGCGCACGACGTACGATAAATTCTAAAAGACATATAAAAAGTATAAAAGTGAGAAAAATCCTCCACAATTTACGCACCACCAAAATGGTTATAGTTATGAAGTAGTTAATAGTTACCGAGAAAGAATAATATCGATAGGCTTCGTGTAAAATGGTAATTTACTTAGCAGGATTGCAATAAACAGGAGATTATATATTTATACATCGTTTCACTTACTTCTTACGTATATAAATCCAAGTGTGCGAATCCAACCACACAAGAATAGTAAAAAAGAACCCGGAAACTATACTACCGACCAACATAAACGCTAAACCGTATCTGTAAGAAATTTTTAATAAATAAACAAATATATAACGTACGAGCGAGCGATTATTCCGCATTAATAACGTAGCGCCGAATTACATAAGGTGTCCGACTACAAACATTAACGTATATAATAAAATACGTTCAACCGTTTCAGAAAATCTCCAGACGAACATTATTATATATTTATACCGCAAGATTTTCGAATTTGACCCAGAGAAGACGAACGATTTGGTTTTTTGAATACCGCAGTTGGTAAGACTGCTACAAGGCAACCCGCATGCTCCGCGTTTAGCGTACACACGAGAGATTCTCGTCCAGTTTTAGTTATCGTGGCATTTTATAAGGAGCACACGTTTTGAAACGTTATTTTCGGCGTGAATCGCTCATGACAGTGCAAAGAGAGTTTCGAAAGAAATTCAAAGTTACACACTTTTTTTTTGTACGTATATCTTATTCACGAAACACATCCACGAGATCTGAAAACCTGAAAACTCGGATTTCTGAAGAAATTGCAAAAATTCAACGAACTATGTTTGAAAACGTCTTTTTGTAAAGATTCAATGATGAATGTATTGTTGCCAATGGCGGTCGTCCGAACGATGTTGTGTTCTACAAATGATTGTAAGATAATCCCTCGTTTTCCTGTTTTTAAATAAAATTTCGTTCAAAAATTTTGGTCGAGTAGTTTTTGAGTTATTCAAAAAACAAGAAACCGTCTTCTCTGGATTACCCTGTAGATTAATACATTGTTCAGAAAGTAGAGTATTATAATTCAATGTGTCGTTGTTAACAACGGATAGCAGATAAACCCGTATAATAATCATGTAGAATTATATTCGCAAAAAAAAAAAAACAAAAAAAAAACAGATAAGGGATATAACGATTTTCGTTGGTTATTATTCGATCGTATAGCTAATTTTAATTGGTTGAGATATACATTTAATATACATATATGTATATTCTTCTTCTAGAGTATGCATAAGTTTTTTAATGTTTTATTTTATCCACAATCTGGACAAGCGAGGCCATTTTGCGATATTTTGGACTAATTGCAACAGATGATTAAATACGTCTAGGATATAAATATGCATCATTATTTCATGATGCTGAGCACAGAACCCTGATGATTACATATATATATATATATATATTGTTTAACCATCAGCATGCATCGAATGGACAATCTGTTGTAGCCGGTTCTTATTTCTTGCTATTTTGACCAATTCTTCTGTCTCATTGATTCCGGTCCATTTTTTTTTATGTTATCGAGCCACAATATACATTCTCTTCCCGGTTTCCTTTTTCCTTTAATCATGCCCATTGCTATCGTTTGTAGTAGCTTGTATTTTTCTCCTCTCACAAAATTGTCAAAAAAAATTATCTCCCGTTTTTCCGCTACTGCCATTAATATTCTGTCGGTCCCCATTAATTTTAGCACCTCCCTGGGCTTTTTAGTCCATGGTATTTTCCACATTCTTCGGTAGCACCACATTTCAAATGATGATATCCGCTTCTTCATATTTTCTCTTATAGTCCAGGTCTCGCTTCCATATGAGCACCGACCATACGTAGCATTTCACTTATTTTTGATCTGTAAGCTTAATTTCCTATCGCAAAGAGTGCTTCTTAATTTCATGAACGTATTTCTAGCTAGTTCAATACGAGTTCGTATTTCTATGTCAGAATTATTATTTTATGGCAGCTAGCTGCCCAGATATTTATATTTTTCCGTCACATACACACACACACACACACACACACACACACACACATACATATATATATATATATATATATATATATATATATATATATATATATATTCAGCTGTTACATTATTTTCAATATAAATTAAAAATAAGTAATAATAAATAAATATATAATAATAACAATAAGGAAAGTAATATATGAAAAAACATATATACTTAACTTAAAAAAAGCAACTAACATTTAACGCATCTACTTCAAGACTGAAATGTTTGTCAACAGGTACAATGTAGGCTATAATATATAGTATCCGTCGACAAGCGTGTCAGCCTTGAACTAGAGATGTTAGTTGTGTTTTCTGGTTAAGTATATATTATTTTTCTTATTATTATTACACATTTATTTTTTTTTATTTCAAATTTGAAAATGGCGTAACGACGGAAAAATTTTGTTATTAATTATTAACATTGGTGATTTTAATTTCATCGTAACACACACACGTTCACAGTTGTTTTCCACCGATGTAAACCGTGTTAATTTTTTTATTTGGCGACGTTTTGAAAACACTTGCAGTTTTCATTTTATGTGATTTCGAAACGCCATAAAATAAAAAAAAAAATGATATGGTAAATGTGAACGTATATTAATCGTGAAAGCTTAAAATTGTATGTACATAATGTAATATTAAAAAATAAATAAAATAACGGTAGATTTTTATACGCGGTGAAATTAAATAGTCTGATTAATTTTACAAAATTTTACCAAGTCAGAACGAATATTCTGAAAAAAAAAAGTTTTTTTAAATTAGATAATGTTAATAATTAAGATTAAGATTCTGCTTCCAGAAATGAAATGATAGATTTACTGAACAGAGCAGAAGTGAAAAGTAGAAAACTGGGACTTCTAAACAGCGCCTTCACACATTTTACGTCAACAGAAAATCCTAAAATATTATGGACATACCGTGCGAAGGAATGAGAACAGCTTAGTAAAAGCCGTAGTAATTGGACAGATAGAAGGGAAAAGAAGGAAAGGAAGATCTCCGACTCGGTGGATAGGTACTGTCACGGATCGTACGGGATTAATTCAAGCTATAGTGGAAAGCCGAAATAAAGTCAGATGGAAAAAAATTATATAAAATCGTTAAAATAGAGGTCACGATACTTAATTATTGAGTTACTGATTATGATGATGAATATAAAAAGAAAAAGTATAATATAACCGCAACATCGGCGATAGTCAAATTATATTTCTATGTACACCGGGATCGTAAAATGATGAATAGCTCGAGAAACCTTATAGTATTGTCGATATCCATGTTCCAGGTCAACATCAATACCATTATCCGACGTCGGTGCATCGAATGTTTTTCTTTTTCATTATATATTTCATTTAACATTTATTTATTTGTAATTCTATATGTGTGTGTGTGTGTGTGTGTGTACGCGTTATTATATGTAAATTTAAACGTTAATTGGTAGATTAATTATTTTATGTGTATTGTCAAAACGGTAATTTAAATTTTATTCTTTTTTCCCGTTACACGTATAATTAATCTAAATAAATATTTATTTCATTTTTATTTATGAGTAGTAAATTACGAAATCTTAGAAGGTAAGAGTAAAACGTAGTACGAGGGCCAAGTAAATAAAATTTTCATCAAAAAAATTATAAAATTTTGGAAAACAAGGATGTTGATTAATATGGTTACCGTTTAACAACTGGTTGAGGGAATTATGTATTCTAAAATTATTCAGAATCTGATTTATTTCGTAAGAATTATATATTTAGCTTTACAATATTTTAAATAAATAAGAAAAAGGAACAAAATTAATATTATTTTCTCATAAATTTTGAAATTTATGAAAATTGATTATATTATTTTTTAACACATATATACATATTATATATACACATATATATATATATATATATATATATATATATATATATATATATATATAAACTTACAAGCCTAGATCACACACCGCCAACAACATTTGTCTATATTCTTTATGTAGCGGTCGACATTCTAAGAATGCGGCTAATCCGGATATTTTTTCTAATACATCTTTAACCTGCGTTGTCAGCACATTCAACTGCGGATATATATCTGAAGGTTGGTACAAATCTTTAGCGATGCGAGAGATTTCGTTTAAATGAGCGGACATATTCTTGGCAGCGTCCGAACCTTTTCTGACGACCATAGAGAACGGATTGATACGAGAACTCTCGCAGTTAATATAATATGACAGAATATCTGCTTGTAACGTAGGCGGAGCTTCACGTTCGACATATACATCGGGCGCCATACAGAAATCTCCGGTTGCCTACAAAAGTTGTACAAAAAATATCAACTTTTGATAAATAATAATAAAAACGTGAAAAACGAACAGGTGATCAAAACGTGATAAGTCATCTAATCGTGAACAATAATTACAGTTATTAGATACAAATATCGCGGAACAATAATAAACGATAAATTAAACAACGATGAAGAAATTACAAGATGTGGAACAGCAAAGAAAACTTTCCGAAAAATAAAAAACCTTATACTCACTAATGATTTGCCACTCCATTTAAGACTAAAAGTTATAGACTGCTACGTTATTCCAGTACTTTTGTATGAAGTGGAAACTTGGATCTTGAATGCCAGCATTGTTAAACGTTTAGAAGCTACAGAAATGTGGATTTTAAGAAAGCCATTAAGAATTTCATGAATTGACAAAGTTTCAAATAATAATGTATTGAAAGGAGCTGACGTACGAAGGAAGCTCATAAAAATATTTAAAAAATTCAAATCGCATATCTAGGTCATATTCTAAGAGGAGAAAGGTGTAACATTTTGCGCCAAATACTGTAAGAAACAGTTCATGGTAAAATACCAGTTGGTAGAAAAAGAAATTCGGCACAACGTAAATATTTAACATAAAATTATTAAAGTGTTAATTCCTAACAAATCGGAACGTTTTTGGGGAATACATTACCCAAGAAACAAAATATATTAAAAATCACTTGAACTGAAAGTACAACTTAGATACAAACAAACGGAATGTAGAAAAACCTGCAAGCTTTTGAAATTCGGTGTCGGCAAAGGATGGAAAAAACGGAGGAGGACGTCGCGGGAGTGCACGACATTTGTTCTTAGTGACGTTACTAAAAGATATAAAGCTCCGTAACTGGGTAGACTTAAAAAAAAATTACAGAAAATCGTAAATATTGAGATATGTTATGATGGATAGAAACCATTTTTAGGACTGAACCACGAAAGCAGACAATAAATAAGACGAATTTTAACAGTTCAAGCAGCGATTATTCGCAGTCTCGGACGCTTTGTCATGCCGCTTCTTTAAGACCGTTGAGAGAATCTGTTCGCCGTATATTGCTGGAAAAATTGAAATTTCATCCTTATAAACTGGTAATAACTCCGGAATTAAAAAGTACCGACCATGCACAACGAAAACTTTTGATGCTGAAAAAAATCGAAGACCAAGAGATCGATTTAAACAATCTTTTAATGAGCGATGAAGATCACTTTCAGCTATTCGGATTGCTACTGATCCGAATCTAATTTGCATTCAAACAAATTGAAGCCGTCACACAGTGAGTGAGTAACCGTCCAGGCTGGAGTGGCGAAGTGGAATATAGTAGGGCTTTATTTTTTCACTGGTACTGTCCAAGATAGTGCGACGTGTTATTGTTGAACAGAAACGCTCGCAGTACTGAAATAACCGCATATTGTCACGTCGCACGCTCGGCCGCCGCGTTTGCCATATTTGACCCGAAACCACGTTCACAAGATCTGGAAAATTTTAAAAATTCAGCGATCTATGCTTGGAAAAGTGTTCGAGAATGTTGTAGAAAGACTGAATGAATATACTGTTACAAATGACAGTCATCTGAATGATATCGTGTTCCACAAGTGATTGTAAGCTAATCTCTGGTTTTTCTATTTTTAAATAAAATTTCAATAAAAAATTTAGGTCAAGTAGTTTTCGAGTTCTGGGTCACTAGAATCCGGACGGCTAGGTAAAATTTTATTAAATTTATTGATAGAAGTATGCAAGGTACAAATCTTATTTCAACGTATAATTTACAAATCGCGCGCAACGTAAATTCGTAATTAGAAATTTATTTTTTATTCAATTTATCAAAAATTATTACTTTATCATAAAAATAAAATAAAAACACGATTTGAAAAAACATCACGATTTGAAAAAACATTAATAATCCTTCTTTTATATATATATATATATATATATATATATATATATATTTTATATATATATAAAATTCATAGAAATTAAATTATTTTCTAATAACAAAGCCGATACCCATAGATTTGAGATTAACGTTTATTTATAGTATAAAACACGTCATCGCACTGAATTTAAACAAATGAAGATAAAAGCTTTACGTTATTACGCTGAATTTAAATAAGTAAAGATAAAGTCTTACCACCGATGCCGCTAAATAAATAGAGGCTAGTAAAAATGAGATAATAACAGCGAACAGCCCAACCACTGAAAACCTATAATAATAATAAATCATAAAATAATAATAAAATCCCATATTGTACGCAAATCTCGTTTTTTAATTCTCTGAAGTTCCTGTACTACAAAATTATGCGATATCCGATATTACTTTAAAATTGTTCATTACAAATAAATTATATTTATCGGATAAGAGAATTTCGACTACGACACACTGTACATAATTCACATGAATTTACGAGCTCTTATTGCGATTGAAAGAACTAATTACCATTATCTATTTGATTAATATTTCCTATTTTTCCCTCGTTTTTTTTTTTTTTTAATTGCGAAGTCACCGATAAAAATAATAAAACGAGTTATTTAAAAAAAAATACTTACATTATAAGTGCGCATCTGGAAGATTTTACCAAACCGAATAATAATAGAACGCAAAAAATTAATAATGCGCTGTATACTCCCATTGTGACTGGCCATCTGTAAGTTTTATACAAAGAAATGACACAACGGTTAAATATATACGAATAAATTACAATTAGATAAAATGATGAGAATGTCAATGTGTTCTTTATTTTTTAATTTCTTTCATTTTACTATATAAACTTACTTATCTACGCAACGTTAACAATATTTACAAACCAAAATATATATATATATATATATAAAATAAACGGGTCTAGGGTTAGGTGATGGATTGTCAGTGTTTTTTAACGGCATACTTTAAAAAGTTATAAAAGAACGAAGAAAAATACTGAATGAAAAAATATTACCGAAAAAATTATACATTAATACAAGTGAGATAATTTATTAATAGTAGATCGATTAGCTTTTGCAGTGACAATAATATGTGAATTTGCGCAGACAGCAGAAAGACATAGAGTTATTACCATTTAATCGCTGTGCCCTTTATACAGAACACAAACTTATAATGCTAGAAAAATTAGCTAACTTCATAATAAGGGACATTTGGTTAATGTAGAATATTTCAATTATAAAAATATTTATGCAACGCATTACAAATTATCTAGAGTTATCTAAATTATACACAAAATATTACTTTATACTTTCATTTTCTCGAGTTATTTTAACTATTCGCCAAAATAGATATTTCGTGTAATTATGTTTTACTGAAGGCGTTAAAAGAACAAACGCATATAATTGGATTTTAAATTGATTTTTTAAAAAATTAATTTGTAACAAATGTTAAAGCTGGTCCCAACAAACTCAAAAGGAGGGAAAAGAAGAGACTGTTTTTCAAGGGAGTATGAAAGACATTCAATGAGGATATGGTGAGGATGACACCGACGATACATTGGGAGAGGGGGCTTCAATTCATTTAGTTATTCATGTATGAGTAATGTATGAATCCATCGGAATCTGGTGATGATTACATCATGCTTCCGATCTTATTCGTTCGCGATATATTCTGCTATGTTCTCTGCCATAAGGGGCATTTAGACCGCGTTTTATACGCAACGTAAGATCTATTGATCCAGTAGCAACACTTGGCACCTGCAGAGCCACAATAGCCAATAGCCTCCTTTATAGCCATGTTTGCCAGTTCGTTTCTTAATGTTACTGTCTGACTTGATTTAGACAATAATAATTTTATGACAAGGCGTTAAGTTTGGTCAAATTCAAATTGTTAGTAAATTTAAATATTTGCTCAAAAAATGCGTCAGAAAAAACAATCTAATATAGAATCAAACGAATGAAATCAGCTTTTTACCTAACGAAATAAATATATAATAAATAATAACTATCGATAAATACCAAACTGAGACATTATGTAAAAGGAATCAAATCTGAGACTAAAAGGAATCAAATCTGAGACATTATACACCTAGTGATGAACAGAAATTAAATGAATAATTTAAACACACAGGAGAGAAAATACTAAGAAGAATATTAGGATCGACGAAACATTTAGAAAAGTATAAACAAAGGTGTAACTAGGAAATATATCGAACTCATAAAAAAATTATCACTATGGTCACTACGAGAATTAAATTTTATGGAGATACGCAAAAAATAGAACCCAGAAGATTCCAAGGAAGATTGTTTAATTACATTAGAAAACAAAAACAAAATGACATATAAGATACGCAGAGGTTAAACACGATATGCAGCAATTAAATATTTCGAATGAAGATATTTCTGGCTGTCAGGACAATAGATGGACAAAGTGAGTATTGGAATGATGACCAACAAACGAAAAAACAGACATTGGTAGAATCCCGGTTGGCATGATGCTATAATAAGACTAGCAGGGAAAAAATTAATAATACTTGGAAGAAATTTAGGAAATCCTAAGTTCAGCATTGTTCCGATGTAGGTTAATGATGATGAATATATATAACAGCGAATCCTACTAAAAAAGAAAGTGCGTGATTGTAAATGATTCGTAGGAAAACAAATGGGAAAGACGTACGCTTACGGACTGAATATAGAAACAAACGTAACAACGAAAGGATGATAGCGATTTAGACAGACCGGAGTAAGAATCAGAGGACCTCATATATATATATATATATATATATATATATATATATATATATATATATATATATATCAAACATATTTCTAAAAATAATTATATTTAGAAAGCTATACCAAAACCAACAGTTGTAACTTTCTTTTTTTATTCATAAAAATCAATAGTTGTAAATGTTTTAATATTCATAACTAAAAAAGAACCTCTTTCATCCTATGTTAGGATGCATTAACCTGCTTCCTCGAGAACAATTTAAATTAAGTCGAAGAGAAGTCATTAAATAAATTTCACATATAACAAGGTCATTAGTATAATAGGAAATAAATCTTCGAAGTAATCTGTACCGTACGTTTTTTAACTACAACAAAAAAAAATAATATATAACATTCATTATAATAAGCGGGTATATATTTAAAAAAAAAACACAAAAAAACGCAATACCTGATCGTTTCGCCTAGGTAAATAAGACCGATAGTTTGACGTATATTAAGATGTTTTAATGGCCTGCTAATATCTTTAGAACTCATTAAAACCGACGACATACTTTCGTTAAAATAATTTTTCTCCGCAAACAGTTTGGATACAGCAGTTTGATTTTTAACAGCTTTGTCGAACACATCTTGTAAATTGTGCAATATGCCTGGTATGGTCGATTGCAGAGCATTTTCGATGGCGTTCGTCTATTAACAATAATCATAACACTATTCAAAAATGAAGACCAAAAGTTCATAAAGGATACATTTACAGTTTCATCCCAAAAACAACAACTATTGCGTACTATTTTGTTTAATTCGTTCACAAAATATATTAGTGGCGTAATTTATAAGCCACCTAACGTCAACATCGCTTACTGTTTCTGAAAATGTAGCATAAAATACGTTATACTACAAAATAGAAAAGAAAAAAAGAAGAAAAAAAAAGGATTATCGTAATAGTGACAATAAAATTGTGGGAATCCGTCTTATCACACAAACACATATAAATTACCTGATTTTGGACTAGTTCAATTTTCTCGTTGATATTCCTTGCAGCTCTCATGAACTGTAGTACTCCATTATGAAGATCGTCATTACCGTACAAACTAATAGCTATCGCCATTCTACAGAATAAAATAACACGAATTCAGTGATTTATTATTCATATACAACACACACACACACACACACACATATATATATATATATATATATATATATATATATATATATATATATATATATATATAAATACTCGTCAAATGTATGATAATAATAATTAAAATAAAATTATAAATTAAATTGAGAATGTAAAATAGTCGTAGAAAATGTCTATGCAAATACATATTTATATATATATATTTTTTTTTTTCAAAATATCTACATTAACAGTATCTATTACACCAGTCTTTCAGGTTTTTAACATATTTTTATGATAATTTATTTTAATGGCTTCCAAATATATAAATATATGTATATATGTACATGTGATATATGCTCAATAACAGCTAGGATCGTGAGACAACTGGAGAGAAAAGAAGAACGAAAAGAAAAGGTGTGAAAGAGACACAACAAGGATTTAAAAGAAAAATTTAATAAATTGTATAAAATTTTAATAAATCGGTCAAATAAATTGAAAGAAAAAAATAGATGCTGACATTATTAAAGAGAATTACTTTCATATTGCGTGTAATTATTCATGTTTTTCCATGTTATATTGTTCACTGTGAACCGAAACAGATCACTTACTCTCTCTCTCTCTCTCTCTCTCTCTCTCACACACACACACACACACACACACATATATATATATATATATATATATATATAAGAATATTAATCTCTGATTTATACATTTGATATCCTAAATAATTACAATACTTCGTCTATAATTGAAAGTAACAACTAACAGAATAGATTAAAAGAAAAATTAATACATTCTTCGTATTATGTATAATGGAGGAAACGTATGTTGTTACAATGTACGTTAGGAAATATTATTTTTACGAGCTAAGCCATATCTTATGACGAACTGTTAACATGTAAAACATTTATTAAGATTTTAGTAATTCCGAAATATATTAAGAGAATATCAAAATTCGTAAACAAATTTGCCCTTTAAGAGCTAAGTCTTTAATTAAATAGCTTTCGAATTGGAAAATCAGCATGTTAAAGTTGAATTTAAATATAATATTATAATAATTTTCTGTTAATAAGTTCTAAAGATGAGGTAACGTCAAAATCCCGCATAAAGGAATCATGAATAATGCCATTTTAAACGAATAATATTCTCGATTTCACTAATAACTAAACTTAATAAAGGATGATAACACTTATACACGAAAATATTGTACTAATTTAAAATATGCATCACTATTATCATTACTATTACTATTATTATTATTGACGATAAATTACGATACTTACCCGCATAATATAACGAATATGAACAAAGTCCATCGTAGTATCAATATGCTGTGTTTCGGTCGAGGTTTCCGATCGCAACATCTCGTTAATAAATACACCAACAATAAAAACAAAGTTAGTATTAACCAAGCAGCCGGAATAGAACCTAGAATACCTATCGACTAAAAAAAAATAATAATTTGTATAAATAAATTTTTAATTACATAATTTTATCGAAACGAAAATTAAAAAAAAAAATGAAATGAAAAGAAAAAAAGGTTATTACTTCTACTTAATCTCGAATATTTTAACCCGGTTTTTTTTTTGGAAATTAAATAAAAAAAAACTTCGTTTTTTATTTCATCAATTTTATTCTTTCTTTAAAAACAAAAAAACAGAATTTATTTATTTCACACAACAGCTAAAAAGCTAATAGCATCGACTTCTAAATAGTACGATGAATAATTTAAAAATTAAAAAGAACAAAAAAAATACAGGTACGACAACTAAACGTATTTACACGCACACACACTAAAACATACATTCCATTTACACAATCCTATCCAAATGTTCGCAACCAATTAGTAAATAAAGGCATTCAAACTAAACCAAAACTGATTTCCTCATCGCAAAATATATTCAATATCTACTATCAAAATTGTATATCTGTTGAGGTTTAAAAAAAAAATATATATATAAACGATAAGCTGACGACAATGGATAATCTAAACATAAGCTCGTACACGTAGTTCACTAAAACATCTATTAAATCGTCTGTTCCGGTTTGTTGATTTTAAATATTCACTTTTCAGCTTACCCTTACATATATCACGAAGAAACCTTAATTTGACTATTTTCCTTTTGTAGTGTAAAGACAACCGCAACTGATATATTTAGGATAAACACCCGATATACGGTAATATTTTAAACAATTTACAATGAATTTTGCCGAATAAACTAATGTATTCATTATAATGGGACAAAATAAGCAGAGAAGTCGAAAAAAAAAACCTAAGACTTGAAACAAATTGCAGAGACGTAGAAGAAAGTTACAAAAAAGGCAATATAAACAGATTAAAACGTACTTCAGTAATTTTAAAAATAAACAAATGGTATTGATAATGAAAATGGAAAAAATTAAGAGGAGATGAAGAAATAAATCAGAGATGGAAGAGGTACAGAGAAAAGTTGTACAATGAAATTACGCAAGTACTAAAAAACATCGATAAAAAAAAATTATTAATGAACATTGTACGAGATGATATAACATGTGGTTGGATAGTATATATATATTAAGAAATAACGGATATCTAACAACAATAATAAAAGGGCCGACAAAGGGCAACAGAACAAGAGGATGTCGACGGCAAAAATTCATCATCCAGAGAGACGTACCAAATATTGATAAATTAACGAAATAGGAAAATGTACGTAAATGAATTTTATTACCATTAGAAAAAATAAATATTTCATACATTAAATAAAAATAGCCGTTTCAATATCGTGTAACCCCCCTCCAAAAAAAAACAACAAAAAATGCAAAATTAACGTTTATAAATTAAATTCGCGCACATTTGGAAAAGATATTCAGATATTAGTTTATTACTACCAAATCGGCGAGTTAAAAGTGTACAACTATTACTGGAATGATGATAACAATGAAAACGTTGGTCTCACCCCCAGTCTACCTGTATAAAATAAAAATGCATTTGACCAAATACAGTACTATATGCTTGTCATCGGTGACCAGCATTACAATAATGCATATATTGAAATGTGAAAAACTCGTGTGTTGAATAGATTTTCTCCGCTTTTCATTTTTCGCATTTTCTAAATTTTTACTGAGCCCTACGATAATATCGGTGACTCCTTGGTTTTGCTTTTCAATTATTATTAAATCAGACTAATTGAAGGCGAGTCTTCCTATCCATTATAATTTTGTGATCGTAAATCACCTTCATGGTCTTATTTTCCATTACGCTGTTTGGTTTGTAAGTGTAATATCACTTCTCCTTCCAATTCTTAATGGACAATGTCACATATATTATTATGTCTTCTACGAATATATTCCATCAGGGTAAGCGCACCCTACCCGGTTATGATATTTTCTTTATCGCTTCCACACATTCAGCATTGCGCATTTATATTTTCGTTTAGTACATTTCAGATTCTACCATTAATTTATCACACGTGAGGTAAGTTTTTTTTTTTTACCATCCAGGATGCTTTTTTACTCTACATTCGTTTATTTGATTCGTGCCATTAATAAATAAAAATATAAACGGATAAATATAAAATACGAACACACCTGTAAACGATATAAACATTGGTTCGGACGAAATTGGAAAGATAACGAAAGTTCTGTGAAATATCTGATCGTATTTATAGAAATTAGAACCTGAACGGAAAAGAAGTAGGGACAACTTTTATTTCTTACAAGAAATCGCTTACGAAGAAATTGAATACGAGATTGATCAAAATCGTATGTATTAAAAACTTTACTAGTGATAAAGTAGACCTTGAAGCTCGGTCTATTTTCACCAGTACTAGAATATTCACCACCTCCATACTCATGAACAACAGTAAACAGGAATGTACCACCGACTAGATTTCACAAACAACCTTCTCGAGGAGCATAAAATTAACCATAGAACCTTGTTGGCCTCCAGATGGCACAAGCAGAAAATAATATGGTACCCCAAAACGTCTACGTGTGGGTCAAAATCACACAATTATCTGTATACCAAAAGCCCTCCACCAACAAACTGCCCCTATGCGGACATTTAACAGAACCAACAGTCACACACTTAATCTACAACTGCCAAACATTCACACCAGAGAGGTAAAAACACAAAATTCAGAGCTCGATACACAAACAATCAATAAGTAAAATTCTGACTTTTGCCAGAGAAAGCGGACTCCTAGCATACATATAAACTAGACACATGTCTCCTTATGCTGTAATAACCCTGGTAGTTATAAACGGCATAATATGGAGATTTACATAATATTAAAAAAAATATATCATACGGAAAGAAACAAATATAGACATCCTTTAGATGTTTATATATTGACAAATGTTTAAAACTTGGGGGATAGAATAACAAATTAAAGAGATATTAAAAGAAAGGGAATTATCGCAAACTGAGTTACTGCGTTCAGGTTCATCGTACTTTGGAAAATTGTACTACAAATCATATTATGCGAATTAGCTTTAAAAAAATGACAGGGAAGACTATAAGTAGAAGCGCCGAAGATATAGAAATTCCAGTTAATATGTAAAAAAAAAAAGTATTAGAAAATATCTCACAAATTCAGCGACACTAAAATATTAAATATAGAAACAGCCAGAAGAAAAGAATTCGGACAGAGTCGGACGCAGGATAAAAACTAAAATTTTTCGTTGCATGCGATGACGCAAATATTAAACTAAATCGGCGTTTTGTCAGATATCTGGACAACAATGTTGTGTAGGGGGTCGGAAACACGTACATTAACGATAGTAACGTCGAAAAGATCACAGCCATCGAAATGCGGGCGTACGAGCCAAACAGATAAAATAAAATATCTCGTCACGTTTACAAAACCAACCAAAAGTATTAAAAATAATAGTAACGGTACTGGACGTTATTGAAGATAATAAATAGCGCAACCGATACTGCGGGACCGAGAGTAGGACGGATAGATAACATAAAATATTGGACAGAAATTTATCAAATAAAAATAAAGTTGACTGATATGGTTACAAAAATTGGGAACTTTTTAACACAGTTTGACGTCCGCTTAACGTATATGGCAAAAAGTAAAAAGAGAAAATATTAGTCGCTAATCCGAAAATGGAGCATGGCGTGGTGAACAACCGTACAACGTACCGAAGAAAAAAACATCTAATACGCTGATTAATATATATATATTTTTTATTAATATTTCCTCTTTTTACGAGTCGTATTCAAGGCGTACTTAGCCTGGATAATACTAAAAGTACCCTATTCAGTTCAAGTAGATGAAAGAAACGAATAGTTTATAATATAACGGAGGAGAATAGGTGCATTATATGTTGATCACGAATAGTTTTGTTTAGAGGTTCTGTTCGTCCCCCTTTTTTTTTTGTTCATTTTTTTTTCTATTCCATTTTTCGATGTCACAATCGGTCGTATTATTATAAAGAAGGTTCAACGAATTTCGAAATAAATAACGTTCTTCGAAAAAGGCCCATTAGAATAAAGACTATTACGTTTCATAGTGCGTGCAACTAAGCCACTTTTAGGGTGAACGCGCTAGACATGCACATACACAGGCATATAAACGCACACAATAGAGTTACATAATTCTAAAATGTAAACAGACGTACGAAGGGTGACTTGAAAATAAAAATATACGCGGACTACGTTGGGAGCTTGCAATAACCGTGTTTAGGTAAAGATGGAAATTTTTATTCTTTTAAAATATTTCTCATATACGCGTTGAAAGAACAAATTTTTTTACTCTTATTAAATAATTTAGCTAAAATTCCATTAATCAAAACTACTCTTTATGCAGACGACTTAGCCTTGTATTGTGATTCATATAGACCCGACAGAATTTTTTTATAATAGATAATCGCTGTTTTTGTAAATACTATAAACGTCCGAAGCTGATAACAACGAGAAAACTGAGGCCATTATTGTTTCAAGAGGGCACCCATTACCCAAGCCGTAAATTATAATCAACGGTCGAAATATTAAATGGGTTACAGATGTTAAGTATTTAGAGGCCAGTCTGTAGCGTTTGTCCTTTAAGAAACACATTAATCGTACTATCGACAATGCTTAAGAAGCTATTCGAATTCTTTCGTCTATATTTCATCGAAGATCCCATCTCATTATTACAAATGAAAAACTATTGCATGAGATATTAAATATACCCTTTATTCGGGATTATATTCTTACTATAACTCGTAAGTTCTGCGATAATTGTGTATTGCATGAAAATCAGTACATCTCAATGATCGGAAATTACGATTCCAGGCAGCTACAGTTTATGTACGCAAAGTATAAGCATAGACGCCTTAAACATAATTTACTGTAAATGATTAATATTTAATGTATCTGTGTATATGTGTATATACATGTGTGTGTATGTATGTATGTATATATATATATATATAGGTAAGTATATGTGTATTATATTATATATCTTTATAATTGTTATTATATCGAATAATATTCTTTTTTGTATGCTTAATGTGATACAAAGCGTTTTATGGAATGGGTTTTTTTCAAATTTTTTCCCGCGTTTTATATATTTATATCTGTAATCTAGTAAATATACTATAAGATTTATTACATAAAGAATTTTGTTTACTAGCGGTAAGGATATTATAATTCCGGTACGCGTAATTCTTAATGAATTTATGTCAATAAATAAATTTCTTCTTCTTCTATTATATACAACTTAACATATGCATGTCCCGTTCCGTTTTCAATTGTCAACGGTACATATGGTAAATTACAATTGTTGCAAAACCCGTTAAAGAATCCGGCTAAATTCCGCCAGATTTGCTAGGATATTCGAGATGTGCATTTTCAGCTAAACCTTCAGCTCTTATTTTTCTACATTAACAAGCTGGCCAAAAATTTTTATGAAAATTGCAAAATGCATTAAAATGATTTAATTAACGGCGTAGGGGACTATAATATAGTCGGATTACGTTATCGTTGTTACAAACATTTCCAAACTAAAGCGCCGATTTTTAACATAATTTTTTTTATTTTGTATACTTGTTTTTTTTTTTTTAATATATATTAAGTAATAAAAATTAACTGTAACAATTTTTTTTTTCTATCCTACAACTAGCTTCTTAGAACCTATTTACTAAATATTTATATGAGAAATGTGAAAGAGGAGAGTTGGAGAGAAGAGGGATGAGAGTAAACAAGGAGTGGGAGTAGGAGAAGGAAAGGAGGAACAAATGTGATAGAAATGCGACCATCCACTGATGGGCAATTCCTGCTGCTTATAAAATTAAGAATTTTAAATCGAAGACTTTTCTTCTCTGTAGCCGTGACATCTTCGGAGTTATCCATCAATACAATCGCTAACAGATTATCGCGATACTCCAGTCTATGAAGGTACTTCGTCGCCTCATCCAATATGATTTCTGAGACATACCACACGCCGAGATCGGTATGTAACGTTTTGTTCGAAATTAATCAATGGGCGTTCGTTATATTGTACGCAATACTTTGTTTTGAAAGCGTTGTAAGATGAGTATGTTACTTTCTTTTGAGCGCCCCCATATCGGTGCCTCGTACCGCCAAATCGGTTTCAACAGCATATTATAAAGAAGAATTTTGTTCTCTAACTTCAATTCTGAACATCTTCCTAGTAGCCAGTACATGTTGCGGAGTTTGATATCCAGATATTTCAGATATTTTCGTTTCATCATTATATAGTGTTTCCAGGTTAATTTCTTGTCCCTATATATACCAAGATAACATACTGTATCTTTTTGTGGTACTTCATTGCCATCAATATAAATTTTTGGCGCGGAAGTTATACGACGGTTTGTGAAGATTATCTGCGTCCATTTAGACGTATTTATTTTCAGGCGCCACTTATCAAACCACGATTTCACCTTTACAATCGCATGCTGCACGTTCGTACTACACTCTTGTAAATCGTTAGCGGAACAGACCGCAGAAGTATCATCTGCGAATGTAGCGATATCAACATTGTTGAACTGTGGTATATCCGATGTAAATATAACATACAATAAAGGGCCTAGTACGCTTCCTTGCGGTACTCCGGCACTTATTTCACGTATTGTTGACAAAAATTCGCCGCATTTAACACGAAATGTCCGATGTGTAAATACGAATTCCAATAACATACAATACTGAGTAGGTAATACTTTATTTAATTTATGAATCAACCCTGCATACCACACAGTGTCGAAAACTTTTTCTACATCGAGAAACATAGCAGTGCAGACTTTTTGTTTTTCTAAACAATCTTCAATTTTACGATGTACCTGTTCAATGGTTCTATGTTTCTGTCTGCAACCAAACTGGTGTAGTGGAACTGTTTTTTCAACTATTTCAATCAATCTTTTGTATAGCAACTTTTCGAATATTTTTGACAAGGCAGACAATAACGATATAGGCCGGTGGTTTACCTGCTTTAAGTATCACAATAATTTGGGTAAATTTCCACTATGATGGGAAATATGATAGTATCAGCATTACGTTATATATATATATATGTTAATAATACTACTGCTTTACGAGGTAATTGGGTGTAAGCCTTCCTCGCGTTTTCTTTATTACAGCTTTGACAAACTTTATACGAGAATAGTCAAAAGCCAACTGAAATGTAGACGCAGCTTCCTTAGAACAGTGGAGGAACTAAAGAATCTTGACCACGTAGAAAGAATCCAAATATGAAGAGCTGACAACAACCAGGCAGCAGAACCACTTCAGTAGGTTGTCACCTGAATTATTGAAGTGGTACCGCGCGGACGAAACAGAAACTATTTAAATCGGGTTTATCACAAGATGATCAATACGTCTAGAATTATTTTCGGTGAAAACCACGTCCTGATTATTCAAAAAACTTAACGTTTCGAATGGGCTTACACCACTCATCATCAGAAACGAACAACGTTAAGTTTTTTGAATAATCAGGACGTGGTTTTCACCGAAAATAATTCTAGACGTATGGAAAACAACCACGAAAGTTTTAATAAAGATGATCAATGTCAATGTGATGATAAGAACCATTCATTCAATTGCAAATTAATTGGAGCTTTTGATTTACAGTGATTTCGGAGATGACACATTGAAATTTATAGATTACTGGACAAACATCGGTGTATATAAGACGACCGGATAGGCGAAAAAAAAAATACGTTATTTTAATTTTACATTTATATATTTTCGCCGTAATAGACTATTACAAAATTCAAACGATATTTATCCTACCTTTATCGTTGTGTACTACTGAGTTACCTTAACTTCTATTTATGACGTTATTTTATAATTTCAAACGATTAATAGTAATTTGTGTATACAATTTTGTCACATTTAATTTAGAACGTTTAATTTTCTAGTTTTCTAAACTATAGTTAATAGTTAACTAAATTACAAATAATAAGAACAAAAAATTATACTTTTGGCGAAACATTTTTTTTTTAACATCTGTCGAAAGCGACAGAAAAAATGTTATAAAGTTATCAAAATTATAAAATAAATAGCGACAGTTTGATTATGAGTTCGATTTTACTTTCGTAATTATTATTTTATAATATTAATAAAAATTACAAATTACGTCTAAGAATTCGATATAATTATTTAATTAATTTCGTAGTTTAGAAATCGTATTTAATATTAACGAATTTAATATTTTTTATAATCAATTATAGCGCACGAAGAAATCGAATTACAGGATTACTTACGTAAAAATACAAATGCAATTTTACATAAATTTTGATTATTATTATTATTAATTTTAAAAACAAAATTAAACTACTTTCGTAAAATCTTAGAAAGACTCGAGAATGTTTAACGGAAAAGAAAATTTGGTAAAACTATTTAATAAATTTATTACAATTATAATTGACTTTAAGGGGGTAATTAAAAAAATATATGAACTTTAAAATTAGCTTCATATTTTGAGGGCTATCTTATCGAAGTTATTTGGCGGAGATTAAGTTAATTCTCTTTAAACACGTTTATTACGTTGAAATTTTTCTTGACGCACTTTCGCTAATAAAGAATCGGTAAATTTTATTGTACATTTATCCAACTTATCACGACACGCCTGAAATAATTTCTTATTAGTGCGTTTACACGTTTTAAACGTTCATATCTTAGGTCCTGGGTACAGTTAAATACGAAAGAAATCTAACCACGAATTAGTTAACCGCACGGTTTGACGTTTATTTTTATGATTACTATTATAACTGAAACAATCAGCTTTATAACTAGAAACAAAAATAAACCGGATGAAGTTGTTAAGAATAACGTTACTAAGAACAAACACCAGAATATTTCTCATGGGTTAAATGTGGAACGACTAATGAGGAAATAGCGCTGTAGGAAGGTCTTTTTAATTTATTAAATTTAAAAAATTCCAATCTCTTTCTTCTAACAAAACTATTTAACCAATAATTTACGAACTATCAACCTATGATCAGTAAAAACAATTAATTAATCAACGAAAAAAATAACCGTAAAATATCGGATAAATAATCTAAGCTCCAAAAAATAAATAACTCGTTATAAATAGATGGAAAATTCTTTAAAAACGTGATCAAATTATCGCAAACATAATTTCTTATCATGACACGAAATAAAACCAACGAATATAATTTAATAAAAATTAACAAGAACAATATATTTGCATATTTAAATATTTTCTATTTACAAAAAAGTAAAGTTACCATTCAATAGAATTTTCTGTACCGAATATATCAACGATTCTTTCCAGAAAAAATTAATACAAAATATAATCTTATAAAATATTATTTAGTTATTATTTAAATTACGCTTTATTATAAGATTGCAGGAAAAATTTTTAATACAAAAAACCTGCTCATATCGAGAAAGAGTTAAATTTATAACGATTATATCTTTGATAATATCAGAATATTTAAGAAAATAACTATAAGAAAAAAAGTTAGCGCATTACTAAAGAACGTATCTCTCCCACTTCTGCAAATTGTATTTCAGAAGTACACCGCTTTTATTATGAGGAACAACGACATTAGTAAAAAAAAAGTAAGATTTTACCAATTTTTAAGACAAATTGTTAAAACCTTCTTTATATTGCCAAGTATACTTGGTGGCCGAATATGGAAGTACTGGTTCCAAGAGCCCAGAATTTTCTGGCTATAATATTTTGCAATGTCTTCTATTAGCGTTATAGGCAAGTTAACTTGAGTAGGCTCTTGTGACTCATCGTAGCCTATTATTCCTCGACGACTCGGAATTTAGAGGAAAGTGATGCTAGTATTACGTTCACTTAATTCAAGAATGCCATGCCATATTTAGACCAACGTTGTCACAGTAGTGGTTCTCGCTTTAATGTACTGTAATGTCAAAACTGAGTCAGTCAGTATCACATACTGGCCAGTAGGCAAATACGCGATTTACAGCAAACACTGAAGCAAAGCTACCATCTCAGCCGCTAAGACTGATAACATGATCGGCAGACTGATTTTAGACGGAAATATGACATATGCAAGAACTTGCTATAATTTGAACATGATGAAGAATAAAAAGAAGAAGAGATAATAAGTTGATGAAAAAGTGAATAAAAAAGATGATTTACCCCAAAACGAATTCCAGAAATAATGGCGATAAATCCGCGAATTAGTCTATTTTCAATTTTGATGTTGTAAAACCAAGTAATAGAGGCACATTGTACACATTTGCAATGTAAGGCAGTATAAATGGAATAGACCGTAATATATCTCCGTATTCATTGCGAGATGATTTTATAATAGACAGGAGATCTAAATAAGGTGTGTATACAATGAGTACGGGGATATGAAAAATCTGTGGACGAAAAATCAGCCAAGTCGTTCTCTGAAATACCATTATGACTGGGAATCTAAGTAAATTCTACACCACGTCATGCAGATAAACGGCCGGATTACGAATTTTATAAATAGTTTGTAAAAGTTGATTATCGAAATTCGATGAATCTAAGACCAAAGATAGCTTTTTGTAATCAGAGAATAATTATGTTTGGAACCGGACACGTGGTAAATATAAAGGAAAATCATTTGTAAATACCGACAATTTTAGCGGTGAAAATGAATGCAAAGGAAAAATATAGTACCGATTTTGTACAAGCATTATTGAAATCAAATTATGACGAAGTTAGTTCATCGTTTTCGTTAGGGTTGCCTAATACACTTTCGTTCAAGAAAATGCGGAACTGACAAAAACATTACCCATTTTAAAATTTTAAAAATTGGACTAGTCAAACTATACGACAAAATAACAAGTATAGGTCCAAACACGTTGATAATATTCGTCAGAACCTACCATTAACATTTTTATTAATAATTAGAAAATAGTACACAATGTAAAATGAATTTCCAAGATTATTTATGCTTACGTAACACTCACAACACACACATAATGCGCAATACGGATGTTACAAAGTATGTTAAATTAACTAAAAATTGCGCCTGGCAATAATAGATTCAAAATAAAGATACAGAAAATACGACGAACAACGTGAACAATATTTCAATAAAAATTAATTGGAAGTATTTTAAGTAGGTAAAGCATCTAGGAGAGAATATAACAACAGACCAAATATCGTCGTATGGGTTGCATTGGAAAGTTGTCTAACGTTTTCCGGAATAAAGGTACAATAAACAGCATTAAAAATAAACTTTATAACGAACGTATCATTAATGTAGGGAGCCAAAACGAGAAGCTTTACAAATGATATAATAATGAAAATCAAGAGAAAGCACGGAGCGCACGGACGAATTGTACTTAAAATCAAGCTAAAAGAAAATAATTACTTTAAACGGAGAACAGGCAAAATTGACGAATTCGGCGAAATGAATAAAAAATGTGAAATGGGCGTGTGCCAGACATGCTGGGGATAATGACAGATAGTGCTCGCCCATTAAATTTTAAAAGGGAAGAAAGCAAACCAACATAACTATGGCACGATGACATTGTGAAAATTGCAGACATCAGTAGGATTCGAGTTGACCACAGTACATAAATTATTGGAAATGTCTGAGACATACGTACAGACAAGAAATGGGACAATCGTCATAATGGTCAAAATGAATTCTATTGTAATTATATTAAGTATACAAAAATTACACATTAAAATTCAAACGATTTTGTTATAAATAATTCGCACAATTTTCAACACTTTATATTATAGTAGCGTCAAGACAAGTTCTTTGCAATTAAACAAGGGAAATAAACAATAATAATAATAATATCACACAGATATAACATGCGCACCACCGTCCATGTTAAAAAATTATATTTACCTCTCGATATAATTCGCTGTCGGGAGCAAATGTAGAATTTACTAAATGTAAGCTGACATTTAAATGAGGGAACGTATGGAATATCTTCGCTAATGGAGAAGGCTTATATTCGGAAGTTTCTTGCAATATACGAGACATTGTTCCTTCGTCTCGGCAAACAAATTCGTCCGATATTGAAATATTTTAGTCTTTACGACAACGTTAATAGTCTGAAATAAAACAAAAAATCATTATAGTTACAAATAACTCAAAAATTCGTGAGTAACATACATACGGATATATATATACATATGAATATAAAATACATTATATATAACGCACGTATATAATACACACACACATATATATATATATATATATATATATATATATATATATATATAATGCATATACAATACATATTTCGAATCTCATCCTCTTGAACAAGTTTCTAACTCATACAATTTTCATACATATATTCTTTTTCAATGATGGACACAAGTATGTGGTTATTCAATATTACAATAAACAAAATTTATCTGTCTACGTTTAAAAGTATAATTAGTTCATACATTTCGAAACATTTACACATCTGTACACACACACAAGTTCTTGACAAGCAAAAAATTCAGTTAACCGCTGTTCAAATGTTTGTAATGATAAATCTCACGATACGTGTACTAAATTAGACCTAATTATGTAATATTAATCGCATTATAAATATGTATGTATCCAAGTACGCATTTAGATATGAAATTATTAACTATAAATGGACTACAGATTAATATTATTCCTGAGAAAACATTTTAAATTAAATTTTACTAACAAAAGCGCATCAACACTTATTTACTTCAGATCAAGACTTAGTAAAAAAAAAATGAAATCAATTATCGATAAAGCACAGTGATTCCTACTCAACTGGAACGTCAACTTATTGACCGACAATTCCGAATAAAGTTTCGGATTTATTGGATTCTTTTTTTTTTTTATCGTTAAAGATATTCTTTCAATCTTCAATAATGTTCGAGCAGATCATCAGTTACCATCAAATCATTCACCGGGTTGATCGCCGTTATTGATCAGACTGAAAATATCTAAAGGAAAATTATATAATAAATTTACAAACTGAGATTGTACTTTGTGAAAAGCTGGCAGAATCCTAAAAATCAATTTATGCAATAAGAAAATCAGATCGCAGATAGGATCCTTGTAATGCTAAAAAATAAAATTGTTTGGAGAATATTTTGCTAACATTTAAATCACATCCCGGTAATACATTATTAAATTCGGACTCCTATTGTCATGACGTATAAAAATCAATAAAATTAACCTCACCAGATGAAATTAACAATACAAATAACGAACCCCCAAAAAGCAATCAGTTATGTTTTGATCACGGCTTAAGTGCTTAAAGAATTGCCCAGAAAATCACTAGTATTATTAACTTATATATTTAATGCAACATTGCGATACTTTCCTATTATCAAATTCTTGTTGTAAAATCAAAGAAACCTTTCGTGTCGACCAATTTCAATTATGCCTTTGTAAGTTGCATAAGAAATTAGTTTTGGAAAGAATAATATCAATATTTGAATTCAAACAGATATCTAAACAAAACATAACACAGCAGAACAATTGCATCGCTCAGTCGATAACGTTAAGAAATCTTTAAATGAAAGGTGAATTGTAATACAGTGTTCTTGGATATAAGGCAATTATTCGATCGAGTTCAGAGTGAGGGTCTATTAAATAAACTTAAACGTCACTTTTCTTATCATCTGACAGAGATGTTGCGATCATATTTAAATGAAAGATATTTTCACGTTAATTATGACGACAGTGAATCAAATCTATAACCAATACGAGCAAATATTCCTCCAGGAAATATACTCTTTCCGCTAGATTATGTCATCCTATATAGATATTCGTACACCAGCATACATTGATGTAGCGACCTTTGCTAAAATGTTAAATTTATAAGCAATAGTTGATGAAATAATATTGTAGTATAAATCATCGAAAATCAAAATCAATGAGGATAAATCATTTCAGCTGATTTTAAACCAACAAAAGAATTATTTCGACCAGAAATATTGTAATGAATGGTGATGAGATTCCTGAGAAGGAAGATATGAAATATCTTAATATATAGCTGAACAAACGATTAAATTGGTGAAAACACATCCTAACAAAATGAAATGTATTAAACAGTAAATTAAGGCAATTATACTGGTGGCTAATTAACAGATCAATGGTATCTGTTGAAAAAAAAGCAAGCTATTATTTTATACGTAAATTAACGTCCTTATAAAAATATAATAAACATAATAATACAAATTCTGTCTTAATGGCGAATAATAATTAATGTTTTCGAATCGAAGTCGAATTAATTGAAAATCAAGAAATACCGACAACCGAATTTTATGTGGAAAAACATATACACACATACTTCCTGAAAACATACGTATTACGACAGTATAATTTGAAAAACAGATGTAAGAATGTGTTCTTCAATTCGACGATTTGACGAGGGTAGTTGAAAATAATTATATACTAAGATTGAACGAATCAAAATTGAATTTAAAATGTCCGTAAGGACGAATTTGATAATTCGAAGAAACTTTACTGTTTAAGAAAACGTATCATTATAATACTTCGTATAGTACTATAAATGAATCTCGTGGCGTACTGGAGATACTTGAGTTTTTTGTTCGCAACGACCCGAGTTCAAATACCATCAGAGACAAGAACATTTCACGATAAAAATGCATTCATATCCGTAAAACTCATTTGGAAAATAAAGAACCTTAGCTTCGTTTGACCGGTGCTCTATCAATCTTCCGTTTGATGAAGATCGTCAGGTTACTTCACTTACTAACTTTCGAGTTGACGGGACTTTACACTTTTATGCCACCATAACTTATAAACAAATTAACTTCGTATCAAATTTATTACTGACATCGTACAAGCAAGCGAATATTTCAACTGCATTCGATAACACAATTTGCAGTTTATTCAATACGATATCGCCGGGCGGCTAAGCGCGTTTCTTGCGATATGTAAATAATATTTACTGGATAACCGAGCAAAAGTTTAATTCTCGATATTCGTTGCATAAAATTTATCACTAAATTAACATCTGTAACATTGCTTTAACCAGTTCCTAGGTGCTAAACGATTTTCCATTATCGTGGTATTGTTCGTTTCCGAACCTCGTGACTAGTCTGAAAATGAACTATCATTCAAGGCGCTATTTATAAGCAACGCATATGCGCGCATATGATGCTAGATGTGTCACTGCTTTCTCCGTGGTAATTAATAATTATGTAATGATGAAATTTCGAACCCTGGACAATCGAATTTGACAGTCGAGCACTATAGCAACTAACGTATATTTTAAACGACAATAACTATAATGCTGAAATATTTTTTACGTTACAAAAAATAATAAAGATAATTTTTTTATTTATTTTTCGCTCTTTGACTTTGAATTTGCGATCTTCGACGCCATAAATTTTTTCATTAATGTTTGACTTCATGTTTTAATTTCGTATTCGTGTATAACTTCGAACGATATTAAACGCTTTAAACTACATTGGACATTTCTTTTTGACACTAAAAATTTGTCCGTCCGTGTCCATCCGTCACCAAAAATATCTCATTAATTTATATAACATTTACAGCGACTACTTTATGTACTTTACGACGCGCATGTTTGTTAGTGTTTGTGTTTTACCACATTACACGCAGAAATATCAAGTCATATCCGTGTTAGGATGTATCTGCATGAAGTGTGTGAATGCTCTTAACTTTTGAAAGAACAATCTTCGAAGAAAATATGAATTAATTCTCCAGCGTATAAAAGCGCAATTTTTTTTAGGTTACTTTTATAACCAGAAAATAGAGAAAGTTTATTTAAAATGGTACGAAAAGAAATTATATTGTTATTGTAACTGACGAGAACAAAAATATTTTTACAGTGCATACAACTTAATTTCTACACATTACATGCTACTTTTTTATTCCGTAACAAGTAACAAAATCTTTTAATCGTTTATTACCTAAAAGTCAAACATATGTATTCAAAATAAGAAATATTACACAATGTCATATATATATATATATATATATATATATATATATATATATATATATATATATATATATATATATATACACGAAGTTATCAAGGTTAATAAGAACAAGTTGCCTTATCGGCGACCAGATTATAAAATCAAAATATAATTACTTAAAATTAACACCTGTTTAAATAGTAGGAAAATATTAAATAAATTTATTAAGAAAGTAGAACATATGTAGAATGAAAAATTATATACAACTTTGAAACGAATAAATGTGTTATCAAACGATATACACCAATAACTATAAAATGAAAATGTCAAACCGATAATAAAGAAAATGTAAACAACATAATGAAGTAATATCACTAAATATTTATAAAAATCATAAAAAGCTTTTCGGCTATTAAGCCATTATCAAGTGAACATAAAGTAAAATATAAAAATATATAAATATATAAGAAATATAAACTGTAAAAATACTAATGTAGAATATATAATTTAACAAAACGAAAAATAGTCCGATAGTGAACGTGGTAAACAACACAATCTACCTATCAGAAGTATAAAATGTGTATATATTAATTTAGATATACCAATTTATAAAAATTAACAAAATTAACAGCGGTATTTGTAAAATAATCTGATAATGCATCCTTTAAACAACACAATCTACCAGTAGGTGTTTTTGATATGTTTATGAATCAATTTTGAATCGATGATCGTAGATTGTGTTGTTTAACAGATTCACTATCAGATTATTAAATACTGTTTTCAGTTTTGTTAATTTTTATAAATCGTATAATATTTTCACATTTTATACTTCTGATAGGTAGATTGTGTTGTTTACCACATTCACTAACGGACTATTTTTCATTTTATTAATTTTGATAAATTATATATTCTACATTACTATTTTTACAGTTTATATTTCTTATATATTTATATATTTTTTATGTTTTATGTTTTATTTTATGTTCACTTGATAGTGGCTTAATAGTCGAAAAGCTTTGTAATTTTTATAAATATTTCGTGATTTTTCTATCGTTTATTTTTTTTAAAATCACTATATTCCACATTTTCAAATTCGAGAAAATGAGGCTGAAAGTATAAAATTCAACAGAGTTAATCTGAAACATATCGAAAATATGTCAAAATTAAAAAACTAATAAATTGATCGATAAATAGATGTCAGACTAACGTGAATGTTTGAACACTGACGGAATGCAGCGCGACCGATAAAGTATTAAAATACGTCAAGAAATATTTAATAGATTATAAAACGATTAATTCGCGTGACGAGAATAATTGACGAAAAATATTGAAAATGTATACGCGCATTCAGTCTTCTTATCTAATTGACAGCTTACAGCTATCAAAATTATTAATAAATTTGAAAAACTAGCGCGCCGCTCTAATCGGACTTTATCGAAAACAGTCATCGTCATTAACACAAATTTCGCATTGTCCAGTATTTTAAATTTTATACAACTTTCATATAATATTAATTAAAAAATAATAATAATTAAAACGTATTTTAAAAAAATAAATAAATATTTAAAACGTATTTTTTTCTCGAAATAATTAAAAATTTAATATAGTCTTTAACACGATTTCACTAAATAACAATTTTAATACGAAGGCTAATAAATCCATTTTGCTCTATATATACCATAATCATTCCTCGATTCGTACGGTAAATTTATTTATTTATACAACGCTAATTAGTCCGGTATTTACTTTTTGTCCGATGTTCGATATCGAACGGCTCACGTCCTACGCGCGTAGTGAATACTCTTCGTTATATTATAATAGATTATACGCTCTGAACTTTAAGTATAGACTCGAAGATTTCGTTTGTGAAGGATTACTGTGTTCAGCGGTACAAACGGACTAAATTTTTCCTAACATGTCAGTCATAACTACCTTGAAAGCTAGCAGGAGTATATCTGCCATATATCCACTAATCAACAGAAAATCATTTCTTAATGTTAATAATAAATTAATTCTGTATAAAACATTTATACATCCCGTAATGACGTACTGTTGTCCAGCTTGGAGCTTTATTTCAAATACAAATTTTAACAAATTACAAGTATTTCAAAACTGGTGTCTCATATAAATGTCCCTAGATACTACAAAATCGTTGACACGCATACTAATAAAACATGCTCCTTATATTAAGGATCATATACCATATTTAACACGTAAGTTCTGCGATGACTGCTTAAGTCCACGATAATCATTTAATTTCTACCATAGGTAATTACGATTCTAGACAACTCAAAATTTATGTATAGTATAAACATAGGAGGCTGTTGTAACGTTTCACGACGCTTATTTTAGGAATTATTATTTTTTCTATTTTTACTTAATGTCTAACGTGTTTTTCTTTTGTTTTATTCTTATTATCGTAACTTTTTATTTTTTTCTGTACAGTTTTTTTTTAATTATTGTTTGCTGTCATTATAAGTTGTTACGGGTCTTTGTATTATTTCTGTTGTACGACTAGCCATGCTGGGCGTGACGTAATTATTATTTAAAATTTTTGTTTTTTGACTATTCTCTGTAAATTATTTTGAAATATATACGTTGTTGTTGCTTCTTCGAGAAAATGCGTGTTAGTAAAAACAGTCCAAAAAAGCCCAAAAACATTTTCACATAATCATCCGTACCTGTTTGTATTCACGTTCACAGCGGCTGGTATGTACGTAGTACTATTTTTTAATTCGAACGTATTTATATCGGAAATTATTTGTTCTTTAAAAAATAAACTAACGCATTATTTTATGTTCGAGCAGATGTGTATTCAAATTACATATATTTATAGATGTTAGTTAAAACTTCTACATCGGCAGAGCACCAAACCAACTTACACGACCAATCACACGTTTGAAATAACATCGGAGCTTAATACAAAAAATATACTTATCAAACGTCCAGGGTAAATTTTTAAAATAAATTTAAATAACGAAAGATTTTTCTTTAATAATCATACATTATAAAATTTTGGCGCAAAATTGTAAATTTCATACGATTATACACAATGCTGATTCTTAGATGAACTGTATATATAATTTTCAAAGTATGTAATGTTTTTAAAATTGAGACTTTTTACTTTAACAAAAAAAAAATATTTTTTTTTTAGATGTACTATATAGTGGACACTGAAAGAGTCAAAAAAACCGTAAAAAGTAATTTTTAAAATCGTCCTGCGTGAAAAGCTCCTTATGTTTAGGATATTTTTCGACATCTGTAAGCGGTTTTCCCCCAGTTTTTTTTTAAATTATTTTTTAAATTGAAACAGTTGACCCCTTAACTCTGTATCAATAGTACAACACAGGACGTGACGCACGCTTAGTATCGAGTTAATATCTTTCCGCGTTATTAACTTAATAAGCAATTTTTTTCAACGTTTGTTTTTATTTGTACGCTTCAACAAATTTCTTCGTGAAATCACATATTCAATTTATTAATAAATATTTAATTGCCCTCAAGACTGTTTCACAACTAACGTAAAAATATTTTTCCCAGATTCGAGTGGTGGAATACTGCGGTGTGTTTTGTTCAACATTTTTGTGAATTGTGTAATATGCTGTTACCTTGAACTTTTGGATTTTGTAAAGTCTCTTTTGCTAACTCGAAATTAAAGAGTTCTTCCTTTTGAGTGATCTTAATTTTATTTTCTAGCTTGAAAAAGATAGGGTTATGATGTGAGTTGAGTTTATGCAAAGAATGTGCTTTGATATGTTAGGGATATTTTTAATAACGACAATATCAATGACACTAGGTTTTTAGTAGTTCTTGAGTTACGGGGATAAAAAGTAGGGCATTTAGTTTAAGTTAAGGTTAAATTTAACTGAAATATCGTACAGTTGAATTCCAGCCCGATTATTGTTATAGCAATTTCAGATTAGATTCATCGCGTTTAAATTGCCAAAAATAATGACTTTTGGGTTCGTTTTCTGTAAGGAGACGATATCGGCTAGAAGAGAATTTGAGACACCAGGAGGGTGATAAACATAGAAAATTGGGAATATATAATGATTATATGGGAATGCATCAAGTACTTATCATTAAAGTGAGTCAATTACGAATTTTTTATTATTTAATTTAAAATTTAAAGTATCGATCGTGAAAATCGTGTAACCCCATTCTTATCTAATTTTAAAATATTCGATACGTGTTAATAAAGCATTTCGGTGTTTAAAATAGAATAAATAAACTACGATAATATTAATTCCATTTAATTTAAGGAAGAAGGAACCAATGAAACACAAAACATCAACGGAATGCGGAAAATTAAATGTGGCCATACATTCACGCAATTTATTTAACGTTCATTAAAGAAAAACTACGAATTTAAACTAAACTTTGATTATATTCCTCCTACAGGAAGAGAGAGAATTACGAGTCCGCGATATTAAAAAAAGAAAAAAGTCAGAATAATCGCAAATAAATCCATTTCACCAAAAAACTGATAGCGAAATATTTATTTTATTTTATTTTTAAATATCAGAGGTATACGTGCAGGTGTGTATGTTTAATCAACAACTATATGGAATTGTTTCTAAAGCCAAAAAGTAAACTTAGACTAATTCATATGCAGATCAGTGATTATAAATTAGTACTTTATAACACATCGACATATATCAACGAATCTACCACCACACACATACAAACATATATTCGACTAATTAATATAAATTAAGTTTTAATCAGCTTTGACCACGCGTGTGTATCACTAACTATCAGTTCACGATTTTTATTCCAAGCGTATGCGTGTTAACTAATACGTGGTATCGGAAATAGTCTCGCTAGTAGACCGAGCACGTGACGAGCAAATATAAAAGTAGGCATAGGAAGTATTTTATCATATTTTACATAGTCAAATGCTTTGCGATAACTTGTGTGATAATATATATAAATATAAATATATATATATATATATATATATATATATATATATATATATAAAATTAGATAAGAAGGGCAATAATATAAAAGAGGCACACATCTTGAACATTTAAATCAGGTGGTGGATCATTAAAGTCATATGCCCGATTATATTTAATTAAAAAGCAAACTGAATAAAGAGGTGCATATATCTACTAACATATTTGTATAGAGGCCCCATCTCAGCACTACACAACACAGAACTAAAATGTTAAACTATAATGTTAGTACAACAGAAATCTGACCCCCCATCGTACCAGTATTAACTATTACATGATATATTTATGGCAAGGAAAAATGTGTGACAACCGAGATGATATATATAGGAGACAGATGGAACGGAAACAATTGTGAGATATTATACTAAGACGATAAGTTGTATTATTGGAGATTACGTTATCAGCCAGTTGTTATATACAACGAACTTGACTAAATAACATCACTTTTACAAGCGACACCGAATAGATTCGAACATCTAATCCTCTGAACCTTTGACCGTGTACAACCAAATTTGGCTATTCGGAAGGACACACACAGACATATATATATATATATATATATATATATATATATATATATATATATATATAAATGGAGTATCACAGTTTTGGTACGTATATAAGTGGATAAATAAATACAAAATGTGTTTGAGAAAGAGATATACATTTTGGGAATAGAATACGTCATTACATACACACTTGTGTAACACGAAGTTAAAACGTTCTAGCGGAAGTTATTATATTATAATAAACTAATTTAAAAATTCAAGTATAGAATTTAAAGTTTAGGAATCATTTAAATTCGTTAGTTACCTTTCAGACCAAATTAGTGTGCACAATTAATTTGGTAAGTTCTTTCATTATTAGCAACAGCATCACCGATGAGAATATAGTTTCAAACTTTGTCAAATGAAACATTTGTTCTCGTACATGTGTTGCGCCCTTTTTTAAAACTGCAGTCTTGTAGTATTGCGGTCATTTATGTCAACTAACGTTTAAAATTATTGTATATTCCTACATCCTGCAAGAAAGCAGTGACATTACACGAACTTCTAGCATTATAGGGGAGAAACGCGAGTTATAATTGAAGAATTTTAAAGCTGAGAGACAATTTTTACAGCTCGAAGAATTTGTGATAGGTAATTTAGTTTAATAAAACAGAGAAGATTGAAACCAGATACTGAATCGGAAATAAAAATAGAAGACATACGGTGTAAATCGGTTAAAGATAAGGAGAGAGAGAGATTTAGAAAGGCTACTCCTAAGATTTGAAACCATAAAAATCTGAACATTTGTTAAAAGCGCAGACATGAATTTTGAAGTCTGTAAAACAACGGAAACAGATTTATGGGAAGCGAGAACGAAACCGATGTTTTTTAATGCTTGGAAATCAGACTGTTATTAATTAACTGTATGTCGTCCACGAGACTGGAGTCGATTCCGTAAATCACAATGTCAATAGCATAAGATAAAATATTAACATCGTCACAATTAGAGGATTAAAATGTTTTGAGCATATAGATGTTAAATAAAACGGAATTTAAGACAGACCATTGTGGAAAGCCAACGTATGCCTACCTAATAAGAGGATTGATGACAACACTCGCAAAGGAAGGAGTTATTTGTGAGAGGTTGAGAGTGACATAGAACATATGAAGAGGAACCGAGGGAAAAGCTTTGTTAATATCTAGAAAACAAGTAGTTAAGTGTTTTTACTATAAACGGTTTATATACGTCAGCTATCACACGAGAGATACGATTAAGCGAACTGATATTATTTCGGTACTAGTCTCCAAAAATAATTATGTTATTTCATATTCCTTCATAAAATTTACGTATAAAGAGGCTAGAGATATCGAACGATATGTTGGATTACCCACCGAAGCGTTAGTTTCATTGACAGTTTTCAGGATAGACAACCGTTTAAGCAAATAGTTGAAGCAATTAAAAAAGATGATAATAGTGGAAGGAAAATTTAAGAATTTTGTATGTAATGCTATCACAACTCTGAGAAGTTTTATAACAGGAAAATGAATATTCTCGAAGTTTACATAGATATTAGAAGAAATAGGTTTAGGCAAATGCTTTGTCAAAATATAGGAGGGCTGAGTACTATTTATTTAAAAAATGAAATTTTTCCAAGCATCCCAAGTACTTTTTTTATTTAGAAAGAAACCAACTGTAATGAACTTATATAAGAAACAATTTCTACTAGAACAGCTACGACGGAATTATTTGAAAAAATTACTCAAACGAATTTAATAGTTATAACAAGAAGGTCCCACCAAGGAGGAGTTTGGAATTTTACATATAGAAGGTTCTGGACGAAATTCATAGCGAGTTAAGGTGAAGTTAAATGAAGCATAAACTTGAAGGATGTCTAAAAACGGGACAGAAAGTAAATAAGAACACAGGGAATCTAGAAATGAAGAAAAATTAATAATATTGTGTTCGGGAAGAAACAAATGGCAGAAATGTCGTTACAAAATACATTATGTTTTTGGTTTTTTTCGTATTTTTTTTATTTATTTACTGATTTCATTCCTAATTTTTATTTATAATGCTTATCTACTTGAGTTGAAGTATAAGTATAAACTCTAAGAACTTTTATCAGATGGAAGAAGGGACTATGTTATTTCACCCCTTTTCCCATCGTAATAAGTTACTTTAAGTATGGTTGCCGGGATCTCCATTCATATTTTAAAACTCCCTTTTGTTTATAGAGGGAGGGAGTTTTTAGTGGGTAAAAATTGCACACGCTGATTTCGACTTCCTTGCAGTGGATGCTTGCAAGTGCTGCATTAACAAAAACTAACATTCCTTATTTTATCAGTGTCTTTTGAAAATTTCCCCTCCCGCTTTAAAAAAAATACACTATACTGATTTTACAAAAAAAAAATAGCCTACACAAAATGTTAGAGGAAAATATTACACATTAAAAATAACATTATATAGTTAGATTGTTTAGTTTGGTTTTTGTTTAGTCAGCCTTTCCCGGACAAAAATTTTTATTCTTCTGTCACTATGTACAACGTAACTGTGGTTCTTAAGATGCAGGTGTAGAAAACGATTATCAAAAAGTAGACATCATCGATGGTCTTTTGATTTTGTTGGTAGCTTGTCTTTGCGTTCAGATGATAAATTAGTATAGACTAAATCTTTGGCGCAAGTCGAGGTTGGTCACTTTGAAAAGTTTGCCGTGTTGACGAAAAATTCAGAAAAATTTATAGATGAAGTAAAACTTGCTGCATAGCCCTACTGCCATTCGCTTGCTAGAAAATGGATCAGGAGGATTTTCCAGTCTAATTTTGAATATAAAAAAACCCCGCTAATCTAATTACTGAAACTTTTTGTTTTCAATAATTTCACCACTTGATATGTTGCCATAGGCGATGTGCAGTTTCACCAGGAGATACGTTGAGCATTAGATTAGATGTTAACACCAGCTGAACAGAAATCAGAAATATGCCCTATAACGCGGCCTCGTTCGATAGGGTGAGCTGAGCGACCAAATCTCAAAAGGTCAGCACATTGTCTAAGAAGACGTATACTCGGTGGCACAAGGAATCTTAATTTATAAAGGTATGCGTATTGGAAAAGAGCATTATTTAAAAATATAATTTCCACATTGGTAGTGGGAATAAGGTGATTAATATGGTAAACAGTATTTAGAAGAACACTGTCTTCGAGTTGTCTACTTTCTCCAAGTCAATTGGCACGCCACGGATTATTATGCCAAAACGACATAGATTGTTCGGAATGTAGACTTTAAAGCTGGATGATTTGACTGATAATAAAAAGGAGTTCGCGTTTATAATGTGATCAAACACGGCCTTCATTTAATCATTTATAACATGGTAATTGCATTTCCATCGTTCCATTGAATTATGATGATAAAAGATTCTTCATATGCGCCCAGAATAAATCAAATTACTATAACAATTCGACTTATTCATATTTTTATTATTGTTATTATTATTACTATTCATAATGAATGTTATCAGAAGATATATTACAATTTCTACTGTTACATTTAACTGATATAAATGCATTATTACTATTTAAGACAAGAATATTATTATCCTTATTATTTGTACATCCACTTATCTGATTAGTCGGATCTTCGATGGGTATAGTTGATATCAGGTAGAAGTGAAACCACCTGGGCTGAGTTCATTCATGGTAACCACTTACACATGAAGGAAAAGCAATTATGAAAGGAGAGAAAAGACAAACCAGTCAAACACAGGTAAAAATATAAATACAAATTGAGAGCAGAGTATGAACAATATACGAAACGACATTTGTCTTGGATTCTATTCTAGGACATGCCAGGATCAGAAAGAACCTTCTTGCCGATTAGTACGCCAAACCCTCTTCGACTCCCTGATTATTTGTTCTTTACACATCCTATATGGATCTGTTTTCTGTTATGAAAATGAGTGCATAAAGAATACCGGGATGTTTCCTGGAATAACCTAGTCAATGTTACATATTTTAAATTAATCCACCTCGTTTGATCTTGGTTTTGTATAGTAGACAAATTCAAGTCATTCGTCTATAATCACCTTATACCTTATATAGGCTATAGGAGGTCACTCTCTTTAAAATACATCTGATTGCTTTCCCTTTTCGCTCCCATCCTAGAAACATTCATAAAGGCCAATCATATTTTCGGGAATGTTCTCGCCACCTGTCTTCTCGTATACATTATGTATTCAATTTATCTTTTTACATCTTCCTTTTATCATTAATATGTCTTTCCTTTACATTTACATTTATTTATATAAGTTTATTTATGACTGTAACGTACGTACATAATTATATTTAAGGCCATTCTATATTGTCAATATGATTGAAACCTACACATACACTTTATTTAAGGCTACATCACATTTGTTATATGATTGTATTATACTCATATATTAATATTCAAGAAATATATTTGTATCTAGTAATGTGTAATGGGCAAAACGGTTGGGAAGCCCAACAAAAAAAAAAAAGGAAAAAACGTTTAAGATGATAATATACCACATAAAACCCAGGACAACGCACTTTTTCACTTAAATCTGCGGCTCCCGACTGCAGTCTCGTGAATGATGACAATTATATTCCATTTAAATAATTTTTAAATTTTTAATAATGTTTCGACCAGGTTTAATGTTTAATTATATTTTTAAAATATTCGTTTTTTAAAACTAAAGACAACGTCTCATTGACACAACCATCATGTTCTGTTCATATTCATTCTCCATAGTTCCAAATATTTATTCATATTTAATTTATAATAAATACCGTCTTCCATTATTAACGCTTAACCTCTTGGTCCTTTTACTAAAATTTTCCTATCTATTATATTTTTTACAAAATGATCACGCCTCATTGTACGTGATCCGTATCTCTAATGAGCCGAGTTACTTTTTTTTACACCAATTTTCGCAAGAATAATTTATTACGCTCCAAAACTTTTTCTCGAACGCCTATGCTAATTTCCTTATTTTCAATATTAACTTGTCGTTGTTTAAGACGCATTTAGCTTATCCTATTCTTCTTACAGACGAATGCGTAAAAATATAGTCGTGTGAAATTAATGAAAAATTACATAATTAAGGAAATGCAGCAACGTAAACGTATTATTCCTTAAATTAAAAACAAATATTCGTGTGAAACATTCGCGCGGTTAAGAAATATAATAATCTTCCGAAATATAGTAGAACGAGTAACTAGAATGTAAATAATAATAATAATATAATAATAATAGTAGTTACGCCGATTCAGAACGCACAAGCGACAAAAGGCGCCTCTGAAAGTAGGTCGCGAGCTAGATGGGTACTTCGTAAGTTCAACTTGAAAAATAACAATCGCCTATACCAAACAGCTAACTGCCACACTGAAACTAATTCTCTGTACGCACTGAAGAGTAAACTATAAGCAAGTGCATAAACGGAAATGAAATCATAAAACTAGAACAGACCTTTAAACTACAAAATGAACAAACAAAGCGACGCAGTTCATGTTGCTAATTTAAACGGGGGCAAAACTTCAAAATTCAAAATGAGAAATCTATGGAACGAAAACTAAAGACAAAACCGAATTTAGTGTAAATCAAAGATTTATAAACACATACATACACACGCATATATACATACTGACACATGCACATATACATGTATGTATATATACATATACAAAAATAACGGTCAACATCGTAAATCGTTTATACATCAAATTAAAACAATTATAACGTTTCACATATATAAAGAAAAAGTATAACGAAAAACATGAGAAAAAATTGGGTAAAATTAATGAATTAAAATAATTAATTAAACATACCAATTACATTTGATGCTCAACATCATACTATAAATGTAATAGTATTCAGTATCAATAACAGTGATTGGTGAAGTGTTGTTGGTTAACATTCGCCACTTTGTTTCTTCTTTTTAATTAACAAGTCTTAGTATTAAACTATATGGGCCACATTTAAGTTTTTTGTAATAAGAAATAAGTTAATTAATGGGTTTATTATTATTTTTTAACTTGAATATTACACAAGCATTTAAAATCTCCGTTCAGGTATAATTAAATAATTATTACTGATTTATACTTATAGATTCATTATGTATATATATATGCAATCTTAAATTAAACATAATTAATGGTATAAATAAAAACTAAACTCCGAAAATAATCTACCGAACTTTGATATAAAATAATTGCAGCTAACTACCAAGCTAAATTAAATCAGCAATTATCACAGATAAGAATTTTTCTTTACATAAATTCGTATATCAATATTTGTTTGTCGGTAAACCCTTCTCTAATTAAAAATTAAAATAAGTCCGTAATAAATTCAAAAAACCGCTATTATTAAATATATTTCCCAAAATTAATAATTAGTATAAACATGTATTTCGTACATAGTTCGCTGTAAACATACAATCGTTTTGTTAGTAAGTACCTATATGCAAACACATGCCCAAACATAATAAAACAAATCACACACCCATATTCATTAACGCGCACAAATTCATAACACCAATAAACAGGACTTCCTACGACAAAAACGTGTTTTAATAAATACAAAATAACTCAGAAGTTATAACTATAATGAAAAGAAATATATTAAAGAGAACAGGCTTGAAAACATTTATCATATATAAATTTATCATCAAAATAAATATCTAGTTGTGGATGCATGCTACTAACGAATATTTTCAGAAGTTACACCATCTTCAAGTTATAAATAATTTAACTAATTAACAATAATCAAATAAGATGTGAATAATAATGAAAAATGGTTTACTAGAAATATAATAATTCGTTACTATCAACAACCAATCTGTAGCACATCTAGTATCAAACTAAGATATTTAACGTATCCTATCGCGACACAATTATAATTCATTAAACGAGTTAATAATCTTTGATGATGAATTAATTTCAAATCCCGTCTTATAAATATATTTAGTCTTTAGTATCTAGATTGTAAGATTGTTGATTATTGGTATATAACAAGAATGTAAATTTGAAACTAGATGCGCTACAAACTGATCATTGTATGCTTCTGGTAGATTATTTTGTTATTATTAATATTATATTTTATTACTATTCGCTAGTTAAATTTATAACCTGAAAAATACGTAACTACAGAAAAGTTTCATTAGAAATAATTTTCAATTAATGAATTTTATCTATAACTTTATTATATTTTCGAAAAGTAAATTATTGCATGGATATATGTAATTATTTATACTACGATACTTTATTTCTATAATAAAATCGATCACTTTAGGTAGACAACATTAAATCACTTACATCCAGGTGTGGTGTCGCTCGGTTGAAAAATCTTACTACAAAGTCTAAAATAATAATAATTACAACCACTGAATACGAACAATAGGCCTAACAAGAATATTATCAAGAACACGATGAAGAGATGAGAATTATTCACCCAAAATTAATATCTAAATATAAAACATTATAAAGCGATACTCTCGTTATAAACTCTCTTGTAATCGTTAATAGATAAAATTGTATACGCAAAGATACAAGAGGAAATCGAACTGAATGATGTAATATAACAAATGACCAAGTTACAATGGAATCGAGTTGGTCATGTGGCCTGTAGAAACGACCACAGAGGAATAAAACGTTTTCTATAATGGGGGCCCATGGACAGGGAACGGATGAAAGGAAAACATGATTATATAATACGAATCATCGGTTGAAAAAATTGAATAATAAGATCCGAACGAATGGAATATATATATATATATATATATATATATATATATATATGTATTAGTGATGGGCATAACCGACTTATGACTAACAACTAACCCGGTTTTTTAAATAACCAACTAATTTGGTTTTAACAAAATAACCGAATAAATCAGTGGTTTTTTTCAAAATATAGTGTTTACTAATTTAAGTAATTGATTAAATATTCTTCTTATTTATTTATAAACCATGCAAAGATGTTTATTTTATCCATATAAATAAATTTAATATTTTATTTTATTTGCGCATCATATGCTAAGAAGTGTGTGATGTACTTTAGAATAAAACACCTTTTACTTTTAAATCGGATAACGTAAATCCAATTGAATTTAGTTGCATTCCGACTAATATCTGTTAATAGGTTCTATTATTTAGTTATTTTGGTTCCATTGAAATGAAGTAATCACATTTCGACTCAAATATTCTATTTCTTGATTGTTTTTTTTTTAGTTTATCAAAGTTTACTTAAAATATAATAATAAGAATTTTACAGTAAGTAATTATAATTTGTTTTAAGTAATTTAAGGTTATGGAAGAGAAAAATATATCGACATTAATAGGTTTTGCTAGAATCGATTGAAGAATAGTCGAATGTATATCGATATTACTAGGTTTTGCTAGAAGTGATTAAAAATTAGCAGGATTATGAAAACGGTGACTGTTAGTTATATTTTTACTAGAGTGAATTATTGATTTTGTAAAACACCGATTACATATATTCATGTTGTATTAAAAGATATTTTTATTAATGGGGTTCTAAAATTTGTATCGTTACATGATTCATTTCATAAAATTCCAAACAATTCTAGATTATCTTATATTAGTAGATTTTATTAAACCGACTGGAAAGTCTAGATGTATATTCATATTAGTAGTTTTTACTAGAACCGACTGAAAATTAGTCAGATTTTGAATACGGTGGTTATATTCTTACTAGCATAAATTATTGATTTTGTAAAACACCCATCATATTTACGCATGTTGTATTAAAATATATTCAATTTATCGAAGGAGTTCTAAAATCTGTATGATTACATGATTTACTTCACCAAGTTCAAACAATTCTTGATTATCTGTTAGTTAACCCTTAAATTGAAATATATTTTTAACTAAAACCTCATGAGTTACTGCAGTCCTACAGACCAATATCTCTCCTTTCAATTGTAGCAAAAGTCTTTGCCTACGATTCCTTCGGTAACAATTTCTATGTTTGCAGACGATACTGCTCTTCTTTCAGTCAGTAGCTCTTACGAGATAGCAGTCAAAAATCTACAGTTAGCCATCGACAACATTTGCAACTGGGCCAAAAATTGGAAAATCAAATTAAATGAAAATAAATCTACCAGAGTCGATTTTTCTTTGCGTTCCGTCGGCTATATTCCGTCAATCGCGAATGGAAAGTCTTTTTTGGGGATGCATCTTGAACTGGAATCATCATGTCAAAACCAAGAGCCAGGAACTTCGATTTAAATTACGTAAGCTCTATTGGCTGCTTGGATATCATTCACCTGTTAGTTTAGCAAACAAACGACTTATTTATCTATCTATTCTAATGCCCACTCGGCGTTATGACATCCAACTCTGGGGCACCACGAAGAAATCGAACAGGCTCATTATTCAGATTTCAAAATAAAGCACTTCGCTTGATAGCTAAAGCCCCTTGGTATGTCCCCAATGCTTTGCTACATCGCGATTTAAAAATTTTGGACGTCGACGCAGCTGTTAGTCTTCACGCGGCAAAACTTTATGGACATCCGAATACAATTGTTGCTGAACTCCTCAATACAGAAGGAGACACTCGTAGATTAAGGCGGACTAAACGATTTATTATAACTTATTCTTTTATTTACATATTCATATTAAAATTTAGATTTATGTAAAACGCTAATTATAATCTTAGTTCATGATAAGGCATTGGCCGAATCCGTACCTTCGCTTATGTATTTTCCTATGTTAAATTTATTGTGTGTACGTCTTTGGGCAGTTTAATATTACAAATAAAAATTAAAAAAAAAAAAAACTTAATCTTAAATACATTTAGGGATATTTTCATTTCCTACGCCATGTTTACATTGTACTGATAAAGAATTAAAGTAAATTTGACTAAATAAAAAACCGAATAATTAGCCGTCAAGTAGTTGGTTACGCCCATCAATAATATATATCCTGTACTAATATATAAATGCAACAGTCTCTTAACCACTAATATAGGAAAAAATCATGAAACAAATAGATGTAATAATATTAAAAAAATTATTTGTGTGAATCCACCGATCTACTTTCAAAGAATACCCAAATTATTTAAGGACGATATAAAAAATAGAGCGCATGCTGGAAAATTCTTATACTAACATCGCAGCCAGTATAAAAACTCAAATAACGAATAGTAATAACAATGCCAATAATAATTATAATAATGGTACAAATAATGTCACCTAGCGGAAATATTTCAATTATTAACTATAATCAGAGCCTAAATTTATAAAAAATTGTAAACCTTTTTAAATTAATTCAAGCTAGGAATGTCTAACCAACAGGACATAGTATCAAGTTAGCGATAATGGTAGAATGTGTCGTGGACATCTTTATATAGCGGACATATGAGTACAGATGTCAACCGTACTTAAATGTTTTTACTAGTAATTATGTAGGATGTTAATTCTACTATAAATAAAACTTAAGAATTCAATGCATTTGTATAGCATAGTAGTATTTTGATTTTGTCTGTATAAATGAGACACAAGTTGACAATACAATTCCCAGGTGTCAGGTTTATCAAATAATGATCATGTTCTAACTAGTGGCGATGTTATAATTTTAGTATCTAATAAGCACATCTGTACAACCTTCTTTTCTATGAAAAGAAATGATAAATATCACAATTGATTATCAACCATTAGTTTTTTCAGTTTACCGACCGACTATAGGCCCTCTTAATTTTTATACCGATCCTGGGAAAAGCCTGAATAACCATTCAACAGCAATTTTTTAAGGTACCTTAATTACGAAGAATATATGTTGGAATTGTTTAAACATTCACAACGCTGGAAATATGTACGGAACTATATATGAATTTTTTCCATTAAAACTCCTATTTAATCAACTTTTTATCGAAGAAATATAAAATTAAAATTCAGCGTGCTAGATTTAATGTAAGAAAAATCGTTGTATAATTTCACTTCAATTATGTAAACTTTTATGGTACCATAATTATAAGAATACTCTCATAAATGTGATATCGGTAATAATATTAGAAAGTACGGTATTAAGAAAGTGAACAGAAAAAGTTTCATTTATCGATATTTATTTATTTATAAATATTTATAAAACTGAGATATAAAAAGTAGAAGAAGCATAGGCGACCGAAGCGTCTATTCAAAAGTAATTAGTATTTCATAATACTTCCGCACCTAGTTTACGTACTCTACTAAGTGTACATTTATACTTCTACGCACAAGTTAAATATTACATTTTTCATTTTTATGTTTATTCAATATAGTCAATTAGTCTCCGCTATTACATTTGCAGTTAATTATCAAAATTCCTTAATTTTATTTTAGGAACTAACGTTAAACGATCTGATAGAAAAAATTATTCCGCCTTTTTTTTTACACGAAAATTCCTATTAATTATAAATTTTAAAAAAACAACTAACGGACATTTTACTTTTTTTTTTAATAGCGTAATTTTCATAAAGCAGACTTGCGCAAAAATTAATTATCGAATTTCTATTAATATGTACACATGTTGGAAATCCTAAAAATGTACGGGGGGTAAAGGTTAACCTACTTCACCCGTAAAAATTATAATTATTTCTCTTTTAGTAAAAAACAGATGGAAAAGCAGACCTTATCCAACAGTTACGCATATTCTCGTGTACACGCATTACCTTATTAGAAAATAGAAAATTATTCGATAAAATATGTTTGTTTTTTTTATTAATAATAATAATAATTTCTAAAATATTTATGAAACATCGGCACGCAATTACAGTAGTAACTATCGCGTCATAAATGACGATTGTATATATTATATTATAACGAAATTATACGATTATTTATTTCAATTAATTTATGTCGAAAAATAAATTTTATAAATGAAAAAATAAAAATTAAAATATATATATATATATATATATATATATATATATATATATATATATATATATATACGATAATTGTTTGACAGACATATCACACCATATATAAAATGTCCGATAAAATGGTGATTATTTTAAAACCTCTTTATCGATTAATATACTTTCACAAAATTCATTCTTTATGTCGCGTTACTTTTTATCAAATTTACAATATATATATATATTTTTTAATAATATAATAAAGGTACCTGTTAAATTAAATAAATACGAATTATAAAACACGAAGTGTTTAAAAACTAATTCTTATTTGGGATATAAGTCCAACGGCTTCAATAAATATATTTAGATAACTAAATCTAATGAATGTTTACGTTTAAGACGTCTGGTGTCATACCCGATATCTAGCAGTTGTATTTCTTCCACATTTATGTGATTATGTAAAGACTTCTCGTGTTTTTGAGCAAATTCCTTAATGATTTCGTGAACGGAACCTACTTGGGGATCCAAATTAATATCAGTGAATATCTATTTGCATCTACCATTGCACGTAAGATTACATTTTGACGCCGCTGTATCATTTTCCGATTAGAACGCGCACTACTGCCCCCCCCCATAAGGCAATTCCATACGTTCAAATCGATTTAATGATTTCTTTGTACAATAATAGTTTTCAGAGCATATCCAATACGGTTAATCAGTATAATTGTCGTATTTTTGAACCTTCATTATGACATTAACTTTCCACGACATACGTTTATCTAAAGCATACCTTGCAGAATTAGCTTGCGTTTATTGGTTACTAGCAATAAACAGAGTAAAAAGAACGTGAATGGATTTCTGCTCATTCAGCATAATCTTTCACCTTCTAGTCCATGTATATACCGAATCAACCCTTTGCTGAAGCTTGTTTGTAACACTCCACTGATTATTATCAATATTAAGACATGAAAAAAATTATGATGAAATTAAAAGATCGTCACGAAAATTATTTTGCGTAACTAGATTTTTAATTTTGTTTCGAATTTTATCATCTCGGGACCATGTAAAATAATTTCTACACGATTCAACTTCCTCTGCCGATGGTTCTTCTTTTATTTCATACGTCCATAAGTTTTCTTCTTTTGTTTTTCCTTAAAACTTCCGTAATTTCCTTTTTTTTTTGGAACTCTCCCTTTTGAAATTTGTCTTCTTCTATCTTCATTTTCGTATTTCTTCTTAACTTCTATAAACCTAGGTATTCGTGGTATCCGATATTTTTTCGACTATTTCATACACCTCTTCATTCGTTCTTAATTTCGGCATATCGTTTTCGTACTTTTGTCCGAAGATTTTTTTATTATCTTTATCTTTTTTTCATCTCATTAATTACTGTTCAATGTATTCATTGCCAGTTGCATAAGGACATTCTATTATTATTTCAGTTTTTTTTTGGAATGACTAGTAGCGTGTGTGAAATAAGTAAAAATAGTGCGATTTCTAATGTGTAACAAAAAACAAATTTAAATATCATCGTGTTATATTTTATAAATTTCAAATTATCTTTTATATCTATTTTTAAAATGTAATTATTCCGTTCAAAATCGTAGTTACGATTAATTTTACTTATCTGAACACATTACCAGATACAGAAAAAAATGTATTCCAGTTAATATACGTAACTGTAGTTAGGTAAATAAGTTATATTTTGAAAAAGAAAAAAAAAGGTAATTATCGAGGATTGAAACGGGAATAATTCGTTTACACTTCGGTATAAATACATTTATAATCTTTTACAGCTAACTCGTAAAAATAACATTTGTAAAATTCAAAGAAATCTAAATATTCGAGATAACAGTTTTTGGATATGTACCAAAATGTGCTTAATAAAACTAACAACTGCGATATATCACCGGTTACTGGAGACGGATATAAAATTAATAGAAAAATATTATGCTAAAGTTTTACGGGCAAAATTCTGAACTTATCACTACTAACGTCGAAATGTTGTTACTCAACTGTAACGTGGTTTGTTAAAAATAACTTGTGTTTAGATGCTCTCGCCTCGTACATCGCAACATCACGCGTTAACAGATAAGAACGTTTAAATCGACTCCGAGTTCGGATCATATATCGACGATATTATCGAATCCAAATACTACCTATTAATCAAGTCTTACCTCTGGAAAACAGCCAAAATCATAGTTATACCCAAACCAGGTCGTGACGTTACAAACATCAATAACATTCGACCAATTAGTTTACTATGTACTCTCAGTAAAATAGTTGAAAATGTTATATTACATCGACTGCAAACTTTCTTTACAACAAATAATATTATTATTCAGGAGCAATTCGGGTTTAGAGCCAACCATTCCACTATACATCAGGTTGCTCGAATAGCGGATTACATAACCGACAACTTTAATTTTAATAAACATATCGGTTTATTATTGATTGACATTGAAAAAGCATTTGATTCAGCTTGGCACATAGGAATTATATATAAACTACTTAGATTTAAATTTCCCTTATCATTAATAAAATTAATAAATTCGTATTTAATCAATAGAAATTTTTACGTTTCCCATCTTAACCATAAATCCGGTATTAGATCTTACTGCTCAGAGGTTCCGCAGGGCAGTGTGCTAGGGCCTTACTTATTTTTAATTTTAATAAACGATATCCCTAAACTACCTCATATTAATATCGCCTTATATGCTGACGACCTCGCCCTATATTGTGCGTCTTATAGACCAGACACTATACTTAACAGATTGCAAAAAGCTGCTAACTCTGTCTTTAAATACTACAAACGTTGGAGACTGAAAATAAACACAGAAAAAACGGAGGCGATACTTTTTTCAAGACGACGCCCACTAACGTTACCTGAGGTTACAATTGATGGTAAATGTATTCAGTGGTCGACGCAAGTTCGGGAGTCACATTAGATTCTCATCTATCGTTCAATGACAATATTACTAACTGCATTGACAACGCGCTCAAAGCTATCCGTATACTCTCACCAATTTTTAATCGTCATTCTTCTTTATCTATTTCAAACAAAAAGTTGTTATACACATCTATTGTTCTACCCCGATTAACTTACGCCTGCCCTGTTTGATTTTCGGTTTCCAACAGTAGTCATAAAAAATTACAACTGTTACAAAACCACTGCTGCAGAATCATATTAAACGCCAATAGATATACTAAATTGCGTGATATGCATTCGCAGTTTAACCTTTTAGATACACTTACCTATATAAACAAATTATCTAGTCAATTTTACCATAATTGTTTAATGCATGACAGCGCATTAATTAACACCATAGGGGATTACGACATGTCGAGTCTCATCGTATAATATTCTAAATACAAACACCGCAGAATTAAACATAGATTACTTGTTTAAGAATTATTTTCCTATTTACTACGTGTTTTCCCTCTTTACTTAAGTTCTAATTATAATTTATTTTTATTGTTTTCTTGCAGGGTTTTTTTTCTAATTTTTTCCTGTACTTAAAAGTTTAAAACTTTAAATTTTACGTTTTAAATTTTAACTTTATTACATATACATTAGATGTAGTTATACATTAGTAAGTTAACGGTTAAGGTATATATATAAGGTACTTAACATTCTTCAGTATTCATGATTTTGTTTATATGTTTTGTAAATATATATTTCTTCTTCTTCTTCCTTCTATCAACTCAGAAGTTGCTATATCACATATACACTTACGACTTTCCGTTCAACGCATACACAACAACGGCATGTGTGCAGACGACGTCTGCGATACTATCCACTCATATTGACGTGTCAACAGTATTGAAGAACTTAAAGGATCACTTAAACGATCTGAAAAAGTGGTATAAATCTTGGATAATTACAATTAACGAATCGACGTGTACACAAGTTATATTTAATCTGAACAAAGTGGGGACAGTTATCCAGTAGTAAAGTTAAATTAAAAAATGTATCTCGAACAGCGTTAAATACCTCGGCTTATGATGAAAGACTAACTTGTAGAAAGCATGTAGAAGATAAACGAAAACAGATTAATATTAAATTCCGAAAAATATGTATTGGTTACTTAGAAAAAATTCACCACTATACTTGGAAAACACGGTACTATTTTATAAAATAATGTTGAAATCTATATGGTCCTATGAAATTCCACTCTGGGGAATCGCAAAGTCGGTGCACCATGGTACGTGCGCAATGACGAAATACATAAAGATTTGCAAGTACCGATGATTGAAGAAATAGAGCAGCCAACGTACGATATATAATCAGTAGGCGCAAGACTTATCAAAGACGATACCCGATTCAGACTATTAAAACGATCGAATATAATTAACTAACTAAATATCATATCAACAATAAGGAATGACGATCATTGGGAGGCATTCCATTAATTAATATGTAAATTGATTTCATTAACACCGCCGCTCTAACTAGACAGATTGCATGCAAAATTTAGAGAAAAAAAAATGAAATCATCCATTGACTATAATTAAAAATGGGAAAAGATACAAACATCAAACGTATTACGTTTAAAATAAACAACAAAAAAGATGTTAAAATCACTACAATTTTTCTTTATGAAAAATCACAAAGCTTTTTAGCTGCTAGACAATTATCAACACGAATACTTAAAAAGATAAAAAATTGAAAAATATTAATTTAAGATTACAATTCACAAAAATCAGCAAAATTAAAAACAGTATTAATAAAACAAACTGACAGTGAATTAATCTTAAATTAATATTTTTTTTCATTTTATATTTGTTTTCTTTTCAAATATACACTTGACAATGGCTGAACAGCCAAAAAATTTTGTGATTTTTCAATAAAGAAAAATTTTAGTGATTTTAACTACTTTTTTGTTGTTTATTTCACTACATTCGGCACTCTTCAAACTATTACGTTTATTTAGCGATATACCTAAAACCGTCCAAAAGAAAAAAAATAATCAAATAAATTGAGAACATTTACAGATAATAATATTTTTCAAAATATACGTTTTAGGTTTAGTAGCAATTTCATTACAATCCACATGATTCTATAACATACAGCTCGAAAAATGAAAATTGCTCTTTTTTTAAAAAAAGAAAAAAAAATCTTGGAACATTTGTGAAACCTAAAAATTTGACGTATGAAAAAAAAGTAACAAGCTGAAAATAACGGCACGCTTTTTTCTTTTACTTCTGTTAATTATACTAAGCGCAAAAAACTTTTTAAAAAATAATAATAATTTTTATCTCGCCCGATGTATTTTATTGTATAGGGAACAGAGCATATATTACCGATAGGAGGGGATATGAATTATTTCTTAAATAGGAATGAGGAATTTTAGCATGGCCAATGTGTAAACGACAGAGTATAAATTATGCTTGCCGGCTAGATCTTGAAATAGTCCAAACTCCAGTGTTTGACCGTGTTGAACGCACTTTATTGGTAGTAGGACCTCATTGATATAATTGAAATAAAATAGAAAAAAAAACACCTTCATAAGAAGACCAACAAACACATTTGTAACAATTTTGTTAGAAGGTGCTGTCATTAAGAAATTTTACTAAATTAAGAAAACAGCACAAGACTAGGAATGAATAAAGGTTTATCCATATTCACTACAAATTCTGAGTTATCTTTCTCTTTTGATCAATTTAGACAAATCGTCAATCACACAATATTTCGTGGATCGTAAACTCCCTACAACAATCTGTATGGAAAAATATTTATTCTATAAAATCTATATATAAAGTATGTGGATTATGCGGATGATGAAAATGCCTGCAGATATGTAAGTTAAAGCATACATTAAATAAACAATCGCAGAGCAAGGAGCCGCTACATATTCAGCCATTTGATTCCATAAAATAGGCAATGTGACCATCTATCTATTAAAAGTCTGCAATATTCCACAATGTTCTCACTCTCGGTGAATTTCAACCACCATCACGTTGCTTCCGGGTTATGGTTATTAAATAAATGGTTAAGGGAACAAACTCATAAAGAAAATGAAAACCTTCCTTCCTAATTTCTCTTTTTTTTTTCTTTTCTATATGTTACATCTGTTCGCTCAATATCTATTTCGTTCCTGGTTTTCTGCCTACATTACTGTATTAGCACCAGTAGACTGAGTAGTTTTGCCCCATCTCGATTTTTCATAACCTTACGCTACCGTACACATGAAATCGTGTTTGTAGAACCCGGTGGAGTCAAGTAACGGTTTAATTAGAGGTAACGATAATAGGTGTCTAAAAGTAATAGACTCTATTTATGAACACGTGCAAGAAGCAATAGACGCAATTTACTCAAATGAACATCTTATTATAATCGACATTTTAATGTAAGAATCGGAAAGGTGTCGTTAAAGATTATCACAGAAACCGCCTCTTAAAACTTTACGCTGAAAATAACCTATTTATAACAAATTTCGAGCTGAAATTTATACATACACAGAGGTACATGGATATACCCACACTCTAATGAACTTAGCATTATACATTATATAATCAAAAAAGCAACATAGACTTTACTTAATCACATGTGCGATGAGAGGTGTAACATGTTATTACGATTATGTTTCAGATGTAATTTCTATTGTCGGCGCAAAATCCACAGTAACAGACTAGTAAATTACAATCTAAGCACACCGCGAAAGCATTAATTCAAAAGAAAATTGGGAACATTAAAAATCAATAATGAATCAATAAAACTAAAGAAATCCCGAAACTAGCCGATAATATTAACATTTAGATTCTTTAACGACGTAAAAAATATATGAAAATCATCAAACAACTTACATTTCGAAACATTATATAGAAATTAGAAGATGGATTTAGAGAATATGGACTGCGCATAAATGAAACCAAAGCAAAGATAATTATAATAAAGAATATTGAAACGAAAAATATAAAGAAGTTGATGTCTATGAAATACTTGATACCTTCCTGTACCTAGAATCAGTGATTATCAACACTAGAAGTTGCTCGACAGATGTTAATCGCAGATTAGCTACGATGCGTAGTACAGTTACAAGATTAACCTAAGTTTAGAGATGTACAAGTAATGAACACAAAATTCAATTTAATAAGCAGTTTAATCTTCTCAATAACACGCTGATAAATCAATTACTGTAGACGATCTTATCAGAATAAATGAGTTTGAAATGAGGGCATACGGAAGAATTCTCAGAATACCCTGGACTAATTATCTTACAAATAATTATATACTTCATTCGACATTAAGAGACGTCGATCATAAAGAATTTTTTGGACATATAGTTCGGGATATAAACTTCAAATAATGTTTGAAAAAGTTAATCAAGAAAAGAAAAAAGGCAGACAGAGGACAAGATGTGTCGACCAGTTAAGTACGTTGACTGGATTGAGCCCACACGAGGATATCGGCGACTCAAAATAGAATCACCTGGAGGACTATAGTCAAAATGTCAAACATCATTACGCCTTCAAGGGATAAAAAATAAGAAGAATTTGTAGTAGCAGATGTAAATGAAAATTTGTGTTCTAACTTAAAAAATATATCCATTTCGACATTTAAGGTGCTTTTTTAACTTGTCTGTATAATATCTTGTATTCAAATATTTATAATAAAATTGCACAATACACACGGTATTGTCAAAATACGTAATTATGCAAATTACTTATTTTTTATTAATCTATAATATGATTCCATCAACTTAACACAATGTTCTTAAACATGCTAATAATTCTAAGATCAACAAATCCCGATTCATGGTTGTATTACGCCATAATTTTATGTATAACCAAATAATATTTATGACATAAAACTTAATAATTGTTTACGTAATCTTTCAAATTATATAAAATACCTTACTGTAATTATAGATGATAAATTAAGTTATACTTATATTAATGAAAAAACAAATAAATATTACTACATTTTTAAAACATTTGATGGTGAAGTATGGGATATTAATTACAGTTCTAAATTGATATTGTATAAAACTGTTGTTCAGTCATTTTACTCTTATTTTTCTTATGTATTATATTATGACTTAAGTAATACATCGATTAATAGTTTCTCTCTAGTTGAAAATTTTTGATTGATGTTACTTCTTCTTATATTATTGCGTCTAATATTTTAATCCAAGTTAGTGCCTGCGTGCTACCAATTGATTTAGATACCGAACAAACGTATATAATATTTATTAATAAAAGATATTAATATAACAACATCAATCAAATAAACTTTAATGAAATAAAAACAACCATCTTTAAAGAAAACCAAACAAGGTACGCGAAGCTGATGATAAATTAAGTAACAAATTTTTCCGACCACCTCTAATCGTAAAAATAAATCATCTTTTAATGTTAACTACTATATAACGCAAATGTAACTTACTAGTCGTGGGTCAGTTTTATGTTACTTGAATGAATTAAAAATAATTGACTCCAAAACATACATAAACTATAATGAAAATATAACTGAAACTGCGGATCACAGAGTATATATATAAACATCTTAAAGTTAATTACCTCATGATCAGATAACTTTTTTGAGCATTTTTCAAATTTCATCTTTGCAGTTTTTATATTATATAACTTTAGTGTCACTAACGTACATAATGTATTAATTTTAATTTTATATATGGTATCTTGTACCTCCGGGCCGAAGCTCAACCGGAATGGGGCACGTCCACGGTTGGCAGATAGTGTAATGGATTGCGGATATGTAGGTTGGCCGCGAATAAGACATTAGTTAAATAAGCAGTCACAGACCAAGAAGGACTACTGGCGGAAAGTCTCAGGCAGACGATTTCGGTAGTGACAGGATAAGGGAACACGAGGATGCAGATGGGCAACTTGAGTAACTGCCCACTAAAAGTCTGCATAAATCCTATGACGTCTTTTTCTCGGCGGGCCTAGGTCGCTGTATAAACCTAACATCGCTACCTCCTCGGTAGCACCATGATGTCTTGCAGTTAGAGCTATGGGTAAGGGAAAACAATCCTGATAGAAAATAATCCCTTTCCTTTCTTTCCTTATCTCCGTCCTTTCCACACCACGTATTTCCTACTCTCTATCTAATATACTGTCTGCAGTATTGCACGAGGAAGATTGAATAATAATAATAATTATTATCATATATATATATAAAAAAAAAAACATGTATAGTGCTGTTGCTTAGGGTCGGAATATATAACATGTGGGGAACAGAGAATTAGAAGATATACAACATAATGGGGAAAATAGTGTGTCATTATCAAGGAAATAAAGTGTTATTTCTCACGATAACTATACTTTCGCACGTCAACGTGTTCCTTTTATTGCAATCGTTAAAATTCAAAGTAACAGTGTGTCCACATATACGAAAAAAACCAGTAGTAGTCTTGAATAAAAAAATAAGCATGCACGTAGAGCGACGTTTTACTAATCAACAAACGCTGAAAGTAAAAGACTGTACATATAATTTCCCTCACAGGTGACGCGTTCGGAAAAGATTAATTATTTAAAGTACATTCTTTATACGGCGTGAAAAAATGATTATTTCCGACCCTCTTTTATTATATCAACTCCCTCGCCGTATTCCAAAATACAGCCTGCTGTAATTGTTCAAGAAATTTAATAAGATATTTACGCTACATTTCGAGCGTGAAAGGAGACAACGGAAAAACATTATTTAAAATGTGTCCAGAAAATAATATTAATCATTAACCAAATAAAATTGTATGTATATATAAGTATTTTTTGGTGTACTTGTATCATAAATTTTTGAACACTTGTTGACCCAATGAAATACTAAAAACATGGGTTCATTCCATTACACACTGCACTATTCACGAACTTTAAAACTTCGTATTGCCAAATATTTCTGTATATTTCCCCACAACTAAGTCACAATATACAACTCTGACAAGTTTACAGGTGAAACGATATACTATTTTAACATATAATCATTCACTCCGCCTTAAAACTTTTCCAACATATTTACAATCATATATTTATATATGATTATCGAAATTAAAGCTGACTACAATTTTTTAAACACCACTCATCACACACACACACATACACATATATATATATATGCATATATGAATAGAAGAATGAGGGAAATGTAACATTATTTTGTGTGTATTAGTCTTACAAATATATATAAGAAAAACAAATAGTGATGGGATGGAGTCTTAATTTGCGTGTAGTCATAAAGCATATAATACAAGAGTTAAAAATAAGTTATTTTTATTATATTAATTTAGCATATAGTATAACTAGATTTAAGGGAAAAAATTTATTTATTTAGTAAGTACCAGAGTATCTCTAAATGTATTTATTGAGATTGTATATTTTGTTAATAAACGAGAATACCACTCCGCTGGTTTCCTATCCTGTAGACGTCCTTAAGTATAGCACCCACACAACAATTATAAGAACACAACCAAATTACACATCACATTTTACAATAAAGAGTTCTGCCGACGGGTAAAACCGGCGGAAAACCGAAATGGAAATATGTTCTAAATAAAAAAAAAAGTATACACATTATGATCATTACTAAATTTAGATACCCTAATATAAATATCACAAGCGGTGTCTCTGGCCACAGTAGCAGTACATGGCGCCGCTTTAAGTAAATTAAAAAAAAAAAAAAAAAAAATTAGATACGATGTAAGCAAGCAATTCATCAAAATAAAAGTGTTGTGCAAATGGAATGGTGATATAAATTACATCAAATAAATACCCAGTTTTAGAAAATATCACACTAATCGAAAAGAAAGAATTATCTCTAATGTCTAAACAATTACACGTTTTTGATCCAAATGATGTTTCTTGTAAATTTTTACAAAACAACATCGAAATGCATATACACACACACATATATATATCCACCTATTTCCATCCCCCTATTCCACATTTTGTCATTTTAGTTGTAAGTTGACAATTTTTTAAATAAGGATAGTTTTAAAATAGTCTCTTAGAAGCCAAATATTTAACTGAAATAGTACACCACCCTCGAATGGTACGATTTTACTCATAAGCATTAGAAAATGAAAATTAAAATTCAAATAACGGAATACGAGGATGACACAATTAATGTGAGGATGGATAAAGTAATATGGAATATTTAAGTTCATCCATGGAATTTATTAAGAAATGTATAAAGAGATATTAAAAAATAAAAATATTACTCGCTACTAGAACAAAAGGGAAAGAAAAGGAAAAGTTCTTTCGTACAAAGGGGTTTTGAAAATAGGGTTACGAGTAAACCCTTAAAGAAATAGCATGTTATCGATTTTAGACTGAAAAGTGAAAGTAACTTCCAGAAAATGCCATGTAACTGTGTGCGTTGTTTAAAACTCCCTCCCAGCTAAAGCTACGTTAATAATTCCCATTTATATACAAAGAGTGGACCAATTTCAATTTGATTTAATATTTACGCTTTCTTTACTACACACATATACGCTTGCGCGTATCATACATTTTTGCGTTTATGCGTAAGAACCGACCTCTTAAATTTACAATTACATGGTATATGTCATTAATATATGTCCCAAAAATATGTATAAAAAGTCTACACTATATAACAATTTGTACACACACACACACGCATATATATATATATATATATATATATATATATATATATATATATATATATGATAACAATTCTAAAAATATAGTTTTAAAAGAAATTCAACGCTGCTGGGTTTGAAATAGGTAGATAGTTTTATTGAAGTTTTTAGTTTAATTTATTCATAATTACTATCGACAGGAAAGAATAAAGTTGAAAGCATACCTAAAAAGAAATAAAATAAAAAATAGTCGCAATAATTCATTAGACAGAGAATATCATTATGTTGCGTATCATGGATGTCAAAACCACAGTGTCCATTCAAATAATTATTTTTTCGACTTTATCGCCATATTTACTATAAATAGTTATAGACATCAATATCAAAACTATTCAAATATTTAAAATTTAATAATAATCACCATAAAAATACGTACTATTTTTTAATATTACGAAAATTATGTAGGACATTATATTTTATCGCTACTAATAATGTAAATACATATTTCAAGTGTGGAATACTTCAAAATCCAAGTCAATAATTTAATATTTACCAAATTAAATAAGAAACTGAACTCCTAATAAATTGCTTATCAAATAACGAAACAAAAAAATGAGACTACGTTTTTATTTAATTTGTTTCTATTTTAAATTACGTTTATATTTCCAAGTTTAATGTAGTATCGCATAAACGTACGTATTTTTAACCATTATTCTATGTAAATTAGCAAACTCGTATAATCGAAAACAATATATAAATATAAAATATTCAATTCCATTGATACCGAAATACATAATTTATAAATAACATTTACAATACAATAATTCATCCCAAATACGCAATCTTAACTATATCAATAAAATGATTAGGACATGAATGAAAATCCGCAATTTTATATTCTAAAATATTGATTACCCTCTCAGACATGTTGTATTTTAAAGCATAGAAGTGAAATGAGTTTATGAAAAATATATATATATATATATTTTGTTTTAATGAAAATACTTATATATTAATTTGAAACCTACGAGTGACTCTGTTAGGAAAAGTACGAGTTGAACAGTCACTGCACAAATTTGAACTAATAAGAAAAATTTATCAAGTAGCCATCAGTTTTTTTTCATCGTAAATACAATAGCCAACGGTAATTTAAACATAAATTAACATATAAACAAACTGACACATTTCATGCATGTAATACTTCAAAGATTTCTTAAATAATTACAATGCATTCAATCTACATAATCGCATTTCCTCACCTTTTTTAAAATAATTAATGATTAGTTGTGTGTAATGTTATATAAATTATTACCTGGTAGATGTTATGAATCATTTGATGCTGAACATATTTTAATCTTCAAAAATAAAAATCTAAGACATTCACTCATTTTATTAAAAATTTAAAATACCACTTCAAACTATTCATTTTACAATAATTCACAAAAATAAAATTACGAACTACTACCTACATAGCATACACCGAATAATAAACAAACCCCCAAGATACGATACAAATAATGAAAACGCGCACACCACTTTTTACCGCCTCATGCATCAGTGTGTTCACATCAGAATACAAAACTATTTAATTTTTTTATATTAAATTACTTTGGTAGTAAGTATAAGGTATAACAATAATGGAATATTTAACCTATTTTTAAAATTAACATACGAATTAAATAGCAAATTTGTTTTAAAATGCAAGTTTTGAAATATTGATATTTCTAAATAGTTTGTTCATATAAGAATGTTATGCACATTCAACATTTTAACATAATTTCATTTGTAAGTAGAAAAATGAACTTAAATTCTTGCTTACAACGTTGTACGTCAATGTGAAAAAAAAATTTAACATTTTACACTTTTATTCTCAAATAAAACTAAAATCGTTTTAGGAAGCTACAAGCTCATGAAATGTCAAAATAGTTCTAATATAATATAAATTGCCAATTTTACAGACACAAAATATCTTTTCCAATAAATCTAATGATTTTATAATGTAGTTATGTATTAATTACTGATTTATTTTAGAAAGATCACGAATATAAAGTTTTCCATTGGATACAAGTACATTACCTCAAAGGAGGTTCATGGATGAAATCAAGGGAAGAAGGCTGTACGCGGAAATTAAAGAACTAGCCAGAGCACGAAAAGATCTTGCACGCTGTCGTGTTACCCACCAACCCTCGGGTTGTGGAGAAGAAGAAGATAAGTACATTAACTCGTATCAATTAATAAAAATAGAACCTAATTTATGTAAAATATATTTGCTAAATCTAATTACAAGAACAAAAAATTACACCAGTGCATGTTCTAAAGATAACTATTTGATGTTTTCATGATTCAATTTATAACCATTTACAAATGATGCAATCGTCGAATTATTTTAGTTTGAACATCAACACTTGCAAAATAATTTTCATATATTTTCGATGATTTGTTTCATTAACGATATCTATAACCAGTGACATTGTGTTTATATAACGAATTCTACAATTTCAATGATTAAAATTTTAAAATGTTCAAAACAAATTTCATTAACAAAATAAAAAACAAATTTGTATGCCCTTAAATTAACTCATTATCACAAAATACGAGTACAACCCTAATATTTGCAATTATGTGATATACTTAGTTCTGCACATTTAAATGTTATTAAATAAGTGCTCCTTACAAATAAAGGAGAATGCAGAGATGAAATAAAACGAAGACTGGGAATTGCGAGAGTGCCGGTATCAAAACGAAGTAAAATATAGAGACACCATTATATCAAAAGAAACAAAAAATATAAAAAAAATCTGTAGCGATCTATGAATCAAAATAATTAATGCTAAAGGCATACTACTGACCAGGTGCGCCGACTTGAAAAAACTTTTGGGGGCAAAAGAATATTTTTTTATGTTCCATAAACATAACTCATTAATAAAATTTTCTTATATATAAAAATCATATATATATATATATATATATATATATATATATATATATCAGTTGAATTACTATAAAAGTTTTCTATTACAAAGCTTTTCGACCGTTACGTCATTATCAAGCATACACAACAAATCTCACATATAAATTACCTGAAATATTCATATAAGACAACATTTTATATATGTTTATGTGTAACTTATGATATTGAAAGAGTTATAACTCTGGAATTATAAACATTGAAGGGGCAAAGTTCTTAATTAATAACCGCTGAGGGGGCATGGCCCCGGTATAATAACTTTGAGGTGGCGAATGCACCTCTGCACCCCAAAGTCAGGGCCTATGCTATTAACGCAAAGTAGATGTCTTTGAAATAATGGCTTATAGAAGAATCATGAAATGGGCAACTTTTGGAATGAATACCTGTATCGTATAAAAATTTAATGTTATTTAGATGTAATGTAATAGAGGCACTAAGTTTATTTCAGGAATAAAAGAAGGTACTTAGATTAGAAAAAGACACGCCCAATGTTTTATTGATTACATTAAACAGGCAACAAAAATCACAGATAATGGCGATTACTTGTATGTATAAAACCAATTATTGATACACGCTAATAAAAAAGTTACGAACAAATATTCTGACTGTATATGATAGTCACAACATCTAAAATAAGATATGCTACTATTATTTACTTAGTATAACACATAACTCTTTTAGATCAAATAATAAATTTTAAGACTTTGAATCCAAATTACATAGTAAATTTAACTTCGGGGAATGATAAAATAAATCTAAATTCGATAGATAAAATTTTAAACTAGTCGATTTCCTCAAATCATTGTAAAAATTTTGACTATGACGTGACGTTAAACATCAGTAAAATTAACGTTATGCGACTATCAAAAATAATATATATTTACATCATTTAAACTAATTACATTTTCGATAAAAATTCAGTTAGGAATCTAAACACAATTAAATTATATATTCTAGAAATTTATAGATAATTTACTTAGTTGTCAAACGTAGTAACAATTTCAATTACGATTGCTGTTTTTCAAATTATAATAAAACAAACATTTGCTTTTTTAACATTTCTTGATCAATAAAAACTTCTAAAAGTAACAATAAAAATAAGGATATATACATCATGGCTGCCTCAATAATTGAGTCATCAGTCCGTAATTATATTAAAAATTATAAAGCCCCACATACGATCCAAAAATTTATTACATTATGCTGCATACCTCACACATAAATGTATGAAACAAGATCCAAGAGACTTAAGTGAAAATAAATGCAGTAGAGGAACAAACTAAAAATTATTTGTAACGAATTTCTACGGCGGAAGAACAAATTCACTGCGATGTATAGATTTATTAAAAACAAAAAAATACTACAAACTGACATGTAATGGATCTTCGAAAATAGTAAATAATATTTTTTTATGTAAAAGAATATCAATTTGCAAATTTTTCATTAATTCACACACACAAACATATATATATATATATATATATAGATCTTATTTGTGAACTCGCTTAACGAGTATTCAGTCCACTGTCTCAGATTCCACCTTTGTGCTTATGCCTGCTATGAGGTATCCAGTCTATACTATGAGTAGATATAAAATTACCGCGGCTGCACTTAAATTCTTATCGCTCGTTATCATTATTAGTTGCTTGGCTCTTCTTCTACTTTTTGATGAATTTACGCGGCCCTCTACTAATTGCTTTGTAATTGATTTCCACTCGTTCTGTTTTAATGTAACTTTGTCTCACATGCCGTTGGTATGGTTTATTCCTAATTTTTTCCAAGTCATTCGTAATGACGTCTTTATATCTTAACTTTGATCGTCCCAATGAGGTTTTTCCGTGGTTTAAGACTCTGTTCTTTTGGGAATGCGTTCATCATCCATACGGATTACCATGTCCTACTGATTTAGACCGTTTTTCTTCTAAAAACTATTCTATTGAACAGCATCCAGTTGTATTCAGTATGTAATCTTTAGTTTTTTCGTCCAAATGACGTTAAGTATTTTACAGAGAAATTTGAAATGGCATGCTTCCAAAATTTTTTCCTGCTTTCTCATCATTGGCCACGCCTCTCCTCCACACAGCATGGTCGGAATTATCATCGATTTATAAACCGATATCTTGGTTTTAGTTGTTAAATTTTTATTAAATACTCTGTAAGCTAGTTTGCTATACGCTGCTATGCGAGAAGAATATTCGTAATGGAGAGTTGCTTGCTTATTTACAAAGCTGCCAAGATATTTAAAAGAATCACAGTGTGTAACTTGTTTCCGGTTAACTCGGAGTTAGATAGTTCTCCATTTAATTGTGTTTTGCTCTCATTTATCACACGCCCGAAATCATTATACATTTCGGCTAATTGCGTTATAATATTTTAGAGTTGTCGTTAAAAATTACGCAATCATCAGCATATTGACGACAAGCAAACGGAAAGGAATCATTTGTCGCTTTTACTTTGTATTTAGTTAAATTGTAAAAGCCTCCATCAAAACGAAATTTGTTGATATCGCCCGCACATTCGTAATTCTGCGCTTAAATTCTTGATGAATCACACTCATGTAAAAGTTGAATAGCGCTAGGGCAAGTACACACCCTTGTTTTACGCCTGTATTTATGTCGATTTCTTCTATACGCCCGTTACAACTAACCGTCGTTTGGCTGTGAAGTAGTTTTATTAAATGCAACAGAGTTGATGGGAATTTAGTAGCCCTTAGGCATATCCATAAAGTTTCCCTATTAACAGAGTCTAGTGTTTCGTATAAATATACCCAACCAATACATATAATTTTATTTGGTAAAGAAAAATTTTATCACTGTTTCGCAAAGTGCTAGTAAAAAACTTTAGTAGCCCTGGAAAAAAGAAAATAACTGAAATTGTCGGGTAGTGCATTCGTCTTGTAAGTTAAAATTATGTTTATTGTACAATCTTATGTCATCTGCAATAGGACATCCAAAGGTACATGGCTTGCAGTTTCTACTGCGCCTCATTCACACTTGTCATCCTTACTTAAATGAAAGTGAGATAGATAAGAACCAAATTTTCTATGCCCCATTAATAATTGGGTATACAAATCAGGAATAATTTTTATTGTGTGTGTGTGTGTGTGTGTGTAATATATTGAGGATTAGGCTGTGAGTGTGTCATTCACTATTATCTTCTTCCCATCTATTTTGCCAAATTTTTAAGTAGTGTCGTTTTATATCTTTCAGATGGCATGAATAACTTCATCTATGCGGACGACCTGCCTGTTGCCTGGCAAGGAAAATTATTCAAAGTAATTGCAAATAAAATTAGGAGAATACTATGCACAGAATCGAATCACCTGAAACCAAATCCAAAAAAAAACTCAGTGCACTGCTTTTCACCTAAGAAACAGAAACACTAACAGACACCTAGAAATAACATGGCAAGGGATAAAAGTGCACTTCAATGAATCTCCCGTGTACATCGGAGCCACCCTTGATAGAACACTATCCTTAAAAAAACACTGCCTGAAGACAAAAATGAATATTGCAGCCAGGAATAGTATACTACGTAAGCTAGTCACAAAAGAAGTATCTAATTGCGAAGTAGTCGATAGTTTTGGGGTCAATGTTAACCAACAATTGAAGTCCTTTGCCTGGATATAAAACGCAGACTAGCCATGTTGCCTAGTGCAGTTAGCAATCTGGAACGATACAAGTCTTTCGAATAATACGAAACTAATTTGATGAATTGCTTAATTCTATTGTAACATACGCAAGGAAACCTGGACACTCGCCAAAATAGATGTATGCGAAATGCGGACGGATAGATTATTAAAAATTTCCTGGAAGGTTTCGGATAAAAAACAGCTTTATACTTTAAATATATCCAGATGCGACTATCGAGGAAAATAAGAGAAAGGTTTCTCAAATTATTTGGACATATAGCTTAGGCTACAAGTTTTCAAATGAACGTCAAATAATTCTTAGGAAAATGAATGGAAGAAGACCAAGGAGCAGACCGCGGATGCGTTGGGTTGATCCACTAAAATTTATGACCGGGACGAACCTGCATGAGGCGCTGCTAACGGCCCAACATAAAAAAGCCTGGAGAACCGCGGTTAAGGCTCCAGTATCATAATATCACCACGCCTTCTAAAGGGTAAAAGGAAATGGATAATGAGATATATATATATGTGTGTGTGGTGTTATTCATAAATTTATAATTTACAAAAAAAATCTAAAATATTATTTGTTTTATATATATATATATACACTCGGATCAACTCTTGCAATATTGTATCGCATGCGACAAGTTACTCAAAGAATTCTGTGGTCGTAAAAATCTGTAGTTCTTCGCGAGATAATTTCACTGCAACATTACATAAAAATATATACCATCAGTAGTCGTTAACATTAGTCCATTAACCACCACTATCGGCAATTACTACGTGTGTAGGTCGGCTAGGCTTTTTCTTTGCAATCGATACTGCATTACTTGTACTGGTAGTACAGATGGCTGGTTAGCGCTCCCCCTATTATTGTCTAGTTCACAAACAATTTCAGCTATATTATCACACTAATATAAAAATATAGTTATGTGCGTGCGTATATACGTATAATGTGTGGTATTCATACTGTAGTGGATGAATGAATAAAACGTATCATTTTGACATTATTACATTTCGTGAGTTTACTAATCGTTTAACTTTAGTAAATATAATTAATTTTGTAATAATCATAAAATCATATTTCAGTTTTCATAAACAATTGATGTAAAAGAAAACATTTGCAACAAAAATCGTTTATTTTCGTGTAAATTAAAACGCCGATAGTGTAACAATTAGTTCATCCGATAAATAATACTAACAATAAGTATAAACCGAACAAAATCATAACACCATTTAATCACTAAATTTTTTTATTGCGAAGCTTTTCGACAGTTACGTCATTTTCAAGCACACAATAAATATTAAATCTTCACTTTTAGATTTATTTACAATAAATTTTATTTATAAAACGGATTTTGAAAAATAATTCTTCATGAAAATTGATATATATCTCCAAACCGGGTTCAGGTTCCATTAAATGTTGAATATATTGGATAGTAAAGATTTTATAAATTATAATAACGCCATTTAATCACTAAAAGTTTTTTATTGCGAAGCTTTTCGACAGTTACGTCATTTTCAAGCACACAATGAATATTTGATTTTGTTCGGTTTATAATTTATAAAATCACTACTCTCCAATATATTCAACATTTAACAATAAGTAGTTAACATTTTTTCGAATACTTCTTTTTACAATAATTAATGACGAAATAATATTATAATAATTTAAATCGAATAAAGCTATTTATATAAATATTGCTCGTATTTTGTTACTACATTTCCGACAGAATCTTGGTAATTAATAAAAAATAGATAACAATTCAGCTCAAACTATTATCGGAAACAATTATTTTTTACATACTCCATAATAAAGGTAAATTTTAAATTTCATAAATGAATACGATTAGTCAAATTAAGAATTGAAAATCATAAATCGAAAATATTAAAAATTTTCTATACAGACATAATGCGATAATTAACGAATTATAAATAAACATACGTAAAATTAAAGAACAATAATTTGTACAATCCTCTAATAGTTTTATAAAATTTTATAGCAAGAATAACGTAGTACAGAAAGAAATGGTGATGTTTGAACGAAATATTGATGGAAATTATTAAAAGAAAACAAGTATTCATATTGAAAATAAAAAAAAACTGGGGTAATACAACGAAGATGAACTAGTTTTACATAAATTTGAAATACATCCGCAAATCGCTGTTTACAGATAATCGTACTAATACCGCGAAATATACCTCGATATATTTTTAATTCGATACTTTAATGATCAATAACACCTTTCATTCAAATTCGAATTGTGTATTGAACCGTAATTTTGATGAAGAAACATAACCAATTTCGCAATTTTTCCGTAACAAAACGCTTTACATATGATAAACATTTTTTTATCTAGTTTCGAACAGTTAATGAATATGCCATTTAGATTAACTCCTCCTTTACTTGTAACTCCATTTCAATCAAAGATATAACGAAGATAGAAAAAAAGATGATGTAACAGAAAAACTGTAATATAAATACACCAGCAATGTTAAAAGACCGTTGTAGTACATTGCATTATAAATAAGCCTTTAAAATGAAAATTAAGAATCTTCACCCTCCATTAATTTAATTTGGAATTGATCATTTCCGTTAGTAATAATTTCGTATGTTCGGGCGATTCAACGGTATGACCGATAACTCGAGGATCCGCATATATTTCGTAATCATTGCCACCTTCAAATGTTTTATCGCCGAAGAAGTAAATTTTACCTTTAAATTCTGATTCCAAAAAAGACAAACAAAATCGTTTATCCCATCCACGAGGAAACACGTCGAAACTAATCTGACCACCTAGGCATATTTTTAATAATTTATTAAATCATACTTTAGAATCGGGGTTTATTTTTATTAATTTAATCGAAAAAATTAATAGCATTAAAATAACAATATTTCGCGTATATTGGAATTTGAGGATATTTATTGGTTACATGCGCAATATTCTATAAAGGAATGCGGGGATATTAGGCTTTATTTTAAAATATTTTTCCATTATTCAACTTAATAACTATATCCAGTCCTTGCAGCATCGTAATATTATTTATAATTTAAGTATTTTATTTTTTAATTCGATAAGTGTGGAATATAGCGATTTTTTTAAATAAACAAAGAATTGAAATCACTAAACGCTTCATATTTGACAAATATAACATATTAGCAATAAGAAATAATAACACATTATTAAAATCAATTAGTTACAACGAAAAAAAAAAGATTAAAATATATTAAAAAATTCAGTATATTAATTGAATTGTAATCAATGTGAAAAAGTACACACAGGAAAAACAGGCAGATACCATTATGAAAAAATAAAAATAAAAAATTAGTTCTAAGAAGTAAATTATTAAATTCGTCAATTTTTATATGGGACACAGGTTCTAATTTATTTTTATTTTCCGTGTTTTATGTTATGTTTATGTATAAATTTTTGTATCGCTAAATCTAGATTGTGTTGTTTATTACATTCGCTATCAGATTATTTTATAAATACGATCTTTCATTTTGCTTATTTTTGTGAATTGCATATCACTTTGTGATTTTTTATTTTTTTTTTTAAAAAAAGTTCAATGATTTTGACTCCATATTTTTGTTTACTTTATTTCTTAATAAGAGACTAAAAAAAGTTACCAAAATAATGACACTTTAAACGTATTTTTTACAGCGCTTACTTCAAATCTTGATTTTAATTAGTATTATAATTTGCGTTATTCCTATGATCTATTCCATGGTTTAATGCTTTATAACTGATGTATTTCATTACTAAATTCATTACAATGATAGAAGTTCATTATAACGGTTAGTCCGATTGAACCACTAAACTGACAGCCTGTCATAAATTATGTGCATTTTAAAAATAATTATCGATTTAATGGAAAAGCTAATAGTTATTATTTTATCTCCTTTACAAACCAATGTTTTTAACTTCAAACATTTAAATTTATTTTACAGGGCAAATATTAAGACATTAATTATAATCACCATTTATAATCAAACAGTTTGTATCGTTAATTATTATTTCCGTTTAAAATGACGTCAAAAGAAGCAGATAAAGGAAATGGATGCCTAATAACAACAAATACAAACAAGGTTCAAAATCGAATTATTGACAAAGATTAAAACGGAATAAACATATAAATATTGATTGATGCAATTTTAGCACAAATATAAACATTTGTTTCTAGAAGTAGCGTTGTCTAAATTTTTAAAATTCAATTTTAGATACAAACGAATCAAAATAAATTTTAAAAATTTTTACGGATGTTTTTCAGTTATTTGTTTGATACGTTAAATTTATATTACAACATTATTATTATTATAGAAATAACTGATTTACTAGACGCGATTAGTTTTCATTCAACAAAACTAAATTATATTAAGAACTGCGATTCAGATGCCATAATTTATTATGCTTATGTATAAATCATTTGTCTAACCTTTAATGATCATCAATAATTTAAAAGAAACACATATATATTATTAATGTCCGTAGTTATTTTTTAAACACCCAGTAAAAAATATAGAAGCACAATAAACTTCAAGTATATATTTCTGTTTTGTATACGACTAACTACATCATCTTTTCTCAATGTATATCGTCATTAAAATAATAATTCAACATAATACACAGTGCACGATTTCCAACTAACACCTACTTTTAAATTACGAAACTAACGAAAAATTAATAAAATGAATTTTTATGTGTGGTAAAATGTGCAGCATATTTTATAAAATTTATTAAATTTCGTGAATATCTTTTGCGTCCTTTTTTAAGAATATAACTTCAAATCAATCTTCTTATCTAGGTATTTCCAATTAGTTTCCATAAATTTTAGAAAACTAAAAAAATCATCTTTATTTTTTATGAGCACAACAATAATGTTCTTCCAAACTAAAGCATCTTAGAAAGTACACAACTTTAGGCTTATAATCGATTATAATTTAGTAATTATGTTAAACACGTTATTCATGGAACCTAATGCAAGTTGTTTTTTTCTGTTATATATAATAACACTGTAAATAAAAAAGTAACGTACGCACGTACGCCATATTTATCCAGTCAAAAAATAAGCATATATATATATATATATATATATATATATATATATATATATATATATATATATATATATATATAGTGTATGTGTGTGTGTGTAGTAACGTGTTCGAAAATAATTATAAAGTTGCAATTAACACAAAACAATTGCAGCAGAATTTGTTTAATATATTATTTACATCGTTCAATGTATTTTTAAATGCATTAATAAAACCGTTAAAAAGTTCTTGAAATACGTAAAACATGAAAATAAATTAAAATGTTTCTACTTACGTTATGTCTCATTTATAGATATCATAAACTAACAGATTTTTGTAAAATTATATGATTTATAATTTATATTATAAATTAAAATTTAATATTAATGATTGTTTATTTTTTTTAATTTACGTACCGTGTACCACAATTATAGCTAGAGACATGAAACTAAAATAATGGTATTAATTTGATATGTTTTAAAAATTCAAAAACTTGATTAACGATATCCACATTATCTATCAGTAAACTTTGTAAATCGAACGATGCGATCTCGTATTGTTTTCGACATTAGTCGTAAATTGGACAATCTACCAATAGGTCAACTCACAGCAACACTGTGGGCACGTTGGTGGTGTTTTTTCCCAATAAATGAGAGTTTGTGTCAATTTTGTGTGTTCTATCCGTAATCGGCGTAATGTTACCTCTTCCGTTCTGTTACTTCGATGTGCTGAGAGCCACTGCTATTGAAGATAATTTTGCAGATCGTAACTTATTCTCCGTATTCTCTGCCGGTAGAGTCTGTGTCGATTCAAAATGCTGTTGTTTTGAAGTCAGCTTTCGGTACAGGGGTATTCGGAAGAAGATGCAAAACGACTGTTTTTGTTTATTCATCAGCTATGAAATTATCATATATACTGCAATGAGCTGATATACACAAAATTATTATGTATCCCTCTTTTGTGGGTCTTTTGACGTAATGTAAATATAATTATTTAACTATTTGCTAAGGTCATTATATAAGAAACTTAGCAATTATCGTTGTATTTGTTTTACAACTGGTTAATTCAAGATAGCACTTTCCAATAATTTGCATAAAGAATTTAGTCGTTTCGTAATTACATACGCATTTTATAGTATAAAAACATGGTTATCTTCGATAAATCTATCGTTTTGATTAATTTAAGCTTTGATTAGATAAAAATGTATTTAAAACATATAAATAATGACTCGATTACAAGACTACAATTAGTCAGTACTCACCAATACTACACTGAAGATTTAAATGACCCAAGTCTTTTTTCAAAGCGTTAATGAAATCTCTTCTAATATGGTGTTCAGCGTCATACTTTTCAAAATTGTTACGTTGTTCGCGAGTGCACGAACGTCCTACCGGCGATACATTGATGAGTCCAGTCCGATACTCTATGAAAGTGCCTCTTTTAACTGGCAATGTTATTTTGGACATATACTCCAAACAGTAATTAATTAACTGTTGCGAATTTTCCTCTCCGAGATATTTATCTATAGACTATAAGGAATTTAGAATAATATTTAAACTAATTATTTATTCGCATATATTTAAAATATATTTAACTACAAAATAACGATTTTATCGACTAATGCTACTTATTTTTGATCGGTAATAGCAAATAATCTTATAAATCGGTACGTTGTATATGTATATTTTGTGTAAAAGATGCCAAGCAAGAGAAATGAGAGTGCATAAAATAGTATGGAACAGATATATATTTAACAAAACAAAATAAAATCGAAGTTAATCACTAAAAAATTTATTACATAAACACGAAGATTTTGGACTATGAAGTCATTTTCAAGATAGCTTGAAAATGACTTCATAGTCGAAAAGCTTCGTGTTTATGTAATAAATTTTTTAGTGATTAACTTCGATTTTATTTTGTTTCGTTAAATTCATAAAATCACTACTCTCCAATATCAACATATTATATATATATATATATATATATATATATATATATATATATATATATATATATATATATATATATATATATATATATATATATATATATATATATATATATATATATATATATATATATATAGAGAGAGAGAGAGAGAGAGAGAGAGAGATAGCATTATTTTTTTTTAGTAACCGGTTAATTATATATTCTTTACCCAAAAGGTTAAAATTTTAATGTTGTTTATGAGTATAGTTTATATTCGCCAAAGAAATATCAATTTGCCAAGTTTTCACCTTTGGGTCGATTACAAGTTTCTGCTATTGGCCTTAATGAAATTAAATAATTTACGCGCATCCAAGGAGGTAGTATTCACAATAAATTCTTCGAATATTAATAGAAGTCCAGGTAGAAGGATATCTCTATTTTTTGTATTTGAGACAAGACCAAATCTCATGTTCGGATGTTCGATATTATCTTCAATAGTACATACCTCACAAACTCCACTTCTGATGATCCATAACTTGGCACGATGACTAAGTTAACAGTTATGACTATTTCTTAATCTAACAAGTACAGAGACAAAATATTTTTAAAGGAGATCCTCGTGTTTAATTCATAGCTCTTTTGAAATTGTATTTTGAATAGTAGTATATTTTTTGTATTTTAACAAGCTGTTGCATTTGAAATATGATTTAAAAGACCAGCAAAGCTTGGAATTAATTGTCTCCATCGTAGTTTAACATTTTTCTCAATGTCTGAGTCAAATCCGATCCGGTAATCGCATGCGTTACCTCATTTCCATGGACACCAAAGTCGGCAGGGACCCACTTAAATTTTACCTTAATTTCACGCTTATGAATTTGCAAAACACATTGTTATATTGAGTTTTCATATACTCATTGTAAATGTCGGGAGTCTAGATAGTTGTAAAAGAATCCTCGGGGAGCCAATAAGTGTCAGTATATTTTTGTTTTCTATATAAACTTACAAAAGGAAACAGCCTCGTATATGGCGTACATTTCCATAAAAAATGATAAGCTTGTATATGGTATGCAGAACAAAACTTCGGATTGTTGTAAAAAAAGGTTGCTGTACACTTCTTTTTGGAATATTCAATAGAACCGTCAGTGTATATAATTTCATAAGCCTTGAATTCCTTCATAATACTGATTCGGCAGTCGAATTGTTAACGAAACTCTTGAAAATATGAAACATTCGTCACTTTGCACATAACCGCAGTCGAGTATATTTCGTTCTAACATTTGTTATCTATTTATGTTGTATATGATCCGTATCATTAAGTCTTTCAACAGTATAATTTAAATCACTACCTGTCGAAAGACGTTCAGTTATGTTAACACCGTTCTGGATTCTCAAACCTTGTCTTTGCCAAATTTTTCAGTTCTTCGACTATTATAAAAAAATATTAAAGATTATTAACAATAAATTAATTTGGCGCAAGAAAATAAAAAAGTGTTATATCCCTTATAATTCGGTGTCAGAAAACAAAGGAGCACACAGGATTTACTAACTAACCTAACTTGTAAAATTAAAGAAAATTTAGTCCTTAATAAAATCACAACCGTAGTTAGCTTTGACTTAGAAAAAACCTTAGATAAACTATGGAAACACAAAATATAACCAGCATTAAATCAATGGGATTTTAGGGGACTATACCTGCAATCATAAAAAAAATTATGTAACAGAAAATTCCGCATAAAACTGAACAAAAATCTAATACCAAGGTGTAACAGTAATGACAAATATTATACCACCACGATTTAATTATTGTACCTACGTCGATGATCTCACATCATATTATTCCATGAACTAAAATTTAAGACATTTTTACTCCAAAGCACTATAAACGATCTCGATCACTACACATCCAAATTATAACAACATACAAAAAGGCTTAAAATTCGTATCAACACATTCACATTCCAAGAATTCATTCAGTACATTATAACATATCATCATCACGTAACGTCTTTGCTAAAGATTGCATACATCAACATTTCTACGGTTGAATATCTGAATCTATAATGTTCTGTTCTTTGCAGTATAAATGAAATATTCGAAGGTTTTTTATTGCAGTCCTGATGTTATTATTTCCAATCTTCTTCCTCATGGCGACTTCCTTTATATAACAAGTATGAATAATTTTCCTAATTTTGTGTTATTTTCCATTCCACTTATCAATTATATTTAAACAGTTAAATCCATACATTTGTCAGAATTGCATCCAATCATATGGCAGAAAATTATAACATTATATCAGCAACATTAGAAAATTTATTGCATTCATATACGCTTTTATAAAGCTAGAACACTAATATCAGAACAGAAGCACTAGCTTATATGATGCATAGGACGAGACACTTACTGAACGGAAATTCCTCCATTAAACTGCTGTAATACTCAATTAAAAAACACACATATAGTTACAATGTAAACAATACGATATTCCACGAGGCATAATTTATAACATATAGTCAATCCAAATGATCTCAGTAATTGACCTTCTTTAGGGAAAATAAATAAAGAAATAACACTTCTTCAACTAGCTTACAGTATAGTATGTAACGAATGACGTTCATTATTCATGTTTTTTCCCCTGAATTCATACAGTTTATATAGCTGTGTTGCTCTTAAACAATCTGTAGTCCTTATAAAATAAATAATTGCTTTTCTTCTAAAATTATCATTCACACGGTTGTATATTTTTACGATAAAATGTATATAAAATTGAAATTGATAAAAATACGATAGGAAATAATTAAGCAAATTAATTATAAATTAAAGTACTGGAATGATTTAAAATAATTAGTACGATAAAAACCTTTTGTTGTTTTTATATTTTATCCGCATTACTATTTCATATTTTAGAAAACAATTTTTTTTTAATCGATTAAATTAAAACTGGCTGTAAAGTTTATTTTTCTTTGAATGATGTTTAACAAAAAAACGAAATTATTACAATCGGTAAAATTTATTCCCCACGCATACGCGGCTACCTGTGCTTCTTCTGACACTGCTACCATAATAGATACGACGGTGAATTTTTCTCACTCCTCGGCCCCGGAAAACTGAGAATGATAATAATTGGTCTGTTGTTAAGAACAAACGCAAGAGGAACGAAAATTTAAGTCCGGTTATATTTAAAAAGAAAACAAAACAGTCCAACTTTATACCGACTAAAAATAAATTCTGGCCGATAAAGGTCACGTCATTAGGGACTTATTTAATATTCAAGGTAGAAAAACGAAACAGCCATTGCCTCTTTTCTTTGCAGATCTAGAGCCTAACGAAAATAATAATACTATGTTCAAATTGCGGTCATTGTTAAATATGAAAATAATAGTGGAAGCATCGCATAAGCGAGGTCTTGTACAAAGTGTACGTTGTCAACAGTATGACCACTCACGTAACTTCTGTAAAAAAAAAACCGCCAAGATGTGTCAAGTGTGGGAAACAACATTGAACAGCAAACTGTACTAAAGGCAGGGGGACTGATACCACTTGTGCTTTATGCAGTGGCAGTCACCCTGCAAATTATAACGGTTGCGCTGTATACTTGGAAATATGTAAAAGGAAACATGAACAATTAAATAACCGAGTAAAAGCAATAGAAATCTTGGTATTATGCAGCAAAATATACCTGTTAATTTTTCTACACTTACAAACAAACACTTCGAGCACGTCTTACGCAAAAGCAGTAAGTAGTGGTCGAAGGAAAATCGTGAACAAAATCATTTTACGAATGTTACCGCAAATAATGAATGTAATATTAAATTCAGTCCTGGATGTGACCTTTTATCAGCGTTACAGTAGTCACTCATGCGCTTAGAAAATAATCGCATGGAGATTATGTTCAACCGGTTGATGGATGTACTCACAGCTTTCATGCCAAAATTAATTTCAAAATGAGCTCAATACGAATAGCTCCATGAAATATAAACCGGTTGATAATTTCAGAGACACACCTTACATAAAAAAATTATTATGCTTTGAGGAATTACAACTTTTATCGGTATGATCACCCAAGTGGTAACACAGCAATTCTAGTACGTAGTAATATGAAACAATATGAATTCAATTGTTTTCAATTACCTCACCTTCAAGCAATAACTATAAAATTAATTGATGAGACTGGTAAAGACTCAGTCTCATCCATATATTTTCCACCCAGGTAAAAATTGCGCAGGCCCCATTTCATGATTTTTTCAACTCATTAGGCAATAAATTCATCGTAGGTGGGGATTATAATGTTAAACACGCATTCTTTGGCTCAAGATTAACAACGCCAAAAGGACGGGAATTATTTCAGTGTGCATCAAAGTCAAAATTGATAGTGCTCTCTAGTGGTCATCCTATATACTGGTCCTCAGACAAAAATAAAATACCAGATTTACTTGATTTCTTCATTTGTAAGGGTATTAGTAGTTTATATTTTAATGTCGAAACATCATTTGACTCTTCATCGAATCACTCTCCTATAATACTAGAAATAAGTTAGTTAGTAATAATTAAGAAAACTAACTTTAAATTTTACAATAATAAAACTAACTGGTACACTCTTACACACACTGGATTGAAGATAATTTTGTTCTCAAAATTCCATTAAAAACAGGCGACGATGTTGATGAAGCGATTGAATATTTTAATCATACATTGAAAAAATCGGCATGGTTAAGTATCTCAAAGGAGACTGCAACTCGCGATATTAACTGCCCGTGCATTATTAGAAAAAAATCAATTCCAAAAAGAAAAATTATATGGCAGATATGAAGGCACCCGGCTCACAAAAGTGATCTTAATAATATAACCAAAGAATTAAGCACATTAGTGAAAATGCATAAAAATGACACTTTAAGATCAATTCTTTCTAACATGAGCACTAAAAATGACGATCATTCATTGTGAAAGGCCACTAAAGCTCTCAAGAGGCCACAGAAAATGATTCCACCCCTGTAGAAACATAATGGCGAATGGGCACGTAGCGATCTTGAAAAGGCGGAAGTTTTTGGGTTATACCTAAATCCACCCGATAACGGATCGGAGTTTTTCTATGATAAAATTAAGTTTGACTTAACTGCCCCCTTCCAAATGCCTGTTCCAATAAAACCGTTTTCTCCGTTCCAGAATAAGATAGTGATTATGGGTAATTTATCAATGCATAAGGCTCCAGGACATGATATAATCATTGGAAAGATGTTTAAATTTTTACCGCGAAAGGGTATAGTACTATTAACAACAATATTCAAGGCTATCATACGGTTGGTTTACTATCCATCACAATGGAAAATCGCTTAAATATCTATGATACCAAAACCAGGCAAACCTACTTCATCATATAGACCTATTAGTCTTCTACCGATAGTATCAAAAGTATTCCAAATTATCATTGCTGCCCGAACTAACAAAACAGCTACAAGGTACGATTCCAAATTACCAGTTTGGGTTTCGTCCTGGCCATTCTAAAATAGAACAAGTTCATAGAGTGCAATAATACATCAACAATTGTTTTGAAAAACAGCAGTATTGTTTTACAGCCTTTCTGGATGTCAGTCAGGCCTTCGATCGTGTATGGCATGAAAGGGTTACTTTCAAAAATTAAACGTGTCACATCCTTACTACACGCAACTGTCCTCATACCTCTCACATAAATTTTTTCAAATTAAATTTGGTAGTGATGTATCAAAATTTTATCCTGTCAGGGCTGGGGTTCCACAGGGTTTAGTTTTGGAGCCAATCCTTTTTTCTCATATATATGTTCGACCTTCCCGTGAATACAAATGTGTAGATAGCGGTATTTACCGATGATACAGCATTATTCGCGAGTGATAATGATCCGGTAGCGGCGTCAGAAAAATTACAGCGCGGTTTGAACGACTTGGACATCTGGGAACGAAAATGAAGGGTTAAAATTAACTCATCCAAATCAGTACATGTTCGATTCCACAGGAAAATAAAGTCCGATACCTGGGTATGTGGCTTGATCTGGAAGGAACACATCAAGATCAAAGTTTAAGAAATAAAACTTAAACTGCGGAACATGTACTGGCTCCTGGGCAAAACTTCCGAATTACCTCTAAAATCAAAATTATTGCTTTACTGGGCAGTTATTAAGCCGGTGTGGACATATGTCGTATTACTCTGGGGGACAGCATCAATATCAAATATCAAAATGGTGCAGCGATCCAAATCAAAAATACTAAGAATAATAGCCGGTGCACCTTGGTATATACGAAACGAAAATTTGCATAAAGGCCTAAAAGTACCAAATGTGCATGATGTAGTTCGAGATAGCAGTAAAAATTACCTGCACAGATTAGAGGGTCACCCTAACCAGCTGGCGGTAGATTTATTAGTGAACCTCGCAGATTAAACTATCGCACACTCCTAGATCTTCCCTACCGGTTTGAATGATTGAAGAGGTAGTTCGGATTGCCATTGTTGAATGACATCTCCCATCCTGTCATAACTCACATTCAAGTTGCTTATTGGCTACATTAGTCAGATTGCAATTTATATATATATATTAAACAAAAAAAAAATCAAAACCGACAAAAATTAGTAGTACAAAGATGAACAATTACTAAGTTTACAAAAAAAAAAGTATTCTTGAATTTACGACTTACCTGACGAGCGATTTCGACGCCATTTTTGAAAGCTATTAAACCGTTTTCCGGAAATACATAATCAAACAAGCTTAATTCTGAAACAAAATATATTTGTATAAAATAATTATACATACATGTCTGTAACAGTATAATAAACGTATATTTTAATCGTGAGAAAATAATTAAAACTTAACTGTTTCTTATCAATGTCGCTAGAAAAAAAATAAAAATACAAGTTTTAAAAATATAATACGCTTAAGTACACAACAGTTATGAAAATAAAAATTAGCAAATTATTATAACCAATACCTACATACTAAAAGGTAGATTAGTATTCATTATTTTCGCTTCTTTCTAACATTAGTAATACGAAATTTAAATCCCAAATAAGCTCTAATATCATTACAGCAGAGTTCACGTACAAATATTAGTTGCTTCCACCACTTCACAGATTCAAACACTAAAAATATCTGTCGATTTGGTAAATATTTAATGAACTAAAATATTCGACCCTAAACGCGAAGACGTTAATTATTATTAAGTCAAGATACGATAAGAATATTGTCGTTTACGGAAAAGTACTTCACGATTACATATAGACTCGTTTAATATCTTTTGTGGGAAAAAAAATGTAATTAAAATACTCGGTGATTATTAAATTTTTTTGTGCTCCAAAAATTATGTAGTTATATATTCCGAATATATTACAATCAATAATTTTGTAGATGAATTTGAAACAATCCATGTACAATCATTTAAGGAAACAAAGTCCAAGAAAGCATATATTTTGTTAATTAAGAGTACATTCCCTCACTCACCTCTTTTTTAACACTACTAATGGCATGTAAAGGAACAGCCTCCCCTATTTAATGAAAAATAAAGTAAATATATTTGACAAAGTATACAATTACGAAACAAAATGTACACGCGGAACATCAAAGAGCATACATGTATAATATTTAATGGACGGCAGAAAATCACACACGTAAAGCTGCCCTAATGTCCAGCGACGAACGATAATGTTCAGAAGTTTCATTTAAAAAAATTAGCCAATATTGTTTTCTATCACACAATACTATATGTCAATTATTTAAAAAAAAGGAAGAATTTTATGAAATTATCAAATAAAAAAAAAATGTTTTGTTATTTATACAGAAATTAAAAAATATTACATGTGTAGGCGTATATATGTATATTCACATTTATAATTAGTGGGCTCTTCACGCAGATGTGTATATCAATTAATTGAACGTAGATAAAATTACGAAAATAAGAAAGTCTCCCAAAAGAGACTTTTTCATATTTAGAAATTAAATTAAAGATAAATCTACATGTATGTATAGGTATGTATATAAACATTTAGCCCATTATGCTCGTATATATGTGATTTATATTTGCAAAATAACTATAAAATAAAAGATAAAAAAAAAGTGCAAGAATGATCAGAATCTGTAAATACGTCCTTTTGATAAGCTTATAAGAATTAATTGTGAAAATAAATAAAATAAAAATACTGTTTACCCAGTATCACAATTATGATACTGTACGAAGAATATTATTACTTTATTTGCATTTTCAATATTTATCACTAAGAAAATACTACAAATATACTTTCTGACAGTAAATTAAATTTTCTAATAAAGATACTACATTATATTATGGAAAGAAACTAATGTTATCCACCCTCTCAAATCCCCTGTTTCAAAATTATCATATTTTCTCATTTTAAAAGTTGTTCCCTAAAGTTTTCACATTATAATCCTTAAATAACTAGGCATGTATTCCTGGTCATACTGATATTAATGAGAATATACTTTTTCATATGTACACTAAATATTTACCTATTGGATTATACAGCCTATGTTGATATTATGTTCATGAGTAAAACATCATATAAAGAATAAGAAATTTAATACTTTCGGCGATTATCTTGGTTCTTTCACATACCTATCCAGTCAACTTCATAGTTTTCTTACCAGAATATGCAGATTATATATGGGAAAAAGTGATCTATTCTGAATTTATTTACTATCTTATCTTTTCCGTTACATTTTGCAGATATTCATTGTATTACGGATGCAGATACTGTTTTTCATTAATTTATTTTTTATTTAATTAATTCTTATCGTTACGTATAACATTTCTCATCAAAATCTCTTTATTTTTGCTTATAATATATACACATCTACATTTCCATATTATTCGTTATTACAACGCGCTTGTATAATTTTCGTTAAAACTAAATATGGTTATTAATGCCTAATTAAAAAAAAAAAAACGTTTAAGATAAACTTATACAGAATATATCTTGAAGCTATAAATTAAAAGTATTTTTCAGAAAGAAATGAAACAACTCTTTACCGAAATCAGGCCCCATTTGTTCGCATATTTTAACTAAATCGGATCCACCGACCAGAGCAACAGCGAAGTTCGGTTTAACTTCATCTATTAAGAAGTTATAAAACTGTTTATCAATAACCTAAAAATTAAGTAAAATTATTTTTTAAATACAAGATTTTGACGAACGTTTACTTTAGTATGAGATGTAAGAAAATAGCAAATAATTTTCTAAAATACGTACTTTTTCTGCTTATTTAATAAAGAAGGTGAGCGCCAAAGAATATGCCAATAAATTATCATAAAACTAATGTGCTATTATATGTAATTTTATATGCATGTAATAAGAACGTACTTATATTTAAACTAAAACAAACCTATCATAACTTGAAAATCAACTGACAGATTTACAAGTTTTTATTCCATTATCACTAACTTAATCAAATTTCATCTAAAATGACCTAACGTGGTTGGGGTAGTAAGTTATGGTAACGTACAGTAGATTAACTGAAAGTAATGTATTAATAAAAATAACTAATGAAAAATTGATCTAAACACGAAATTTTATTGCAAAATATCTTACATGTTTTAACGGATTAATTGTACAATTTATCTACCACACATTTTTCACGCCTACATTTTAAAAATATAACATATTAAAAAACAGTACTTAAAAAAACAATACAGTCAATGTGCAAAAAATTAAAAATACCAATTTTTTATAATAGGAAAAGCCTTAGTTTTTTTAAAAATATTAAAAGTTCAGAAAATACAAAAACGAATTTGATTGCATTTAAGAGAGGTAAACTTTAACACGTCATGATTATTTCGAGAAATTCGTGATCGTCTATTAAATACTTTTTACTGGTTAAATATTGTTTGATTCTATTCCCTTATAGGTATATGCATACAAGTCACGGTTTTTTAACAATGTTGACCATTTTATGAAATCGGATAATAATGTTAAGCCTCATTTTTATTGTGCAACATGTATTAAAAGTTAATGTCGAGTCAAATGAAAAAACAATTATTTGAACTCACCAGTCGCGATTTCGTTAATGTACCATCTACATCAAATAAGAGCAAAGTATCTCTCATGTTCAAATCTTAACGGAAATAATAAGAAAAGAAAACTCACTTGCTAATATTATGAAACCTACCTACGTGAACTATCTACACCACCTGTAAATGTAAGCTGTTTAAGTGTTTTGTTTATCAATTATCAAACACCGAAAAATTTTGAAACAAATTTTTTGGAATTCTATTTTGAAATATGCACAAATTAGCGTTTCATTAATCAAAATCATGATAAAACGGTTTCCATTACATATTCTCATTTAGCAAATTTTATTTTTCATAAAATATGTTATGTATAAACAAATATAAAACTTAGGAATATTGAAATTTTCGTGGTTGAAAGAAATAAAAATTTTAATACATAATTAGGTTGCATAATCTTTATGAATAATTATGTACAAACGCTTTTTTCGTAAATAAATAAATGTTCCTTCTTCAAAACAGGTATCATATATCATTATCAGGTGAGTATAACTTTAAATTATATTCACGTGCCAATGTAAACATAAGAACATTTGTTTTAATTTAGGAATACTCTGTTAATATTTTAAAATATTTTTAACAACTATGGATGGGTCAAGATCGGATGATGAGAAAGATGTTATACAAAGAACGTGGAAACGAAAACAAGAAATATCCTATAAAGTAAAAATTAAAACATCAATTTCGTCACACATCCACATTTTATTCTATAAAGTTAATATTAATTATATATAAACAGATATAAATATAATTAAAAATTATTTCGATACACTTAAAAATAGTAAAGCACTAGATCTGAAGAAAATAAATGGTATGTATCAGTACATTATTCGATTAATTAATGCTTTAAGGAAAAACAAGCACAAAACAAGAACATTTAGGATTAACTATTAGGCTTTGAACCTGTTTAAATTATTTAAGATACATAATTGGATTTCTATCAGATTTTGTGTCCGTGTAGTATCTATTATTAAATAAATTTTTTTAGGAAGCCTTTCGTAATGGCGCGTTAGAAGGGAAAGATGCTGGTTTCGAAGTTGGTTTCGGTGTTGGTTATAAAGCTGGATTTGAATCCGGGTATTCAGTTGGCGTATTTAACGGCATTAAAAAGTAATATTTTCTAAATTTATGAATTAAATTATACTCTAAATAGTATTGAATAACTATGCAATTTATATATTATGAAGTTATTTGCATTTTCCGAAGTTTAGTGTTTTCTACTTATTGTAACAGGAAATTGTTTAACAAACATGAATGTACCTATTTATATTACAAAGCAGTTATAGAATTTGTATTATCCAATGTGAATTATTCCATTATAGTTTATTTACACGCGGTATAATTTTTTCAGACGATAGTAATGAATATTAAGTTTCACCAAGAAAAATTCTTATAATTATTATAGTAATGTTTTACTTATTTCTTTTTCTCGCATGACTGGTGATCATGACTTCCGTTGCACGACCTAATTTTCACAGTGATTTTATATTGGATCCTGTACAACCGCGTTTTCCTTCTACTTCTTCTTTTTTATCTTTTAATGTTTTTTATTTTATTGTTGATTGCGATAGTCCATATTTTTTTTATCGCATAATATGGACGAAATTGGGTCATTTCTTTATTTTCTAGCTAGTTTTTTATTTTACTGGCGTAGCATTCTGCTTTTTATAAAAAGGAACTCATCTCTATTGCTAACTAGCATAACTTAATTTTATTACAACTTATCAGCATACAAATTTTATATGATTTCCAATTAACCGTATACACTTTGTTTCATCCCGAGTTAATCACCACCAATTCCAGCTTCTATTTGCTCTTTGTGATCAGAACTGCGTTGTTGACGCATTATATATGTAAATTCATTTATCTTTATGTCATCAGTACTTTTATATGATACTTCCACAAACATCTTTTCAGAATGAACGTTAAATAAGGTATGCGCCCTTGCATGATTCATTTTTCTCTTATTTCATCTGTTCTCACCTTTTCGTTTTTACTACAGCTGCTCTAGATAATTCATATTTAAATATATTTGCTGTTTCGCATATGAAGCTAAAACAAAATTTGTACAACTTAATTTAAAATTCCATTGTTCTTAGACGTAAATTACGAGGAATTATTGACAATAACATAAAGTTTAAGTCATTAAGGAACAATGTAATCCTTAAAGTAACTAGTGCAGATGATTACAGAAAAAACATTAAATTTCTCGAAAAGAGAAGGCTAAATTTCATTCGTATCAATTACCTACCGATCGTTCTTATAGGATTGTTATCCGAAATTTTATCACACCACTCCTGTTGATCTTATTTCAGAAGAGTTGTTATCCTTAGGGTTCTCCGTTCGTGCCGTTACAAACTTCCTGTGAAGTAGAACAAAAGAACCACTTCCTCTTTGTTGATTTAAACCAAGAACCAAATAATCAATCAGTCTTTGATGTTAAATACCTATTATACGTACATTAAAATTGAGGAACCACAAAAAAAAAAAACCACAACGATATCCCTATGCTATAATTATCGGGCTTATGGTCACACGAAAAAAAATACTGTCACTCTGATCCAAGGTGTGTGCGCTGTGGTGAAAATCATACTCATCATGAGTGTAATCAACTACGTGATAAATTACCAGTTTGACCCTTATGTAAGGAAAACCATCCTGCAAACTATCGAGGTTGTGTTATTCATAAAAAGCTGGAACGTATTCGTAGATCACCTCATAGCCATATAATACAGGAAGTTCCAAATCACAATGAATCTATCGAGAAATCATCTCCAAACCTACCAAAAGTTGCTAGTCCCCAGATATCATTCAATAACACACATGCTCAAGTAGCTGCTCGTAATAATTAAACTACTCACAGGACTTCTTCGAAAATATCATTTAAAAATTGAAATATCCCCACCAGTACGCTTCCAAGCCCAACTAACTCCATTTATAACGCCTGAGCAATGTGACACATCAGTGTTTACAACATTTTTTAACGAATTAAAAACTGTAATTAATCCTCTTATTTCATTGCTGTCAACACTTCTAACAGATGTTATTCCTCGATTGTTAAGTAAATGATTCCAATCACGCGGGAATCCCTATTAATCATATGGAATGTAAACGGTCTTAGCAGGCACTTCGAAGAAATCAACCATACAATACATGATAAACGTATAGACATAGCACTTATTAGTGAGACTCATTTCACAAGCAAAACTAAATTCACTAGACCTGACTATATTACCTACAGAGTTGATCATTCCACTGATAAAAGACATGGAGGTACAGCTATACTTATACACAATTCAGTCTGCACTCCAACAACCCAGATGTTAATACTGAGGAATTTAGCTTTAATATAGCATCAGTATATTGTCCTCCAAAATTCAAAATCTCATCTGATCAGTTTCAGTTACTGTTTAATCAATTCCCTCCACAGTTTATTGCAGGAGGTGATTTTAATTCAAAACACCAACAATTTAAATCACTAACCCACGTGGAATTCAATTTGTCAACTGTGCACTGAAAAATGAGTACATAATTACATCCCAAGGCAACCCACGTACTGGCCAACAGCTAATAACAAGAAACCCGATATTCTAAACATATACATTTCCTCAAAACATTTTAAAAATCCTATTAAAATAAATAATTATTTTGACATCTCACTCGCCTTTATTGTTAACAGTATATCTACGATCTCATATAAGGCTCCAGTAAGGCTCTACATACACGAAAGTTAACTGCGATTTGTTCCGTGAACTGTTAAATCAGAATGCATCGTTAGATGTGCGCGTTCAGAACACTGATGAAATTGATTCTGAGGTTCGAAAAATTACATCAGATATCCAGCATACTATTTGGACTGCTAGCAATAATTCCTTCAAGTAAAAATCTATATAAAGGTATAATGTACCCATCTACATTAGGCAGCTGATTACCGATAAACGAGCTGCCAGACATGAATGACATCGAACTAGATACTCATCTTCTAAACACCAGTATAAAAAATTATGTTCCATTCTTAAAATGTAACTCCGCAATCTCAGGAATGAACAGTTTCAAAACTACACTGCATCCTTATCAGTAACAAATAAAAGTTTATGACGAGCTGCAGAATCAAGAAGGTTCTCATTCATTGCAGTTAGATAATGGTGCTTAGACTAAATCAACTGAAGAGAAATCTGCAACTTTTGCAAAATATCTCTCTCAAGTATTTACTCCTCATCAGGACAATATTGATAATCAACATGCTAATTTAGTCCAGCTGATGTAAAATACACAATACAACGCTTGAAAACTAAAAAAGCTCCGAGGTTTGATTCTGTCACTTCTGAAATTCTTAAAAATCTATCAAAACGAGCTATCCTCCTACTTACATATATATATATAATTTTTTTTTTATCCTACAACTAACTTCTTAGAAGCTATCTAGTAGATCTTTATATGAGAAATGTGAAAGAGTAGAATTCGAGAGAAGAGGGATGAGAGCAAACAAGAAGGGGAAGTTAAGGAAGAACAAACGTGAAATGCCATCATCCACTGATGAGCAATTCCTACTGCTTATAAAATTAAGAATTTTTTCACGCTGTTCTTCTCTCTAGCCGTCTGACTTCTTCGGAGTTATCCATCAATGCAATCGCTAACGGATTATCGTGATACTCCAGTCTGTGAAGGTACTTCGTCGCCTCATCTGATATTACTTCTAAGATATACCTCACGTCGAGATCGGTATGTAACGTTTTATTTGAAATGAACCAAGAGGCGTTCGTTATTGTACACTGTGATGCAACTCTCACATCGTCTACCTATACAGTTAATACAATTATTATTATTACAGTTATTAAATTATATTATTATTATAACTATATTTAATTATTATTATAATTGTTAAAAATGTAAATTATCTATATATACATATATTTATATTGTACACGTTACCGACATTCTACTTGAACTCGATTGTCCAGCTGAGATGCCACGTGGGATGGCCCACGACCGTTAATTGAATTTAAATAATAAAATAGAAACAAAAAAAAACGTTTTTTTCCTTTTATTAAAATTTATTCTATTTATGAATAAAAACAAATTGCGAATTTTTTATATCTTATATTATTACAATTTTTACAAATATAAATACGTATATTACAGAATTTTATAAATTATCTGTAAAATTGACGGAACTTTCCCTGGCTTGGATGGAAGTGACCTCAACTTCGCGATCAAAGTCCCAACGATCCATCCTATCCAACTGTTGAGCCTAAACGAAACTAACCTGACTGATCTACTCACTTTTCTAACAGTCTAGCTCTCCAGAGCACTGGAGGTGCTGCAGTTGTCTTATTATTATTATTATTTTCTATTAGCTTATTCTTGGCAAAATGAAGGTTTTTTGTATTTATTTTTTCTACAGATTTTTCTCTTCCTGAATGTATTTTGTTTTTTTTTTCAACAAAAAAAAAAACTGATAATTCGACTAAGGAAAAGTTCTGTCATTTCTTATATTAAAAAAAAAAATCAATTGAAAATTAGTTAAATCACGAATATTTATTTTCTTAAAGAAAACACAAAGCTTTTCGGCATTTACGCCATTATCAAGTGAAATATTTTAAAACATCAAAATTTTAAAAATATAAATTAAATATAATTACTTAAAAATATGCGATGGTGATTATAAATATATGCTCCAAAAATGCTGTCTGCTTCTGTTCTATTTTTTGATTTGTTGTAATTTAATATCAATATATTTGTTTATTAATTTTGTTTTTTTATATTAATTTTTTCTTCAATACTATTTTCCGGATTCTGTAAAAGTTGTGTACTGGTGGAATTTTAAATTTTTCATTAACTGTTGCGATGTATGATGTCCAGAAGTAAAATATAAAATATAAAGATATACGAACGCAAAAATTTTTTAAAAACACAATTTTACAAGTAAAATGAAAATAAATATTAAAAATCTGATATTTCTTATTTTCTATGGCTATTTTTTAGATATATATATATATCTTATATTTTTATTATTAGTACAGCGGCCAGCAGTAACATATAAATACTTGCACTTCTACAATTGTATATGGTTCTAGTAATTGTCTAAATTCGTTATTTTGGCGAAATCCTCCGATTTCTCTTTTGGAACTAGCCAATCAGAAAATTCGAAACTGTTTCTTTTAATCTTCGACTAAAAGACCGAAGGCGCCCATTTTATTAGGTCTATTTTCACTTCCTTTTGTCCGCACCTGCTACGCCAATTATTATATTATTTATACATATTCTTCTTACTTTTTATATATATTACCTTAGACGGTTAAAAATCAAGAGTTACGCAGAAGATATACAGTACTGATGCAACTGTTTGATCGACGATCAAAATGAAATATCAAGAACAAAGTCCTTCTACATAGTACTGTATTAAAAACAATTTGGTTATATGGATCAGAATTATGGAGTTCGTGCAAGTCATCTAATATGAAGCGCATACAATGCACGCAGTCAAAAATCTTAAGGAAGATAATTAATGCTGCGTGGTTTGTATCAAATAAAATCATGCATCGGGATTTGAACGTATCAATAATAGCAGAGGTAAACTAGATACAGAAAATTCCACAAGCTAACCTGCAATAATAATGTCCTGATATCGGCCTTGGCAGAACGTCAATTACTAGGCAACAGAAGATTAAAGCGCCGCTGGCCTCGGCATATGTTGAAACGTTTAAGATGTACATTGTTATCGGGAGTGCGCTCGTTGAAACGCTTCTCCTTACATCCTCGATAAACTATGCTCATTCAGCTGTTTTTCTAAACAGTTTGCGCGTATACGAAGAATTAAAAAAAAAAAATTAATGTTTAATTCATCGAGTGACAAATGTTAATTTTATATATATTGGTGGGCAATTTATGCGACTACTTTTACCTATACATATTTTGTTGTATAGGATAAGTAGCGTACAAAGCAATTATAATATGACACCAACGCAATTAAACACACATACACACACACACACCCGGGAGAAAGGACTGTAATCGCTTTGTAGTCACGACATAATGCAGCCCTGCGTGTTTTTGTAGTGTATACTAGCGAAATATATATATGTTTATTCGCACCATAGAGGCGTTTGAAATGTATTTTTAGAGGCGGATGATAAGAATACCATGGACGGCAAAGCGATCTAACATCTCAATATTGCAGGAGCTTGGAATAAATATACGGTTGAAAGACATGGTACAGCAAAGGATTGTTAGTTATTTAGGGCATATTTTCGGGAATAATGGTCTTGAAAAGCAGATTATACAAGGCAAGATGGAAGGTACCAGGAAACGTGGGGGAACACCGTTAAGATACATTGATCAAATAAAGCAACTGGTCGGAATACCACTATGTCAGTGGATAAGATTGGTCGAAGACAGAGCAAAATGGCGCATAATTGATCAGCAGATCGGTTCATCAAACTCTCGATGCTCGTATCGAGTGATCGAAGAAGAATATATATGTTTATAAAACAAATATAAAATGGTTATATTTTTTTTTATTGCCTATATTTAGTTAATAGGCATCGCACTACATAATCAGAACAAAGTAATTATTATGAAATATTTTAAATCATTTTTTACAAATTCTGTTAAATGATTTATTTTATAATGACTTCTTTCAGAATACTGGAATTTTATAAAACAACTGACGATATTATCGAAAGCGGGTTTGTAAATATTCAGAATGGAATTTGTTACTTATGCGCTGAAAATAATAAAAATGATTTGCAAAATGTAAAAGATATATCAACGGGTCAATCAGAATTTTTAAACAACGCGTTAAAAAGTAAACCGTCATACGCAAAACTCGTTGATAAATACGTTGCAACTAAATAATGCAATTTTCTTATCGATAGAATATGATCTTATTTGGACAACGGTAAGATGAGAGTAATAAGAAATTGAATATACTATTCATTTCATGTTTGTCTGTGTTATTTTTTTTTTTATAGATTAAATCGTTTAAACTGTTATATCTTAATAATATCGTTCATTTTCAAAGCTGTGACTATTTAGGTTAATTTAAAGTTCGGTCGATTTTTCCGGATTTTCCTAATAAATTATGTATACATATACGAACGAATTTTATGGCGTTGTCAGATTATACTGATGAATCATAAAGATGATCTGCAGGATGGAATGTTTTAAATGTTTAAACGGTTTCTTTGTGCATCGTATTTAGACTAGATGATGAAAAATGTATTACTATTCCATCGAATTCGTCATTTATAGTATAGTGTACTGTATTAATCATTTTAAAGACATTGCGTCGATATGTTGCTAATATTTCAGTTATTTTTAATTTTTAGTACCTGCTTATTTATAGAAGTTATGTTTATTTTCTGTATTTTATTTCGGTACTGCATGTACGACTGTTCAGAGGAAATATAAAATGATCAGGGTTTTTTTGTGAATATAATTTTTGTTTCTGCATCAACTACGGCGATTGCAAACATGTATAAACCATCATCGCCATCATAGGATGATGATGATGATCGTTTTATATATATAATTTAACAATTTAATTAACGTCAATCTAATTTATTATTCATATATGTGATATAAATTTAATAAATAAATATAAGTATTTTCAAAATAATACAATTATTTATTAAATCGAATATTTTCTTCTTACGTGATTCTGTTGACGACTTTATGTCATCGAAACATTTAGACGATCAAAATTACTAAATGATTTCTATAAATAATGGCAGAACTGCGTGTGCTTTTAACTAACAAAACTTAGCCATTAAAATAATCGAATATAATAATATTACAAATAGTCTTACATAACCGTATTAAGAAATTACATACATATTACTTAATACATTATAGAAAATTATCTGGAATACAAATATAAATTTAATTACAACTGCGAAAAGCGAACGTGTTACCAATTACTATTTTTTTTTTTTTTTTTTTAATAAAATAAAATATGTATATACGAAAAATATTTATAAATATAATCCTTCTGGTGTACCCTCTTTCTTACGATAAAGTACATTTTCTTTGGACTTTTTGAAGTCTTCATTGGTGACCTTCATTCGGCGTTCTCGCAATGCCATTAACCCAGCTTCAGTGCATATAGCCTGTTAATCCGTAAAATATTTTTCATCCGTAATATTTATCCGATCATATATTAAAGATTAACGTATGAGGCAATTACGTTATAACAGCTAACATGACGATTTAACAATAAAAGCGATAATAGTTATTCGATATAAACTGAAATTATCACTCGGTCTATACAACTTAATGTAATATGCAATGTAGTTAATATAAAAGGAATAACAGAAACGAATAAACAAATAGAAAACTTTTCTTCATCATTACGCGTGTGTTTTCAAGTATAACCAGAAATTTATTATGTAATTTTATAAATTAATATATCCAAAGTTCCTCATTCCTGATTCGGGTGACCATAATGGAGTGCATCTACATAAGCGACTCATATTGTAAATTTAATATTAAAATGAAGACGGAACCAATATAACAAAATGTGCCGATTATATCTGTTCAACTGTCGAAAGTTACACCAGATATAAAGTGTAAACTATTACCTTTATAAGCAGATTATAAAACCGATTTGGATATACGGTATTAAACTTTAGGGTTGTGCTAAAACGTTAAATCGCAACAAGATTGAAGCAAAATATTATACTACGTGCAATAGTAGACGCGTACCTATTTTCACGTAACGACCACTGACATAGAGTCCTCGGTGTGACGAACTACATGTTAGACACCTTAGTCGCAAAAAGTACATTTAGATATAGAAATGTAGATACTTTGTATATGGTAATTTATATCTCTTAATTTTAAAAGGCATTCATATTGTTAATTAAAATAACATTAAGTAAACTTAATAAATTATATTTAAACAAAGTAAATTTAACAAATGATGATGTAAAAATGAATAAATGAACAAAGCAGATGAAGTGCAACAATTTAAATTATAAATGTAAAAGACATAAATAAATAAAGTGACGGTACAAAGTGCAATAAGAGAAATAGACATTGCAATAAGAGAAATAGACATGTTAATATTAGAAGAGGTAAACATTAGTGAAAATGAAATAAATCTGTATAACATAGAAAGGCAAGATAAAGTAGCTAACTAGCATGAGAAAGAAAAAAAGTACGTGGAACTAACATATATTAGGCGAGGGAAAAAACATTCAAACAAAAATTAACAACATAAATCATCATTGCATTGATTATATATATATATATATATATATATATATATATATATATATATATATATATATATAATCACCATCTAAGTATGTGAAAACATATGTAAATAAAATTAAAGACACATCAAAAATATTTTAAAAAATAAGAATAAGTGACATAAATGTAAATACTAAATTGAATAAATGTAATATATGAAAGTAAAATGTAAGGTTATACAAGAAAGGAATAGAACAAACGTTGATCGCAAAACAACAAAAAATATATACTAAATATATGTGTGAAAATACCAGAATACAACATGGTACGAAACAACAATAGATAAGATAAAATCGATAAAAGTATAGTAAAAGACTGATGGATTAAAGATAAAAGTACTACGAGGAATTGTAATTAAATCAAGAAAGGATTTGAAAGGATATATAAAAAATATGAAAAAGGAACAGACTGAAAAGTGAATAAGAAATAAATACGAATTAACGAATGGATGACAGAAGAAATACTATAATTGATAGCAGGACGTGATAAGAAGTATAAAACAAAATATTCGGAGCATAGTAATTAGAAAATAGTATGAAATCATTCCAGATAAAACAATCACACAAATAAGGAAGCAGAAAAACGTGCCAAAATGTAAATAAAATAATTTGAAAAGAAAACCTACAAAAAATTAACAAAGTGGTACAAAAGTATGCGTGTAAAGACAGAGGTAAAAAAAAAAAAATAGCAAACAACTTTAACAATGTTTTTAAAAACTAATAGATAACATTGAACATACAGAGCCACGTTAAGATAGCACTGTTTCAGGAAATGACAAATATGTGTATACGAAAAGCAAATAAAGTAAATAATACACGAGTTAATTGTCGAAAAATTATATGGTTATCATTAAAACTAACTGATGTAAAAGTGAAATAAACAGACCACTACATGAGATACCAGAACAAATGAAAAACATAATTAATAAAATCAATATATAAAAGGGATGATCATAATGATTACAAAAATTATAGACCAATAGTCATAACCTAACAATGATAAACGTAAATTTAACGATCCTATAAATATTTGGAAGATTTGTAGACAGACATCGATGGTGAAGTGTGCAAACGGGATATATAGAGAAAAAGATAAAAACTGTGATACAATCAGTGTATACTTTAAGAAAATACGTAAACAAAAATACATTGAAAATGGTATATTACACATTTATTGAACCAAGACTATGATACAGTATACAGGCATTAGGTGTAGCCAGAAAAACATACATAAAAAAAAAGATGAAAAGGTTACAAAAACATATTTCAGATCAATTACAAAACATGAAGAAAAAATACAATATTGAAAGACAAAATGCGTTGAACGCAAGTAATGTTGTATTTTATTATAAAAATATGGGGACGTTTGATAGTAAGACAAATTAAGTAGAAATGAAGAGAAACAAATGAACTGTTTAAAGGAAACCATTAAATTTTAAGGTAAATGACAAAATATGGAGGACAAGTATATTATAACAAAAATATCAAATTAATTACCAGATGAAATACTACAAGAAAAACTAACCGGAAAACTTGCACAAAAACAGGAAAATAGACATTACAAGAAAACTGATTAAACATGTTCTGGAATCATAGACGAGAGTTAATGTGAGCAAATAAGTATAAGTTGTGAATGTGAATACATAAATTATATAAACTAGTCGACTGTGTTTATAAATATAATTACTATATAAAGAATATTTTTATTTTAAATAGTTTCGTTTTAAAAACAGATGTATTTTTTAAAAAACAGATGACCATTTATTATTTAAAAAATAATATAACGTTTGAACAAACTACCCCCATATGTTCTCAAATAGCAAGAAAAAACGTGAAGACCGATCGTAGTTCACTTTGTACGTCATTTATAAATTAAAAACAATCAAGTAAGAGAGAAGGATAGTCTAAGTATAAACTTGAAAAGGGGGGAAAAACAGAGTATTAATAAAAAGAAGTCGAACAAGTATAGAATATACATAAATACTTAGGACAATTGGTTAAGTCGTATAATTGCATTTACCCGAAAAAAATATCGGTGACTCAAGCATATTTAAATTTTTAATTTGTATCTTAGTATACAGTCGTTAGTCGTGGACGATTGCAAATAGCACAGAATTAAATTACTACAAACCAGAACGCAATTAAAACATCTACAATGGGAGTTCAATTAAGACATAAAATTAATAAGAAAATTATCGAAAATAAATTAAAATTTAAGTACGTATTCACCTGGGAAATAAGAAAGAAAATTATTGTAAGAATTGATTCGAGATGGACTAAGAAAATAACTGATTAGAGTAATTATTTTGAGAAAAGGAAATCCGAAATAGGATAATAAGATGATGTAGTTAAAACTTTAAAATACAAACAGCATCACCCAGTGACTTCTAACAGACTAGAGTGGGTTAGATTGAGGGAAAAAACCTTGCCGGTTTCAGGGACTAGAATTTAAGTTATTTGATGATTTTATATTTGTCACATCGCTGACATTTCGAACAAAATGTTTATTGTGAATATCTGTGTAATCAGTCTAATCTATATTCTCTGTACAATTAATGGATAAAAGATCTCATATTTCAACTTAAATTGTCTGCTATTTAATTAAATAATAATAAATACGACCGCATCTGATAACGTAAATCTTTAAAAAAAAAAATGTATAAACTACGAAAATAATTTAATTTGAAACGAAAAAATGAAAAGAGCTTTTACCTCGTTCATTTGTTATTTAAATTATGAAAATTTGTATAACGATAAAATCGGTTCATTTGTGATAACTATAAAGTCAGTTCACTTTAAATGGATTACAAAACGTACGCAAAAATTTGAATAAGATTTCAAATAAGAAAAAAAATTATAAACGTTTACTTTAATATCGGCTCCGGATAAATCATCTTTTGCCATAATCAATTCCTGTAAATTTACGTCATCCGCTAAAGTCATACGCGAGGTGTGAATGTTAAAGATGCGTCTTTTAGTTTTTTCGTCCGGCAAAGGAAATTCGATTTTTCGATCGATTCGACCGGGACGTATTAAAGCGGGATCTAACGTTTCAATTCTGTTCGTTGCCATTATAACCTAATTATTCGGAGAGAATTTTAACTGTATACGTGTCGAGTTACAATCAAATGTTTGTTATTATTCTTATTGTTGCCAAAATATTAAAAATCAATATCTTAATATTCCATTTTATCAAATTTCATTACAACATTCAGCATGTTTTTTAATCTGTAAGTAAAATTACGTTATTTTCCCGTTTAACAGAATAAAATAAAAACCACTTCTTATTAGAATATATAGAAAAATCTTATTTATATAAAGAGTAATGCATTTTTTATACAAAGAGTAATGCATTTTTATTTTGAAAATGTAATTAACGTTTGTACGAATTTATACTATCCGTTTGCCGTCCATTGCGAGGTGTATAAAATCCAAGAAACAATCGTACCTGAAACATTTCTTCCCTTAGTCACTTACCGTGTCTGTAAAATTATGGTTATTGACTTTTTGTTTTAATTTATGGGTAATTTTAAATATAATAAATGCTGAAAAATGTTTGAATAACATTTACATAATAGTTTATCGCATCAAAAAAAGTCAATGCGACAAGATGTTAGACGCAGTATCGTCAACATATAAATATTAAATAACACGTTCAGTAAGAGGGAAGATCATTTATGTATAAAATAAAAATTTAGGATCATAGATGCCTCCCGGGGAACTCTTCCTGTATCGTATTTTTTATTTTATTTTAATATATTTTTTAATTATACATAAAACTATTAAATAAATCGGAAATCCAAACTTAATTTAAAAATAAATAGCACTATCAAATGCTTTTCTAAGATCAATAAGTAACAATCCATTTACTCTGATTAATATTATCAGTGATATCGCGTACTGCGTTGTCGTACTAAGTATAGGTCTAAACCCAAACAGTATTTTCGTTATTGTTCATTTAATCTTATTAAAATATGTTTCCAGCAACATAGGGTAGACGTAACCCTCTAGTCGTTGTAGTATGCTTAAATTTAAACATTTATCGTATAGTACATTCTTCATATTGTTAAATACTGATCGCACTCGGACTCGTCTACTTTTAACTTCGGTATCTAGATCTAACCGGTCTGTTATGATGCAGCAAGATATTTAAATTTGTCTACCCTCTTCATCATTTCATTAATAATTATAATTGAAGCCTGATTAATTTTTCCCATCATCCATATTGTTTAACATTAATATGCAAGTTGTATGACTTCCTGAGTTAAATTTATTAGCAGCTACTGACAATTCATCTGCATATCGAATATTATTGATCACTCTCTCGCTAATTTTAATTCCATATATCGCATTGAAAATTGCTTTTCTGGAGACTTGTTCGCAATACAAATTAAATAGCAGGGGGAAAGTACGCTGTCTTACATCTGGCTGTATCTCAAACTTTATATTATACGTGTGAGTGCTTAAAGTCAACTCAGCTTGTTGATTCCTGTAGAAGTTGTTGATTATCTGTAGGTCGTTCTTGTCGATTCCAAATAATGTGCGTACAAAATTTATAAACTCTCACCCTATATACGCTAAGCTTAATCCTAACCGCTTCTACCTATTTGGTTTTTATTTTAGATAACTAATAGTTATGGATTTTTAAAAAAAAATGCCGTCACTAGTTTCGATGTTATCGTTACAAATAATATAATTTCTTACATTAAGAGGAACATCATCACTTCGCCTCGTTTCAAAAATGCATACCATATTTATATTATTACTAATTAAAAAGCAATTTAATTATAGCATCTTGTTTCTAATAACTGAATTTGCATTCCAGTTAACAATTTTAATAATATTATTTAAGTTAGACATGGGAAAATTTGAAAAGGATTTTATTACATTAATAACTCTGACTCTATTTATATTACTCATGAATTTGAAATAAACGGATATTTACATGAAAGTATACATTCGATAACTATAGCAATTATAAGAAATATATCAGATCCATTACTTAATCTAAAATGCGAGATTATAAATTTTAAACTGTTAAATATTTAGTTTAAACGTAGTGATTTAAATGCTGTTAATACTGTAGTTGTTTCGTTCACTTTCATTATTTAATATTTCATTTCCAATTTCCAAGTAAAGCTTCATTTTTTTTTTTTTAGAGTAGATTTTTTGTCATTGATTTTTTACTATGATAATTATATGTAATATTACTACTACTATTATTAGTATTTGTAGCGTTCTTTTAGCTAATTATATACTTACTGTAGTTTTATTATTAATAATAGAATCAGATATATACCATTTCATATTACTGAGATCTTAGAATTTGCAGTGTGATCCCCATTATAATTTTAACACTTTAATACCGAGCCATGAATACTAATTTTAATAGAATGTGGTCCGCTACATTTTAAACAGTTATATACAACGTGGTCCAAGGCCTGAAAATTTTAAAGTCTCTTGTTATCCATGTGTTTCTATGATTAAAAAAAAAAAAAAAAAGCGGATTACTAAAAGTGTTATTTGTATTTATATATTCGAGAATTTTTTTTTAATTATTCAATTTGAAACATATTATTAGACAGTTCATCCAAGAAATGATTATTTTGTTTTATTTAAAATAATTTTTAAAAAACCACTCCATATTTTATTCTATAATTGTCGGTTTATACAGGTAAAGAGAAGGACAACGTTTGGAATTATTGAAACGTGATAAATCTGATCTTTGAAAACCCAAAATTTAATGAAGAACACAATTAAATAATATTTCAACTTAAACAATCCAAACAAGAAGTATTATCATGTAGCTATGCGGCAACTCTCTTTTAGCGCGGTATCAACATGTTTCACATGGACCGAATGAAACCATATTGGGCACGCATACTTCGCAGCTGAGTAGCATAGCGCCAGTACTGATGTCCGCAGGATATGCGGGATAGAGCTGCAGACTAGCTTACGTAGTGTGCTATTCTTGGCTGCATCTTCATTTTTGTCTTCAGGCAGTGTTTTTTGAAGGATAGTATTCTATCAAGAGTAACTCCGAGGTACATGGGGCATTTATTGAAGTCCACTTTTATCCCTTGCCATGTTATTTTTAGGTGTCTAGCGTCTCTATTTCTTAGGTGAAAAACAATGCACTGAGTTTTTTTTTATTTGGTTTCAGGTGTCCACCTCCAATTCGACGGCAAATAGCTGCCAGTATTGACAAGAGCAAGCAGGAAACAGATACACGACATATGATGTTTGGACATAAATCAGCTAAATGAAGGTTGAAGTCTCGCAACAGTTTTATGGCAGTTATCAAGCCACTGACAATAAGTCCTGAAACTGACCGACATAATGCCTGGAAAGAAGAACGGTCGAAGAAAAAACGCGAACTATGGATTAAACCCAAGGAGCACCTTCCGCCAGGAGTCGAACTAAAATACGGAACATGGCGTTCACTAAACAGATTATGAACAATGGTTGGTCGAACAAGAGAAAACATGAAGTGTAAAATCTCTGACAGCTCTTCCTGTATATGTGGCGAGGAGCAATCTATCCAACATATTTTCATCTGTAGTAGCTGCCCACATAGGTGCGGTTTCAACGACCTACTACAACTAGATGGGAACAGTGTCGCGTTCGCAGAGTACTAGGCAAACACTGTGTAACGCATAAAGAACGTTCCCCTGACACGAAGAAACAGAATATTGCGGTTAAAATATTTGTAATCATTTTGAGGAAATATTTCTTTATTTTATTTGAATAAATATGTTGTTGTGTATTCAATGAAAATTTTACGTTTATGCACTTTCAATTATGTAGTGTATTTTGATTTTGCAGTGCGTCACAGTATGGACAACGTTTAATAATCATATAAAAAAAAATATCTTACTTTCACATCTCCGCGAGAATCAAACCCATCTAACTGATTTAGTAACTCTAACATAGTACGCTGAATTTCTCGTTCTCCCCCTGAATTAGAATCATATCTTTTAGTACCGACAGCATCAATTTCATCGATAAATACAATTGACGGCCCGTGTTCTTCCGCGACACGAAATAACTCTCTAACCAATTTCGGTCCATCTCCCTGTTTGTATAATCGCAAATAGAATTTATAATTTTATAAACAATGATAAACTATAGTCAGATATTTCAGAGAATCAAATATTATTACATCAGAGTAAGTAAACTACGAATTTAAACGAATCTCAATAGAAACCATAATTTACTTTTTTTTTGTCTGTGTGTATCCACAAGTTGCTTTTACATTTTCGTTGAGAAACACAAAAACAAAGTGAGGTGCAATTATTTTCTCCAAGTATTCAATTTAGATGACAGTTTGAGATTTGTAAATTAAATTTTAAAAACAAGACAACTAAAATTTTAACCGTTTGATCGTTAGACACTTCTAAAGTTTGTTGGTATTTTCTTCGTTGTAAACATGTAAATTTTTTGTTTTTTAATTAACATGGTTTACGCCGAAAAAATTGTGTTTTTTGTAGCTTTAAATTACTCGGAGATCTAAACTTTGTTGTATAAATCGTAGACCTATTTTGTACTTAAAGAATAGCAAAGCAAAAAACATTATATATATATGATAATACGATACTTAAACTGCGAAAAAAAATTGTACAAATGAAAAATCAAAGAATAATATCTAACATTTTTATCTTACCAAATATTTCTGTATCAACTCCGAACCAACAACGCGTAAAAAAGTTGCTGAAGTTTGATTTGCAACTGCCTTAGCGAGTAATGTTTTGCCAGTTCCTGGAGGTCCATATAGTATAACTCCTTTAGGCGGTTTAATACCCATTTCTTCGTAATATTCCGGATGCGTTAAGGGTAATTCTACAGATTCCTTTATTTCTTGAATTTGAGTATCCAGTCCTATTTATAAAAATTTCAAGTCAGTTGAAATATATTCTTAATAAATATACAAAATTCCTTGTTCTGAATATTTCAAATAGATACTGCATTTGTTAAATTAATACGAAATAGATACGTAGGAATGTTGTACCCGCACAAATTTTGACATGAATATAAGAACTGGACGTAATAAACTACAAAAAATATACCGCCAATATCTGCATATGTTTCTTGCGGAGCCTTATCCAATTTCATAACCGACACCATCGGATCTGTATCGTCTGATAATACACCCACTACTGCGTGAACCTTAATAATTAAACAGCATAAATTTTAAAAAAAAAAAAAAGTTATAGCAAAATACACAAACAAGAAACTATCAACATAACAAAAAAAAAAACTTCGTATAAATTATCGCGATTAACGGCAGTTGTTATATTCGACCTTTTATAATTTTGAAAATTTTTGACCCGCTGAAATTCATAATAATATTTACAAACTTCTTACGTTATGATCAAAATGTGCAGACATAAAATTCTGATATAAAATAAATTCAAGTACTGAAATAATTAATCAAAGGAAAGTAATAAATGAATTCTACGAATGTACTTTATGATTCAAAAGCACCGAGCACCCTGGTTCCAACTGTTCCTTATCGACAAAGGAAAGAATGCTAACATAATGTTCGCTTCCTACAGATGTAGATACAATTGCATGATTATCGTCAATTATTTCTTCCAACGTACCGACAGACATGGGTGTACCTCTCAGATCGTCCACCTTTGATCGTTCTTCCTATTAGAAGTAATATAATTTATTAATTACAAAATTTTAATGAAAGAACGATATTTAAATAATTATCTACTCGATTAAAAAGTGTACAATAGTTGATGTTATGTTAAATACATGGATGCGCGTATTATACAATGAGGTGAAGCAGTAATTACGTTTTGTCGGATACTATAATACATTTCAGAACAAGAGTGCAAATAGCAAACTATTTTGTTGGTTTTAATTCAAGTTATATTTTAGTTGAAAATCGCAAAAATTCATGTAAATATGCATATGAAAGCGACTTGTTCTCTGATAATTAATCCAAACGCAAAACTGAAGTCACGTCATTCTTTATTCTAATATTGATATGATAAATAAAACACTTTCAGCAAGTTAACGTAGTCTACTTCAGAAAAAGAAACCGCACTATAAAGTAGTAATGAATAAAATATTTTTCTTTGTCCTTAAATTAATAATTATCATAACATTAATTTTAATATTAGGCATACTTCATTTTTTTCTTCCTGCGGTTTTAGACGTTCCTGATTTCTGATATACTCTTCTTCCATTAATAAGTAATCTTTAATTCGTTCCAACTTTAGTAATCTTAATCTACAGCGCGTATGTGGGGTAACTGTGTTAAAACATATATTTGAATAATCACAATCACTATTAAGTTAAATTTATTTTATGACGTGAATAAATAAAAACAATTATGACGTAATTTATTCGCGAGAAAAGGATAGTTTTGAAAGGAAATGAAGAAACTTCGTCAGAAAAGTATATCACCTGTTTAAACATAATGAAACTATGTACAAATTATACTATTAACTGTGGAACTTTAATGATTCACGAGTGATTTTCTAGCGGTTATTCAAAATAACAAATTTCTATCTGTTTAAGAAAATAACCATTGTATTAACCTTCATAGCGAAATAAGTATTTAGATAGATTGGATTCAATAATAATCGCACGTACAAATAACATTCCAGTAATTAATAATGCACCTGAAGGCAATTTAATCGCAGCGTCAGGTCCTTTAGTTCGCTTTCTTCTTCTTCCAACAGTTGTAGGAACTGGTGGTTCATATTTCTTCTTTTTATCCTTTTCATCTTTCTTGTCGCTACCACCTGAACCTCCTGGTCCACCGGATTGATTTTGACCCTATGGCAAAAACACTAAACAGTTCTATATTTATATTACGATGTATACTGAAATACCGGTTTACAATATAATGATGAAGACACGTTACAACTAAAAATCATAAAAACTCACCATGACTTCTCTATACTCGATATAAATTTACGTTCAATATTAATAACAAACAGAAAAATATAATTTTTACGAATCATTCAAATTAATTTTTTTGACTTTTTGCATTGTATTTGCATTGTAACTTTTAAAAAAGCATAATTACAAAAATTATTCTTCCGCATATTATATAAATCATTTTAGCTAGGCAATAAATTTATATTAAATTCTGAAATCCACTAATATTTTATTCAAACTATAAACTGGATTTTATTCGTGTTGTAAAAAAGAAATTGATTCGAATGGTTCAACTGACGAAGTCAAAAAAAAGCGCAGACGGCTAGAAGCATATTGTTTGTTTTTTGTTAGTTTAATAATTTTAAACGATGCCGCTTATTTGAACTATTCATTATTTATTATGAGTACCACCCGATTATATAAGAATTATATGCAGTTGCTGAAAAAATGGCCTATTGATGAAACTAGAAAAGGAAGGTTCGACTTTTTGATTTTGTAAAGTATATTTTATACGTACAATTCTTTAGCATAAAATTTAACTGAAATGAAATAATGTTTAAACCCGAATTACATACATTAAATCAATAAATGTCTTTTTAATTTGTATCACTTTACTATTAATGAAACAATTTAATTTATCGGTATTACAAAAAAGTAGTCGCTAAAATTATCATTATTGAAAACTTTACAACCTGTTTAACAATTTTCCGATTTTATAAAATTTGTCCTACTATTTATTTATATAATGTAACAAATTCGTATACGGTTCACACGACTACGCTATTGTTTTTTACAGGGATTTAGGGGAATATTTACGCGAAGAAGTATTAAAAGCATTTTCTCAGGATAACGCGACTAAACTAGATTTAACTAAATGCGAAAGAAATTACGCAGCTTTAACTAGACTTTCTAAAGATTATTATAAAAACCTATATCCTAAAACTTCAGCATTTTCCGCGACCGCTTTAGATAAAGAAGGTTGTAAACGATATTTAACGAACGAATTTTTAGAACATGGAGAAAAGGGAACTATCGCGTATTACATGGAACGTATTAAAAATATCTTTAAAAAACCGAAATAATTACGGTAGTAACGGAAATTATCGGAGTAGCGGTGTTTTACGCTTATCGATTCGACTTTTAAGTCAGGGATATAAACAAGACGTACCGCAACAGACGATGTTGCAACGATCGAGCGATGTCCATATACCGGTGCTAGCGAACGAAGCGATAAAACTGTTGAAAGTACCTAAAAACGGCGGCTTCATTATCGACATGACGTTCGGAGCGGGCGGTCATACGAAACAAATTCTTCAAGAATCGCGCGACGTCAAAATTTTTTGTTTAGATCGAGATCCGGTAGCGTATAATTACGCTCAAGAATTGAAACGACAACATCCGGATCAAATATATCCATTGTTAGGTAAATTTAGCGATCTGCCGACATTACTGAAACCGTACGGTATCCGTCAAAATTCAATCGACGGCGTATTGTTCGATTACGGTTGCTCGTCTATGCAATTTGACGACGGTTGTAGAGGATTCGCAATTAGTAAAAACGGTCCTTTAGACATGCGAATGAATCAAAACGAAGATTGTCTAACGGCGGCCGAAGTATTAGAAAAAGCGAACGAAAGAGATTTGCACGATATATTGAAGTATTACGGCGAGGAGAAAATGTCTCGAAAAATAGCCAGATCTATTATCGAAACGAGATACACATTTAGACGACTAAAAACGACCAAAGAATTATGCGATCTAGTCGTCTCGGTAGTCGGTACCGATGTACGATTAGATAAATTAGGCAGATTCGCACATGCGGCTACTAAAACTTTTCAAGCGTTACGAATCTTCGTTAATAACGAATTGAACGAGATAAATTACGGTATAATTTTAGCTCATAAATATTTGAAAATTGGAGGTCGGTTAGTAGCATTGTCGTTTCATTCGTTGGAAGATACCATAGTAAAACGGCATATAATGGACAACGTGACGAAAAATTTGGCCAATAAATTGCCGTTGAAATTTTACAGTTGTACGATGTTTCACGATGAACAGTCTCTGTTAACATTGTCGCAACCGTCGTGGTCTCCGATAAATAAGCACGTAATTACACCGAGCGAATATGAAATGCACGTCAATCCGAGGAGCAGATCCGCGAAATTACGAGCTTGCATTAAAATCGGTTAGAAAACGTATTTTTTCAAAATATACGTAACTCGTTTGTGTCCATTGTATTTGTACGTGTTATAAAAGCATTTTCGTATCATTTTAACTCCCCTCGTCTAGGTCTATCGAAAGTAAATTGGCAGTAACTTACGTTTTATAAAGAAATTTATAATTTGCAAGTGATGATTATGTAAAAAACAGTTTAGAATATTTAATAACACTTAACGGAATCACTGACGTTATTCTTTCGACTAAACTGTTACAGGATATCGTTATTAAATAAAATTAATAGTCACCGTACGATTAACATATATGGTACACGGCAACATTATATATATATATTTTTTTTTTTTTTAATGGTAAAATAAGTGTCTAGATATTTGATTTTCTACATATTTTTTCATTGTTTCCTCTATACGTATACATATGTTGAAAATAATTGTTGATCACAAACAATATCCATATATAACTTGCTTTTTAATATTGATTGCGATGACTGACAATAAACCACGACAGAAAATCTAATAGAATGTAAATGAGAGACCGCCAATATTCATTCCCTTCCGAATAACGTAACATGTAAATGAAAACATACAGTTACCGTACTCGTAAGATATACCGGAACAAGTGTATCAAGCAGTCACTTGCAGCAAGCCAAGTTGATTCGAATTCCTTGTACTTTTGATGACGTAGAATTCTATAGGAGGAACATATATATAATAGCAATAACTTAAATACCAAAAAATGCAGCATGTTACTTAGAAATATTTAATAATAGTTATGAAACAGATGATCATGTTCAGTAGAATATTTTTTTTTTGGCCCAGTTCCCACCGTCTGGACAGTTTTCAGACTATAAACTTATATTATTAGCCTTAATAAATCGAACGCCACAGTGAACAAGGACCTACTTAAACTTTACCTTAGTTCCACACTTGTGCAGTTGCCAAACCCACTGTCGTATCTGATATACTCATTGAAAATTCCGGGAATCTAGATAGTGTTATAATATTTATTTAATGAAGCCACACAACAGCTAACAGCCAATTAATGGGACAGTTTTTTTTATTAATATATATATTTATTTATTTATTTATAAATTATACATTTAACATATCAACATGAAGCACGTTATCATGTAATGCAAAAAAAAAACATAACAGATAGATACTTTGTATCATTTTAAGTATCGATACATAATAGATCTACCAACAGATAGTTGTAAAAGTTTATGGTTAACCCCAACTGTTTTTATAATGTGGACAAATTGACATTATTATAAGTTGACTGAACATCATTAAAAACATACGACACTTGTTTATAGGTCAGATGATTCTTAATATATAATGTAAAAGACCTTAATGCATCAGTAAAACTAAATCCTTTCCTGAAACTATATTGGGTTATCGACATTTGTTTGAAGTTATAGGCCCACCATTCTAACCTGAACTTCAGAATATTTTCTAACGTTTTCCACTTTACAAGACAATAATAAAATAGGCCCGTATAATTTATGGTCAAGATTTTCCCCCGATTTGAGTATAGGGCAAACATAGCAATTCTTCCACTGAGGGGGAATGTATCCTGTGTTTATAGATTTTTTTTTGTCCCCCATTCCGAACAATTCGCCGGTTGGGGATGTTTATTGCTTAATAACTAGGTGTAATATTGTAGAGGGGCAGAGGACTAGAGTGCTAAAATGAAAAATTATAATTATATAGAAAAGTGCAGGTGTATCTGAAAATAAAATAAAAACATGGTGTGTGTAGTAATCCTCTGCCAGTGTACTTAATATCTAGGGTGGTGACGGGATGAACTAAATAGTCCCGTCACCACCCTAGATATTAAGTACACTGGCAGAGGATTACTACACACACCATGTTTTTATTTTCTTTTCAGATACACCTGCACTTTTCTATATAATTATAATTTTTCATTTTAGCACTGGTGACGGGATGAACTAAATAGTCCCGTCATCCACCATGTGCGTATGTGTGTGCAAAGGTGAATTTGTGAGAATGCGTGATAGAAATTAGAACAATGAACTTAAAAATGTACTTATTGCTAACAAATTTGTACATCTTATATTATTCAAGTGCAAATAAAATTATAAAGAAAACTTCTACAAAATAAATCTTATACAATAAATACATACAATTTTTACAAAGAAAAACAACACGATGTTAAAACAAAATGAGTATATGAAATTACAATTATTTTTTTTCTTTAAAAAAAAAAAAAAAACACAAAAAAAAACTTAAGTAATATAACAAAAATAGTGTAGGCGTATAGTGTATATTGTGTGAGGAGTGCATGTGTAGGAAGTCATTGAGAAGCATAGACCACACTATTGTTTCGGTTTCACGTTTAAATCAAGTGTTAAAGAAAAATAATTTACTATTTTCCGGATTTAAACTTCTTACACATGGCAGACTCCATATACAACAGGAGGTTCTTGGAATTAGATTTGTTAATGGCCATTGGTTCTGTGGAATTAATTCTGAATTGAGACCGAAGTTCGGAGAAATAAGGGCAGTGATATAATAAATGTTCAATGTCATCGACGGCACCACAGGTACACAAGGGTCACTTATAAGATGGAACCTATGTAAATAGGAACCAAATTTTCCATGCCCTGAGAGCACCTGCGCATTATAATATTAGCCACTTTACAACATGTTGGAAAGATCTGGTGTGCAAAGCACTTATTAATGATCGAACTAAATAAATTAGGGAACTTAGAATTTAAATACTTGACGATTTTGTTATTTATTTTATCTGAAGAAGGAGCTTTTTTATTATTAAGCCTCTTCACCAGGATAGTTATGTCATTAGAAGTAGTTGAGGGAACAACTGCTCCAGCAATGGAACTAGTGGAAATCCAACCGCCATCGACCCGAGGGAAGAAATGGTCTAGAAAGGCATTGCATTTTTCAAAATTCTCTGTCAAGTTAGAATTACCTACGGTAATATCTGGAATTATGGTTAATTTGTTCTTATTGAAGATATATTTATAAGGGCGACCCCAGGCAGTGCAATTTTGAATGAGTTGTCGCCAAGCTAAAAGTTTACTTTTTGTAATGGCATTTTTATATTCTTTATTTAATGTCACTAAGGTGGCATTCAAAACAAAGGACTTGAAGATGTTTCTACATTTGTTCTTAGTTTTCCTAACTTTATCAATTTGAGTTTTCAGCCTTTGAAGAGCAGGATTCCACCAGGCAACTGCTGGAGCAGTAATCTCAACATGTGACATATGAAAAATTTTAGATAAATAACTATTAAATTTGGTAATGTTATCATTAACATTTGTGATATTATTAGAATTTTCAATACGTTTTTGAAGGTTGATAATATATTTTTCATTAATATTTTTAGAAAAAAGAGTTAAATCTAATTTTTTAAATGTCTTTGAGTTTTACAAATCTGAAAAGAGGGTAGAGAGAATATTTCGGTGAAATGTTAGGTCAAAATAATTTAGTGAAAAGGTAACCAATTGTTGGATTCTGGCATGAACAATTAAATAATCAATAATGCTCTCCCCGTTGTAGTTACTAAACGTAGGTGTTTTATAATTTTTAATGACTAGATCATTACCGAACAAAAATTCGGTAAAAGTTGTTGAGGTGTCATTGAATGGAACTCTACTCTCCATGGCTGGCAACCTTATATTGAAGTCGCCAACCAGAATAGGTAAATATTTACAGTTGGACTTAATGGTTCTATCCATAAGGTCCAGGTGATTATATTTGGGTTTATTAGAAGATAAATAGCATGCAAGGAACAAGTATTTATTTATAATTATGGCTATAACGTTGTTTTGGTTGAGCAGCAATCTATGGGGGACATCGCGCTTGATTATAAATGCGATTCTATTATTATAATACGAAATAAGATCATAGGGAACGGAGAGAGCACCATTATATAGGTAAGGTTCAGCAATAACCGCCAGGTCACTGCTAGAATCCACTACACTCTTTAAGAAAAGGAGCTGACAAGCATATGAGTTACCTACATTAAGATATGCAAGTTTAAGATCCAAAGTTGGTCTTAGATCTTAAATTTTGAACCGCTTTAACGTAACACGGACAATTTTTGTTTGAGGTAGTGTGGTCTATGCTTGCCATAGACTCGGTGATAATGTCTGTATTACCAAGGGCGCAATCAACATTTTTATAGTTGCACGATTTAGCTATTGAGTTATATAGGCAGTTAACACAGGTTAACTCCTTGTGTTTCGTAATAAATTGTAAATAACTATCTTGGACGCGACAAAATTTTTCAGAGTGTCCAAATCGATTGCATTTCTTGCAGAATCGAGGGTTCAGTGAATCTTCGAATACTAGCAATTCCCATTTTATTCGGATACGTTTCTCTTCAGGTAGTTGCTTATATTGATCCGGTGTGCATCTTATGTACACACGACTCGCTTTTGGTCCTTCGACTTTTGTAACAGAGACTGGTGGCGAGCCAAATGTGTCAATAAAATAATTATTGACATCTTCTACAAAGTTATTTGTTTGGAAGACTACAATTTTGGGATCTAGCAGCTTTTCTTGCTGCACACGGCAGTCTGTTATGCGTTCGTTAATAATTGCTTTCAATTTTTCTGAATCCTGTTTGTCTCTGTATTAATTATTGCGGTGTTGCTATTTAGTTTTTTATAAAAGGTAACTTGCACCTTTTCTTTACTCGGGCAGACTTTTTCTCTTAATTGCTTATCAAACTTTTCCACGTTATCCATTTTAATTATAAGTTTATTCTTATTTACTTGTTTCTTATTGGCCGTAACACTGTTATAAGGTGGTCGTTGAGTTGAAGAAACATTAATGTGAAGAACAGATTTAACCACATTCTGTATATTAGTCTGTTTTTCAATTATAATTTCTTTAAATGCATCGATAAGGGCTAATGACGCTACCATGTAAGTGTCAATTTCTGACGTCGGTTTTAGAATATTCTCCTTCTTGGTTTGAGTTACGATCTTGCTATTAAATTGAGCTCTTACTTCATTTGTTAAATTAGAAACCCCCCTGAGAAGGTCACTCAATTTTTTAAGTTTATCCATGAGTGAACTCACGAACAAGGATGAGCACCCAAACTCCAACGGAGTGGGTGAGCAAATAAAAATATTAATAAGAAAGGAAAAAAAAATAAAATATAATAATAATAAATCGAACAAGATGTAAGTTAATTATGACGATAATTTTAACCGTTAAAGTGGTTGCACTGATCATTTAAAATTAAACAGTCGGTCATTCTTATCTTATCTCGATATACTGATAATATACAACTAAATAGCGATGCGAGTAAAAGAACAATCTTACCGATTTTTGCTGTAAACTTAAAAATTACATAACTTATGACCAGTAGATTTTTCCGTAACAACAATCGCTGAATCGTAATACTCGAAACAAACTGATTCGAATACACATAAGTTATATACTTAAATTTTCTTTTACACTTCAAAAAAAAGGCGTTAATATAGAGCAAGAATAATAACGTATTCCCACTATCGCAATCAACACGAAACTTATATTCTACTTACATATTATCTTTTATGCATTATTCACACTATTACTCTCACATTTTCCAACAATTATACACTCATTTGTCTCTCCTACTCACACATACTTGTTTTATTTTTATATATTTTGTATTTTTGTAGCGGTATTTGTGGTTGTAAGCTGAAATATGTCTATTTTCTTTCCTACGCTTACCTTTTTTTAATAGTTTTATTTTTATTTTTCCCTAACATACCCTTTCCAATTTTTATTTTACTGTTTTATTTTTTTCATGATGTTTTTTTCAATTAGCCAGATTTTGATTTGCTGCTTAAGTGTTCTAGTATTCTCCTCTAGTATTTGCTATGCAATTTAAAATTTTTGTCATTATTAGTCCTCTGTCTCGGTAATCTATATTTAAGTGTCTTCCGTAGCATCTACTTGTTTTGTTTGTTTTCTTCTACCGTTATTTTATTTTCTCCTACAATTAAATAGTGCCATATTTTATTCATTAAATACAAACCTCTCACATTTAATACTCTCCCTTCTTTCATCAATTGGTCTCAACAGTTTTTACTTCTTCATTCATAATCAGTTTCCAGCTTTTCTTTTATAAACGATTTATGTTTTTTTATATGTTTTACTAGCCAGTCCCCTGCTTGTACTCCATATCTTAATCTTGATTCTACTAATGCATAATATACCATTTTTAGTGTACTTTTGCTTACATATTTTCTTAATGTATACATTGCTGGTATTACTGTTTTAATTTTTTTCTCTACATATTCTGTATGCTCACTCCAACGTTGATATCACTAATACTATTACAAAATTTTCGGAAGTAATTCTTTTTTTTTGTTTAATAAATCGTTTAGTTTCGGCTTATTGCCTTCTATACTGTATGTAATTCTCTATCTTAGTGCCTTTCTTCGCAGAGCAACATGTCGATTACGTTCTGCATATCAACACCCTATATATAGGTAATAGAATAAACCAGTCAACGGTGAAGGACGATATAATTTATAATTATTAATTTTCTAAATAATTTTATCTGTTTCTTCTACCCATCAAAAAAATTATATTGTAAAAAAATAAATTAATAACGCACAATGTCACATCAGTAACAGAAAATTTTCGTGGCTTTCTTTAATTCGTTTAGCTTTGGGTTGATTAAAAATATACGTTTTTTACCAGTGCTAATAAAAATTTTCAATTGTCGTAATGTAAAAATATTTTTAAATACGTATAACACAAAAAAAAACATCTAACCATCCGATTGATTAAATCGTTACCCTAAAATTAAATAAACGTTTCATTAATTAAAAATATTTCAATATTAATTCGTAGTTAACTAGCCAAAATAATTTTTTCTTATATTAACAACGTGTAACATAAATTTTAATCTTGTACGTTATGGCGTGTTAATATCTAGGGGATATTGTAGAAATTTATTATAAATAAGAAAAATAAAATAAAAATAAATAAAATAAGTTTTGGAAAATAATACAGGTTAGGCTCGTGCAAGACATATTAGTGTAAATATATATATATCGGTATTATCCGTCTATTAAGTTACAAGTAGAACATAATAGTAATGATCAATCCCAGATTAACGGGGAAATTTCAGGAAACAAGACGCACGTGGAGCCAGCAACCGATAATCGCGTTTTATGTATATATATATATATATGTATGTATAAGATACACGGGCCGTATAAAGATAAGCGAATATGATTAATATAATAATCGGTATCGTTTTTAGGAAGAGATCGTACCTTCGTCGGAAAGGTTGTAAATCGATCGAATTGCTCGTCCGTTACGAGATCGAGCTGAATAATAAGAGAATAATTGTTTGTTTTAATTATAATAATTATCACATAGTACATTTGTCCGCGATCAAATAAAATAAAAATAATGAATTAAATTTGAAATAGTAAAAAATAATTCCGAACGGCTGAATACTATCTTACTGCGGAGATATAACGAGCGTAATATCAGATAAGTCACCACGATTTGAAAGCCGCCATCGATCTCACTGGTGGTACCACCAGGTTACGTTATTTTATATTTTCTTTGTACGTCTTAATGAATTTTATGTATATATTTTGTGAATTATGTTATATGGAAATGTGAATAATTGTTAGTAAATTGTTTTTATGTTGAATCATGTAAAATTAAAATAACCATCGTAATAATTAAAATAAATAGTATTAAATTCGTAACGTACGCTAGTCATTCTGTAGGGAAATTTGTTAGTTGTTGGCTCCACGGTGAATAAAATAAATAAATATTTTTATTTTGCACAGTATTCTGTGCTGGCGACTGCGGCATTTCTTACTTAGCTTTATCTGGTACATTACCAGCCTACAAGTTCATAGCTCTACCAAAGAGAGGCTTTTGTGAGAACGTTGCAAATTGTCCGCAATCACAGAGTATATATATACCTCGCTCTCTTAAGTGGAACGTAATAACGTGGCGATTATCAACGGGTTAGTACGTTATAAATTGACCGACCAACACGACGGGACAGTATACGTTATAACCTTTATTCAATTTCGGTTTGTATTTAGTTGAAATATCATATATTGTACTTTATTTTTATTTCCTTCCTACATCTCACTACGTCCAAGATTACAATTCGAGAATTTTCATTACACACTAACGCGTATTTTGAAGTGATGGAGATAAAGAAAATAAATGTCACTTTCAAAATGACATATTTTACAACTAATAGAAAAATAAAACGAGTTCTATCCGACATGCTAGTAATGGGGTCAACTTTATTGCACTAAATATATTAATTTAATCGCCAATAACAAAAATCAAATTTTTAATAAATTCCAAGTCGCAAGAATACATGAAAAGAAAGAAAAAAACAGGAGGGGTGAAATTATAATAAGTACAACTATCAAAGCTTGAAATGAATATATATTTAAAAAAAAATTGTAATATATATAAAAATGTTCAATTGTGTATTATATATAAATGTAATATTAACAGAAAATCGGAAGATCAAAATACAAACAATATTCTTTTATTTATATAAAAGACAAATTACCGATTTTATGAAAGCGTACCACCATTTAAAATAAGCCTTCTATTTCACCGGTGTCTGTGTTCAAATCTATACTGTATATATTTGGACGTATCGGAAGACCAGGCATTTTACTTATCTTAAAAAAAGAATACAATCAAAGAAATAATTCATAGGCAACCGAGTAATGAAAATATTTTGCTAAATTTTAATTAGAATCAAACAAACTACTTACATCGCCAGTTAAAATAACCAAAAATCCAGCTCCAGCAGAAAGGTAAACATCTCTTATTGGTAATGTATAATTTTCTGGGACACCTTTTATCGATGGATCGGCCGTAAGCGAGAGCGCTGTCTTCGCCATGCAAACTGGCAATTTACCGTAGCCCTAACGTATAATATAGTGTAAGTTGCAAAAATCTTACATTTATATTTTTTATGTTTATTTAATACGGGTAATGATGGAGATAATACAAAATAATAGAATGACTATTGTTACGTATTAAACAAAACATAGGATTTAGTAAAAAATTTCACATATAGTTTGAAACAGGTCAATTTTTTGAGTACATGGCGGTTCAGACCAGCGGTTTTGTATTTTCAATAGCGCAGTTGATAACACTGCTACAACGCAAACCGCGTGATCCACGTTTAGTGTGCCCACGAAAGATTCGTTTTTGTCCAGTTTCAATTATGAGTCCTATAACGAGAAGAAGCGCGTGTTTTACGTGGAACATTATTTTCGGCGTCAATCGATCACGACAGTGCAAAGAGAGTTTCGAAAATAATTCAAAAGTACGCGGTGTAAACCGGTACCATCTCGCAATTCAGTTTTAAGATAGGTTGAAAACTTTCGAGAGACAGCTTCCGGCAACGGATATAAAAACGCTCTGGACAAAAAAAAAAAACGTTCATACCCCACAAACATAGATCGAGTTCGGATAGCGATCATTCGGAGTCCCCGGACTTTCTACTCGTCGTCATGCTACTTCTTTAAACCTGTCGAGAGAACAAGTTCGCCGTATATTGTTGGAAGACGTGAAATTTGATTCTTTATAAACTGGTAATTACTCAGGAATTAAAAAGTGCACAACGAAAACTTTTTGCTGAAACGATACTGAAAAAAAAAAAAGTCGAAGATGAATGGATCATGATGAGCGATGAAACTCATTTTCAGCTATCCGGGTTCGTAAACAAACAGAACTGCCGCTATTGGTCAAAATTCAATCGAACAGAAGCCGCTACACAGCGAACGAGTAATATGAAAAACGTCCATAAGATTTGGAACACCTGAAAAGTCGGATTTCACAGCGACCTATGCTCGAAAATTTTGTAAAATGACTGAATGAATGTATTGCTGCACATGGCGGTCATCTGAACGATATTGTGTTCCACGAATGATGGTAAGCTAATCGTTCGTTTTCCTTTTTTTTAAATAAAATTTCATTAAACAATTTTGGTCGAAAAACCAAAACCGTCGTCTTCTCTGGGTCTGCATATATAAACAACACGATATACTATAAAAGCGAGCTAATAACAACAAATACCCGATTAAAACAAAAATGTAAATTATTTAATTGTCTAACGTAGACTGAACTAAATAATATTTTTCTAGGACTTTATCGAAGATTCTTCATATTACCCGCCTAACGTACACATGGACTGCATATTACAAAAATATATGACTAAACCATCATATTTCGTTCAATTTTTCTGTTTGTTTGCCTGTCGATCACTCTCTCTTTTACAGACGTATGGCGCTAATAGAACCGCAATATCGATATAAATCAACGAAAACTTTATCAGTATTTTTAATATAACATAGAAACTCAAATTTTACTTTATTTTCTAAATTTGAATTGGTCGTTATATTTGCTACAACAAAAAAGCCTATAATCCCCACTTGAAAAAATAAAAAACACGTACAGGGACTATTTATTTCAATTGTGACTATTAGACTATTCGCTTTTTGTGATTTGATTATTAATTTTTATATTTGATAAATAACTTCTTTATACGCAATAATATTATAATCACTAATCCTACGATTGAAGCGAAATGACCCTGCAATTTTCGTGTTATTTAGTTTTCAGACGATTTTATTCAAACAGCGCTGTAGTAAACGGTGTGTACTGTCATTATTGTATATTGTACGCTACTTGTAGTCATCAGTTGCAAATAAACTAATAATGTTCGACGTTACATGAAACAACGGTTTTGTCGCATGCTTCAGTTCAGCTGCACTTATATCAAAATTTGGCGACTTCATTAAACTTCGTGAATAGAAACAGACGCACAAAAATTGTTACCTGATCAAACACCACACTGTAGACAACGCTCATGAAAGTGCTTTAGTTCGTAACTCTTCGTCGCAATAATTAGATCAGTTAACCCGTTCTCCACGATATAACATTCGTTAAAGGAAGTATTGTAGCCGCATCGCGTTATGTTACATGAAAGTCTGTGTATAGTTCATGAAATTATTACATAATACACTAATTTCATAACATCATCATCGCTGCCAGACGTAAATTTTTTTTATTTGATTTTTTTTTATAAAGCGTGTATAAAGATCATTTCTATATCACTTGTAATATATCGCTCAGTTAAAAGAGTATTTTAAGCGATGCTAACTTTTTAGGTTATATAAATGTCAATAAGCCATTAACAAAACTTACCTATATGTATTTTTATGTCATTAAAAAAAATAATACTTCTATTCTCAAGAACAATATTAGATGAAATAAAGGTTATAATCAAACAGCGTACATCTAGACTTAATATTTAGTAGTACTTTATCAACAGAAAAATTGGTTTCATTATTCAAAATAACTGACTCGGGTAGAATTAACGTAACAAATTTTCTATATAACACAAAAGTTGTTCCGCATAATTAATCATACTAAATATACAATAGAAATTCATTATATTTTTAATATATTTTTTTCTCGATTAGTTGCACGTTTTAGAATTTCACACAAAACTGGAATTAACAATTTAAAAATCAAACCAATTTCCAAATTCTGATTCTTCATGAAAATACGCAAACGTTTTTTATCGTATTGTAAGTCCGAATATTTCGAAAAAACCTGTAAGATGTAAAAATATCTAAACGACTGACGACTTACTTTTCGAACGTAATTATTTAGTTTTTCTAAAATAGTCTCCGGAATTTCGACACCGACAGCCCCGTACATTTCGGTAGCAATAGCGGTGATCTTGTCAACTAATGTGTCATTCGTATCGTATAAAAATCTATAAACAAAAACATTTTTGAAAAAATATGTACCGTCAAAAACATAATTCAAATTAGACTAATTTAAATAAATTATTGTTTAATATATTTTAACTTGTATCTTCTATCATTCCAAATATTACGTTAAGATTCAATTGTGTATCAAAATTCTTCGTGCTTTCGTAATATGTTTTGCCTTTACATGTTATTGTATCTGTTTTGCCTCGGCTTTACTCTTATTATTTTCTCCTTACAAGGACGCTTCAAGTTAAATAAACCTTACGTTTGAATACATGCCCGATCCACTTGTGTCTTCTCTTAATTTCTTCTGTAAGGTTCACTTTTACGACGAAGTCGAAATAGATATTAGTTTTTAACTATAAAACGAATATATAAGGTCACTTATCATTAATAGTAAAGAAACAAGTTGAAACGTTACCTAAATAATAAATTATATTTAATACGTCAATGCTTATACTTATTTGCCTGGAATCGTAATTTCCTATCGCTGGAAGTAACTTATAAAACAGGCCTCATGATATACATGTAGATTATTAGTTTATTATTGATATTTAAATGAAATTTACGGTTGAAAATGGGATAAATAGAACAGATTGCTCTGTTTGTCAAAGGTTAGCGCCTCTTGTCCAAAATGACACCAAAATTGCGTATCTGGGTCAGATCATTTTATATCAACGCATGCACTAACGTGTAGTCTGCTCGGTAGAAATTGTCTTCGACGAATGGAAAAAAATTGCTTTTGTTTTGTGATAAAGAGCAATTTGCCATTTAGAAAAATACTTGATTACACGATCAACGCCCGATTATTGCTGATAGTACTCGGTCTGTAAGAATTACGAAACTACGCCGTGTCATCAGCGTATAAAGCAACCTCAATGTTATTTACATGCGGTAAGTAAACAGGAATGATCCCAATACGCTACCTTGAGGTACGCCGGCAGAACACGACTTGCTACTTGACCTTGTGTTATTTATAATAATTGCTTGTTACCGAACCGCCTGTTCCTTATGCAGCTTAGAGAAACTCCTTATTGCCCTCTACACGCTGGTGTGCGGTTTGCAATCTTGATCACGTGTTTTTCAAGTGCTTTTCTTTAATAACATTACGCTTTGAACTGCACCTTAAATTACTGCGTGCGTCTTGTAATGGTCTTCCTTATAACGTTTTGTCCTCTCTTCACCTTGATAATTTACATCTGTTTCCGGGCATAACGTTATTTCTAGTGAAGCTGACCGAGTTTATAGAAATTACAATATCACGTTGGGTAGACTGTAATGGCATCCCATAAAAAAAAAAAAAAAAAAAAAAAATAGGTAACTATTATAAACGTACAAATTTTCTTATACTACTTTTGAAAATAACAATTACGCACTCGTATAATCCTACTTGAAAAACTGAGTAATATTATAAATTAAACCGTTTTAAAATTAGTTAAACGTTTGGATGCGTGTCATTTTTATTGAAAAGGGATGTGGTCCATTTGTAAAAATTATGTGAAAAATAACATTAAGCTGAAAAATACTACAAGTAGATAGCGTTGAAAAATCGTCGTTACCCATTAAGATCACGATTCCCCTAACATTGTACTAAATAATCACGATACAAAATTTCGTGCGTACCTAAAATTACTGGCGCTGTCGCAAGCATCAATTACAGCCTGAGCCATATCAGAAGCCCCTGTTCCTCCTAACGCCCAATGGTGACTTACGGCAACGCGAAATGCTCCAGCCTTATAACTTTCTTCTTTGATAATATTCCATTCTGCTTCAGTATCTGACCTATCAATTACGCGTAATTAATTATTTGCCGAATCGTTATTTATATAAAACATACTTCATTATGTATATATATTATATATATATATGTGTATATGTGTATGTATTATTTTTTATCGCGTTTATTCCGTGTACAATCTTCAAATAACTATTGGTGTACACTGTTAATATTTAAACATAGATAAAAATGACTACAAATAGAGACAAAGCTTTACTTGCATTAACCCTACTAGCGCTGTATATTAAGAAAAAGAAAAGAAGACGTGGGGGTCTAGAGAATGGTTAATGTTAAGGGATAAATATAGGCATGAAAATCTACTAAATGAAATAAAGACTCGCGGAACCTAAAGATTATATAAACTTTCTCTGAATGGATGAACAAACTTTTAACAACTTGTTAGAATTACTTCGGCCTCATATTGAAGAAAAAAAAAGACACAGTTATGATAAAATCGACTCCACCTGTTTAAAGATTATCAACAACTTTATGATTTTTAACCAGTGGAATTGATTTTAAAGATTAAAAATTTGTATTTCACATTGCGTATCGAACACTCAGCAATTTATTTTTGTAACATTTTCACAATTAACGCGATTTTCATTTAAAATGTTCATTTTATAAAGAAACTATATTTTCTGTACGTTAGTTGTAAAAGAAATATAAGTTTAATTAAAGCACAGCGATGATTCAAATTATTCTTAGATTAGACTACCGTATTGGACATAAATTACACTTTCCCCCAATACTACGAAGTGTAATAATAGAATTTCTAAACGTCAAATTTCATGCCAGTAATTTGAAACATAATATAAGTTATATTTTTTCCAACAATTAATTAATGACACACTTAAGATCTTGTTTGATCAGTATTTTGAATATGGTGAAAAGAAAGAAAAACAGAACCGGTTTTAATTCATATCGATCAGATGAAGATTTTTTCTTTATGTTCGCAATAGTAGAATCATTCACTATAAAAATTACTTGATCAAAAATGCAATATACAACAATATAAATTTTTGAAACATGACAATATAGCTTTAAATTCTGTATTTAATAATAAACTAAATCACATTAATAAAAAACTATAACTCAACACTAGAGTCAAATGTCCGATTGTTTACATGCTCTAAAATAGTAAAAAATACTGAATTTTCTACTTCCGTCTTTTTTTTCTTTAATAATATGCGCGTCAATAATGTAAAATGATTTAAATAAAGTTTATTATTTCTTTTATCGATTAACGTAATAATATTTTTTTTTATTACTTAATTCGGAAACGACAAACAAAAATAAATATATTTCCAGTACTGAAAAATTCATAAGCAGACTATAAATTCACTTATAAAATTAATTATCACATCAGTATGCAAACAACGTACAAGTTTAAATATGATTTTCCAGTTAAATTTATTTTATGAAATTTGAGAAGACAATTTTAGATATTTGTCTACCGATTTTTATTTTTATTTTTTTGAGTGGTCATTTGCGTTTTTCAATGCTAATTATTATAAAACATTGAAAAGAGTCGTTAATTTTAAAAAGATAATAAATTATTAATATCGTTATTTAAGATGACGTCCAAAGTAGCATTTCCGAAGCACATTAGATGTTGCGTAGCACACTAGCGACATTCGGTCAATACATAAGTAATCGATTGCTGACGGCAGTATGCAGTACATATACACTTTTTCTTTTCAAAAATACAAGCCACACAGACTGTGTCCTGCTATTATGCATGCCAAAATTACTTCTTGTTACGATCGAATTATCGTTTTTAAATTGTCGAAAATCTCACAAATTTTTGATAAAAGTCATCATTTTTGTAAAAGTATATATATTACGAGGCCCCTAATAGACTTACCGCATACAGACTTCGTCCAGTTTGTTCTAAGAACCTCGCATAAATTGTTATTTAAGAATCGGAAATATATACACATATACATATACATATACATATATATCTATATATATATATATATATATATATATATATATATATATATATATATACATGTACAGGATACAAACAAACGTATTAATAACAATATACATTTTCCCATATATACATAAGATAAAAGAAAATATATATATACGTATATATAAAAAAATATATCTAAAATATTTTAATGATTTACGAATTTTCTTTATTTGACATTAATTAAGAATATTACTATTCTAACCTGGCTCGGGACTTCGTCTTCCATCCCGTTCCAAGCCACAACTTCTACTCCTTGCACAGCACACCAACTACTAACTTCTTTTTCAATTCATTTTTCCAAAACCAAAACTCTCTTTCCTTCCATCTTTTCGTAACTCTCCCACTCTACAAATTTTTACTATATTAACCGGTTACACGCGAACCCGTGATCATAGAGGCGCGCGCTGTTACTTAATTATTGTTATTATTGTGTGAACACAACTGACGCATCTCAAACCCGGTTTTTTACAATAATAATAATATTAATAATAATAATAATGCATCTTTTTTTCGTTACCTTTAATTAAATATAAATAATCATTTAATTATTTTCTTTACGTCGTAATATATATATAGTGTTTGAGAATATGGAACGAAAATATAATAATAAAAACATACTGCATTGCATTGATAGCGACAACAACTGGAACGTTATATATTCGAACGTTAGAAATATGTTTCTGTAAATTACAACAACCTTTTCGTACCAAGTCAACATTTTCCTGCAAAATAATCGTAAGACTATGAATATCTAAAATATCTAAAAGTTGTACAAAATTATTTATGTATGCATTTTCTTTTACATGTTCATCGTGATCTGAGTAGTGCCATTAACTGACATATTAGTAAATAATCAAACTACATCAAAATTAAATATGGCTATTATTTAATATCAAACTACTAATGCATTTTACAAAATGTTCAAAATATTTCATATATGCCAAGCAGGCAAAAATTAAAGTAATTAAAATGGAACTCTAATTTGAATTTCACACACATAACTTTAAATATCTTGGAAGCATATTAAGTAATAATATCAGTCTAGATAACGAGATAAACGGCAGAATACAAGCTGCTTCAGCCGCTGTAAATAAGCTAAATAAAAGAGTGTTCAATAACAAACATATTCTCTTACCAACCAAGCTGATAATTTACAAAGCTGTAATATTACAAACGTTACTCTACGGATCAGAAACCTGGGCTCCATACAAAAAAAAACATACGCTCACTTGAAGCATTACACTAGCGTTCATTGCGCAGAATACTGCGTGTCCGATAACAAGATCGTGTGTCAAACCGTGATATTTTACAGCGGGGATATTGCCAATCTATTCAACTGTTGCTTTACAAGAATTATCTACGATGGACCGGACATTATAAGAATGGGTGAAAACAGGATTCCCAAAAAGATTTTCTATGGTCAACTGTTGGATGGAAAGCGTCATATTGGACATCCGCGATGGCGGTACAAAGACTTCTTGGGGAAAATATTTAAAGATTGCGATATAGATCCCAAGAAATGGGAAAAAGTAGCAATAGATAGGAAAGGATGGAAATGTGCAGTTATAAATGGCCTGCAGATAAGAAAAAACGTAACCGCGTGCTCAGGGCAGGAACAATATCCAGCAACACAGGCACCTTCAAATGTAACGTATGCAGCAAGGATTGTGCTGCGAGAATCGGGATACTTAGTTACCTCAGGACACATCAATAACGGATGGTACTCCATACTTCGGCACGAGTGTATAAATGAATGATATATATATATATACAATTACATTAAATCAGGAATTTAAAATAAATAAAATATAAAAATTAATATTATAAACATAATAAAAATATAAAATACGCAGATTAAATAAAAGACGCAAAGTATGTATAAAATCGTGTTGTGCATTAACGTGATTCGCCATGTCTTTCAAAAACGTACGAAATCGATAATTGCGGAAATTAGGAAATTTTATAGTGGGACAGAAATAATAAGAACAAAGATAGAGATATATGTAACGTTATACAGTAGTCGATGGTAGAGTAGGAAAAACATACACCTTATCATATTAGTATGACTATGTTCTCGACCACTGGGAAATTTTGGTACATATATATACATATATATATACATATATATATATATATATATATATATATATATATATATATATATATATATATATATACATATATATATATATATATATATATATATATATATATACATATATATATATACATATATATATATATATATATATATATATATATATATATATATATATATATATATATATATATATATATATAAAACCAAACAGATCAAATATGTCGTTAAAGATGCTGTTGTATAATTGTCAAGACATCTATTCGGGGGATTACAACCGAAGAAGAATATATATATAATAGTAACACATAAATAAATAATATTAATGTTTAAAAAACTTTCGGTCGGTTTCACGTCCCTAGTTTGAAAAAACCGTTTCAGACAACAGTCCATTATCGAGGAAAAACATCAATTGACTGAGCTATCAGAAGAACATCTATATACCTTTGAGCGACTGTTTCTCGGGCAATGCCTGCATCTACTATTACCACTACTATCAATATAGTAGATTCGATTGGTTGTTAGTAGGATCGTCTCCAGCTGCTAGTTGATCTGTATTTTTCGCATTATTTGTTCCTTTTCTCGGTGGTTTTCCCTAATTTGACATTCCAAATATCACTCAAACGAATACCTATCTATTGAAATTAACTTAATATTTACTAATTTCAGCAGCTTCTCGTGCCAATCTTGTGTTGTGATATTTATTTACTCTAGCCAAAATGGAGACGTCATTGAACTTGATGACACGACTTGATTTACATATGTGATCGGCCACAACAGATTTTTTAGTTCTAAGCTATTTTACATCTGCTATATGCTCCTTAATACGAACATCCACTGGTCTTCCTGTTTGACTAATATAAATTTGTCCCCCATGGTAAGTCATCTTTGGCACTTGTAAATTTCTAATTTTTCGGTAGGTATTTGGTCTAATATTTTTTCAGCGTAACACTCTTCAAATTTTATCTGTAATGATTTTTATGTAAGGCAGGATTACATTAAAATCAAATGTTTCACTCCCACGAATGATTTCTGTCCTCCTCTTTTTCAATGTACTAAATTTGTTGATGAAAAAATTATTAGCCTCTATAACGATATATTCGTTATTTAATATGGAAAGCTTTAAATTATTTAGCTAATCTAATAATTACCGCAAGTTACTCTTCTAACCATGAAAAAGCACAAACTCGTTATTTTGCTTGCAATTTTTTTCATACAATTTTCCATAAGTTTTAATCTAGCGTACATATAAAAGTTAATGAAAAATACTTCAACCATTATAAACCGCACGTCACATTGTGGATTATACTTGTTGTAGTTGTTTTGTTTGTTTTTTTTTTATAAAATGTAGTCATACCAGGTAGCAGGATTAAATTCTTTTCGTAATAAAAACAATTATTATTCTTTTCAAAAATAACAAAGTGCAATTTTTTCTAACTAATTCAACGCAATTTGAACACAAAAACAAAATTTGTCTAGATACCGATTTCGTTTTCAAATGTTAGATAATTTATTTTCTACTCTTCTTTTCGTACTACGCGCATTCCCTTATCTCGAGCGATTGGAATCCGTTTTATCTCGAGCGATTGGAATCCGTTTTATCTCGAGCAGATAACGAGAAAGTGATACTATTATTTCGCAACCACACATTCTACGAATTCAGAAAACAGTTTAAAATTAACTTTAAAGAAAAAAAGGGTATATAGTCAAAGGTTCGACTCGATGAAATAAAGTGAAACCTATAATTTTAACCATCGAATATAGAAAGCCGAAGCTAAAAATCAAATGGAACGATGCAACACTTCTTAATTAATACACTACTCATATTGAAGCAATATCACGGTTAACATGATAAGGACAAATTTAATTTGAAAGTTAACATATGATAAAACTATAGATATTGCTAAGCACTAATATGTTTTGAACTGTTCTATGTAGCTAAAGAAAGTTACTAGCGTTTTTGACGTCGTCGACTATTATTAAAAACGCGATTTTTTTTTTTTAATGTCATTACTATTTTGGATCAATTCTAATCTATTATTATTTCAATCATTAATCTTCTTATAATCCCTTCCATCTAGTTTGAAGGGTCTTCCTATCCAGTCCCTGTTTAAAAAAAAAAACTCGACAGCTGATATTATATTTCAATTTACTAATATCTAAAATTAAACTGATACATCTTTCAGAAGTTAACTTACAATCAGCAGTTATTTCAAAATGGTTCAGGCAGTGGCGAATAGAAATCAATGAAAAAAAATCAACTCGTGTAATATTTACAAATAAGAGAATACCCAGCATCAAAAATATTTATATCAATAATCAGGAAATTCCAGCTAAAGACTCAGTAAAATACCTGGGAATCCATTTGGACAAAAAAACTAACCTGGAAAAACCACATAGCAGGCAAACGAAATGAATTGAATATAAAGTACATATAGGAATATGCTTTGGCTTATTGGAAGAAAATCCGAATTAACACTGGAGAACAAGTTATTATTGTATAAGCAAATTCTAAGGCCTATTTGGGCGTACGGATGTCAACTCTGGGGCTGTGCTAAACAGAGTAATACAGCTATAATACAGCGTTTCCGAAATAAAGCATTGAGAACCATAATAGATGCCCCGTGGTAAAGCAATCTTACATTACACACAGATCTAGAAGTTACATCTGTTAAAGATAAAATTCGAGAAATGGCTCGTAAATATGGCGACAAACTTTCTTATCACGCGAATGCTTTAGCTGTTGCTTTACTTGGACAACTCTACAGATACCCGGCGTTTAAAACGAGTTAAACTTACAGATCTATTTTGAATAAGCATCAATAATATAAAGTACTAAAATACAATTAGCGAAAGTCCTTACCGTTGGGTAAGGAACTTCACAAGTCAATCGCAATTTCTGTTCAAAAAGATTGCTAGATAGCCTGAAGCTACATAATTTCGGGGGAGGGGGGATCTGTACACAGACGATAAGAAACTATAAAGAAGCCGAACTGTAAAAAAAAAAATACTTCCAATCTTAAAAGTAGGAAACGAAAAGGCAGTAAAATCACTTTTAACCCCAACAATTATGTAAACTGAATGCAGTGTAGGTAAAACGTGATACAACTGGGATAAAGTATAAGTTAAATGAAGCGCAGTCGACAATAATCTATACAAGCAAGTCGATACGATGAGATCGACTATTATTTTTGAGCAAAAAATTAGTCAAAATATTATATAAAATAATTTTGGCGAAAAGAAATTATAAACTTTTCTAATTATTAGATAATAATCTGCGCATTTTGAAAAAACTATATGAATAAATAAACGAAAATTCACTAAATTAATACCCGCGCGTATTGTTCATCAGTTAGTGTAGTGCATGCACCGCCATGAAGTTTTAAAGCTCTCACAGATGTTACCAGTACCACTGTATCCGGTTTTAATTCTGAATAACGGCACTTGATATTGAAGAATTTTTCCATTCCTAACGATAAATTTAGATAACGTAAAATTAATTAAAATTTTCATCAGGGTAATTTTACCGAATGCTAGGAATTTTTATCGACACTATCGTAAATCAGCAAATGAACAATTTAAATTAACAATATCCATATTTAATTTTTGAATCTTTTATATTTATTCGGGTTAAACGATAATCGTCTATTTTTTTTTTTTTTTTATAACTTTTATTGGGCTTTCGCGGTGGTTAATCCATCGAAATCTTAAGCAGACGTTGATGTCGATAGTATATATATATATGTATTCGTAAAGTAGAGAAATGTGATTTTTATTAAACCATAAACCAGTGATTAGCGTAATATTTAAGATTCTCCATTATGTGAACAACGATCGTAGCAGATGCGGCGTTTTTTAATATGACGTTATAAGTGAATTAGACGAAGAGCTTTTATCATATACGTAAAATCAATTGCTACAAAAAAATGAATATTAAATGAAAATAACAATTGACTATACAGGATTATATATCATTTGTTAATAAATTTTGCCGTAGTTAAACTAAGCGAACAATAATATTGCTTTTTTGTCCTCAATTCGTAGATTGCTGAATAATCTTTTACGATGTTCGATCCTCTTTAAATTCGAATTCCGCTACTTTCGTTTTAAATCTGCATAACCTGCTGCTGCTCCTTTTATTTATTCGACGTATATTTCCTCGGGTCTCGCATCGCTTTTGTTCCATTTTGATTTCAATTATCCGCACTGCGACTGTGACGGAATAAATATCCCATCAACTTAAACCTTTTAACGCGTTCATTTAGGAGGTTTCGATTCAGGTATTACTTCTAGTACCTTGTCATTTGTTCTTTTGTTCGAATTTTTGCATCTACCGCCGGCACCGCATTTAAAAAGCTTTCTATTCTGTCGTACATTTGTTTGTTAATCGTCCATGGCAGTATAGCCCGTATGTATGCTTTTACGAAGCGCTTCTTAGTTTCCGAGTTTATAATTTTTGTCGTCAGTAGGGATTGCTTTTGCTACGTTAATTCGCGTTACTATTTCTTTATCGCTTCTCCCTTCCTGGGTTATTAAATTTCTAATATATCCGCGGCTATTCACTTGCTTTAACGTTTTTCAATTCATTCATTATTTCATTTAATTCAACATTTACTTCCATTATTTTATATTAACAGCCTAACTTGTCCGAATTTTATTCGATCTCCGAATACATCTTGATCTGGGAGATTGTTATCAGAATATTTAGGCATTGCATTATATCGCGCTTCTCTCAAGTTACTATTCTTTATCGTTAAAAGTTTTATAAAATGCATATAAAAAATAAAATAAATCGCGCAGGCGAAATAAAATTCTAGCTAAAAAAAATATGTACCGATTTCTGATCCGAAACCGGCTTCGGTAATAACGTAGCCATTCGGTCCGACCAACTTCAACGCTAATAAATCGGCTACAATCGAAGAACAACCGTGAGCTATATTCGCGAATGGACCTGCATGCACTAAAACAGGAGTACCCTCTAACGACTGCATCAAATTCGGTTCAATAGCTTCCTTCAATAAAACTGCTAACGCACCCGTGACGCCCTGAAATGTTATAATTCGCAATCAAATTTGCGAGTTTGTTTACCAAAAACACTTTCATCGTTTATTAAAATAACCGCCTGTATGAGAGTAATAAGAATTTGTTTAGATAATTTATCCTTAATTTAATTATAATTTTACTAAAATTAACGATAAACCCGATACTTAAATACGAATATCGTAAGTGCATAATACGCAACATTGTATAGCACATACTTCAAAATAGTAATTATTATTAAAAATACAATACACGACAACGTTTAAAATATTCCGCTTACTAAATCATCGGCTGTCACATCGTTTCCAGATTGATCTTGAGCAATTACGATACGAGAAATGCGTTCTTTCAGATCAGCTAAATTTTTCGCTAATGCTAAGATAGCCATCAGTTCGCTGGCTACCGAAATGTCGAAACATGTTTCTCGAGTACGTCCTTTCTCGGTAGACGATTGACCTATAGTGATCTTCCTTAAAAATCTGTCATTAGTGTCGATTACTAAATGACGAAACATAAAATTCCAATTGTAATAATTAATTTCAATATTATAATAGTTATAACCTCGATTTGTTTTATTTAACCGAATTTACGTAAACATTCTGAATGAAAAATATTACATATTTCTGATTAAAAAAAAAATAATAATTCACCCCCATTTCTTAAAAATAACGTCGTTAAAAAACCGTATGAACGATTTGTAAAGTTTATTATCTGCATTTTGCTATCACCGGCATTTTTTTTTATTTATCAGTTTTACGATTATCTCATTATTATTATTATCAAATGAATTTTTGGATCGAAGACGCTTCAGGAAATTGTTAAAGAATCTCATTGTACAATTATGTATTATATATTTCATAGATTTTTCGGGGTTGCCAGCCATAAATAATGCATTTTTAAATTTTCATTGCATTAACAATTCATTGTAACATCATTTTCCGGTTCGAACTCATTTTTAATCATAAACAATTTTTGCAAAATAGATCAAAACCTTTTATACTATGATGTCGGGCATCGGGATTCAATTAAGAATGATCTGGTTCTAACACATTCCAGTTTCCTATAAGTCGACGAATTTTTACCGTATTCAGTTTTCTGTTGCGATAAATACTTTCTTTTCTCGGTTTGAATTATCCAGTGCTAGACAAATGATTGCTTATCGGAAGTAACGGATTATTTTCGTACTTTAATCGATCCTTCATAACAAGTATTTTCCTGTGTATGTCAAAGGACATGATAAATTGTACCGTAGAAGTTGGCATCATCATTTCAATAATTAAATTAACCTCATATTGTCACATTGATCTATATGTTGTGTCCCATTCAGATGACTTATTCAAAAGATAATGAACGCTTATATTGTACGGAACGGTTTGGAAACCAATAATCTTATGCTATAATTACAATCACGATGATATTCGTAAAACAAGCATAGAGTGCAAATAATTTTTGTAAACTTACATGCACATTTTTTAAATCATTAAACAACTCAAACAACCATTCTGTTAATATATATATATATATATATATACGTTCATTTAACATACAGTTGACAACAATCGAAAAATTTAGAATAGAACGAGGCGAAAGATTAATTCAATTTGCAGTTGAAAATAACCTCAGCGTATTAAATATTTAAAGATCAAGGCGACTAACTACATGGAAACCTGTCGGTGATCAATGTAGAAACCGGACTGATCACATTTTAATGCAACAGAGATGGAAAGCATCTTGCGATAAAGTCAGATTCAATCCTGGGGCGGAATGTGAATCGGATCATAGTCAGTTAGTTATAAAAATTTGAATACGATTAAAAAGTAAACTGCTTCCCAATAACAAAAGGATGAAAATTACTCATCCACGAGCTTTCGAGGAAAAAATTGAAGAATATGGATTAGATAGTATGGACGCGAAATTTCGATAAGGCGATTTTTTGTTGCGTAAGTTTAAAAGCAGTACGGGAAACTGAACAACATAAAGAAAAGAGAAAAGGTGAATATCATCCGAAACAATGCAATTAAGTACTGAAAGAAGGAAACTAAGAAACAATAGTAGTACAAATTAATAAGAAATAAATCTTTTATCATCAAAAATTCATAAATATTGTCGCAAAGATTAAAGTAATTATTACGCGGCAATTTGTCAAGATATTCAGAAACAGGCCTAAAAAAAAAACGAACTAAGGGATTTATATTAAAAAACTAGCTTGATTACTAGAGAATTTAAAATGAGAAGCTGGTCAATTCAATAACAGGAGCACATTACAACAGAAAAACTGGAAATAGCATTGATGTAGCAGCAATACCGTCAAGAATTATATGATAATACATGTACAGAAAAATAATAATAACAAATCCGTTATCTGACTTTGAACCCAAGATACTTAAATCGGAAGTAGAGGAGGCTATAAAACATTTAAAAACAAATAAAACAACTGGTTGTGACGTGAAACCAGCAGAAATAATTTAAACAAATGTGTATTATAGGAATTGAAATATGTGAAGAAATTTGGTGAATCGTTTACATGTCTCTTTTTTAAAAAAGGTCAAGTTACAAAATGCGAGAACTATAAAACCATTTCATTAATATACAAGTAAAATAATTATCCGAATTTTTCGTAGTAAATTAACAGGATTTGCATAGCGAGAATCGTAAAAGGAATGGGGTCACGACAGCAAACATTAAACGTACAACTAATAGAAAAAACCAGAGAACATAGAATTCCGCTAGTGTTATTATTTATTGATTGTAGTAAAGTTTTTGAAACTGTTCTCTGGAAATAGTTGTGGCCTTCGCTAATTTAAGTGGGAATTCCGAAGCATCTTGTACATTTAATAAATCGAAAATAATATAAACCCGTGCGTATTGAAGGTCAAACGGAATCAAAAGAATTCAAGACAGAAACAGGAGAAAGGCAAGTATGTCTTATTTACGCTATTCTTCAATCTATACCGAGGACACGTTTTATGAGATAAATTCTGATTCGTTGTAACGTTGATGGAAGAATAATCAATCTGCGCTTCGCGGATGATACAACGCTTAGAACCGACTCAGTTGATGATATGGAAATATTATTAGACAGACTGAATAAGAGAAGTGCAAAATATGGATTAAAATTAAATAAGGATAAAACAAAACCGATGGTTCGAGGAAAGGTAATACTTGAAAATGATAAACAAATCGAAGAATATGAAATAGTAAAAAGTTATGAATGTTTAAGGATAAGGGCACTTCAACTGGCGAAATAAAAAGGCGAATCCATTTGGCTCGAAATATCACGAGTCGATCAATGAGATCGATTATTAATCATAAAAATTATGTTGCCGTTAATTACGTTGATATAGCTTTAATTCTAGTGTCGCGCGCAATAATATATGAAAGTCACATTATTACCTCAAATATTAAATATATTCTGTCTTAATTCGTAATATACTCTAAATTACGCATTTATCCGGGAAAAAATTTATGTATTTAAACTTATAAGTTATCGAACAATATTTTAAAATATACGATATAGATTCAATACTAAAAATACAACGTAATTTAATGTTTATTTAATACGATTTCTGAGAGAACAGATAACTAACCTCTGTTCCAGGTAATAGTATCCGGGTCGATATTTAACCTGACGAATCGATTTATTTCTTTCGGCGATAACGAATATGGATCAGTTTTATCTATGCCAAGTCGTTTCAATCTTCTATACTGAATCGCAGAAAATGTTCGAGAATTATCATTCTTTTTAGGAACAAGTTTATTATACAGTATCAAATCATTCTGAGTGGCTTCGTGAAATACTCGAGCGTCAATCTGAGCGGCCAATAAATTATTGGCGGCTGTAACTGCGTGAATATCTCCAGTTAGATGCAAATTAAATTCCTCCATTGGTATTACTTGAGAATAACCGCCCCCTGCAGCACCGCCTATACAGTAAGAAATATAGCGCTTATATTAAAAAATATATTCCAGATTGAGAATCGAAAAATATTAAACAGACGAAACAACAGATATCTATTTTTAATTTCTATTCAACGAAAATTGTATTTTATTAAGTAATAATATTTTAAATACCCAATGGTTTAAGAAAATTTTTTGAACCGCTCGTAAACTTCTAAATCAATTACAACTAATTATTATTATAACGTGTAATAAGCAGTATCGTAAAAAAGACAAAAATTAAAAACCTTTAATTCCAAATGTAGGACCTTGGGACGGTTGTCGTATGCAAGCGATAGCATTTCTGTTCTTACCAGCAACTAAAGATTGCACGAGACCCAACGTTGTTGTAGTTTTACCTTCTCCCAGACTTGTTGGTGTTATGCTATTAGATAAACACGCGTATTTCATAAATTCTGATACGGTTCGCAACGGATTAACATGTTTATATTAGGATAAAAACACATCTTATACTACTGAGTAAGGTAAAATTATAAATAAATGTCGAAAAATAAAACAGAAATAAAACCCAGTAAAAATAAATCAAGTTAAATTATTAAAATTGTTTAATTAACTATGAAAGAACGTTTAAGAAACAACGTACTAATATAGCGGATTATAATCGACGGAACTTTAAAAAAATCAAGCATATACAAAAATTAAATTAATAGGAATACTCCTACATATTATTCATAATGTGTCTTGAAATTTAAAATTTAACAAGCAGATTAAACCGAATTAATTGGAATGCATTTGAGTATTATCATTTCATTATTAAACTTTAGAAAAATGTGTCTTGTTAGAATGGATAATAACTTAATGAACGAAAAGCTTCACACCAGAATAATTTTTAATACTTTAGTATTTGTAAACAATTTTGTTAAATATAAATCACTATTTTCGCATTACACTAAAAAATTTAACATGTACATTTAGTAATTAATAAATTACATTACCCCGCAACAACAATATATTTTCCGCTTTCACAATTTTGTAACCTCGTTAAAGTTGATAATTTTATTTTGGCTATTTTATCTCCGTACGAAGAAATTTCGCTATACAGTAAGCCTATTTCACCGGCCAGACGTTGTACATCTTTATATCCTTGAGATTTGTTTATGTCCAAGTCACTGAAATTAACGGTGGATACTTAGAAATTCATTAACGCGAATCGAATATTAAAAATTACAGGATAATTAGCATAATTTTTTAAAGTATTTCTGCTAATTATTAACGTTTAAATATCGTGGTTGTCGTTCTTATTGAATAAATTATCATATTTAATTTTTGAAGATGAATAAATATGTACCTCGTATTTCGGTTACAGCTTCTAACATAGTAGTCCATCTTGTATTACGTCGGAAAATTAAAGAAAATTATTTATTACGATATAATTCAGCCCTTCGCAATGTCACGAGGGTCTATATTGTACTTTTAATGTACTAACTGGTGTCAGTAATGAATTCATTGATTGCGGTTAATAAGTAATACAACACTTTCTACATAAACTCCCTTATTTCAGGATAATATTGTTTTATAAAACACAAAATCATTGATAAAAGATATTCCGACTAAGGCAGACACAATCCGCTATAAATGACAAAATTCAAATAAAGTAAATAATATGAACGCGATCTAATATAGATAAATTTCAACAAATGTTTCATTTATTTCGAAGATTCACTGATGAATCACTTTTAACATTTATGTAAAATATTCACATTTTTAGTTTCAATTTATATATATATATATATATATATATATATATATATATATATATATATATAGGTATGTGTGTGTGTGTGTGTGTATGTGCATGTATATTGTAACAAACATGTTGTTACATGTTAAGGATTAAATAAATAAGATGAGTTTGAGAATTATAAAATAAGTAAAACATAAGAGTGAAGTATATGTGTGTGTATATATATATTGTGTATATATTGTTAGTAAAATGGTCAATAATAAGTTAAGATGACTCACAAGGTTTATTAACCTTTTAGTTGCTTTCTCGTCGTACTAATTATACAATAAGTATACGTGAATGTGCGTATATATATGTCTGTGTAAGTACATGCCTAATTTTCCCACGAAGAAATGAGAAGAAATTTCACACATTCTGATTGGTTATTGAAGATCATCTGATCGATATATTAATAATAAACACACACAAATATTATAATATATTAAATGACGAGATAATTACTACACGTGAGATGCTCCACGTGGAGCTGGAAAAATCACGCTTATGATTGGATATTAAAAATTATGTAAAACCAATCAAAAAATACACTCACACATATGTAAATGTACAAAGAATTTTCTAGAAGCCCCATAAATATATACAATAATAATAAACGAATCTTTCTAGAAAAATCTAGAAAGTTCTAATTAGGCGTGTATATATGTATATGTGAGTATATAAAATCCGTAATCTGTCGTTCGAAAATCTGTGACCTATTGTTTTTTTTTAAATTTTAAATTCTAATAAAAATAGAAAATGCGTTTTGTTTTATTGTGTTCATTTTTTTAAATTAATGGTCATGGCCCAAGTCACATGGCATCCCATCTGGACAATTCGTAAATGTCGGTAATATATATATATATATATATATATATATATATATATATATATATATATATATATATTTTAAAATTTTAATTTCAACAATTTAATATTAAACTACAATAATAACAATTATATGTGACGTCACACTAAGATATGTATTATTAGACGGTGTGATAGTAGTGGCGTTGCAATATATATCAACAATTATAACAACCCCGGTTATCTTTGTTTAATTACACCAACGGATCACTTGTAGCTGTAAGCAATGTTGGCGCTGTTGGGAATATTTTCCCCCAATGCGCATTTGTGCCATCCCTGCGGTGATAAGTCAGTGGACTGAAAGGTATTAGTTACGTCTTACACGTCTGGTATCATATCGTATATGGCCGCTTTTAACTGAAATGGATTCGAAGTAAAATTCAGCAGTCAGATAAGCGAATGGACAGATATATTCAAGAACATCGCTGCCCACCGTGAATTCAGAAATGGCTAGAAAAGTTTCCTTAAACATCAGCTGCTCCAAAAACAATCCTAGTCAATATGCCACGGCTGGCGGTAACCCATATACTTGCGGTAAGAACAAGAGAAAGAATGAATTAAAACTGAAACTAGAATCGTGGAATATGAAAAAACTAGCCATAGATTAAAAACGATATGGCCTACAATGTTCGGGCTAAAAAACTTGAGCCATGGCAGAACGGAAAAAACGTAAACGCCTACTCAGGCCGATTCCTTTAAATCTGGCGTATGTAGCAAGAAGTGTACTGAATGAATCAGACTATTTAATCGCCTCAGAACATAACAATATCAGTGGGCAAATTATATATATATATACAGGTACTTAAAATACAATGCATAATAAATAAATTGTACGTTTTCTTTGTGCGTGTGTTACATCTCTCCCTCTTTCTAACGTGAGCATATACCTTGGTACAGGATGTTGTGGATTTAAAGGTAAAACGCTTATGCCCCAACTAGGTTGCTGTTTTAAAAGCGCACGAGCATATTTTTGAGCGGCCAAGACAGTATTTTTTAGCAACATCGCTACAGTAATTGGTCCAACACCACCTGGTACAGGAGTAATATAACCGGCAATTTTACTCGCTTCTTCATACGCTACATCTCCGACAAGTCTTTGTCCACTTTTTTTTGTTGAATCTACGTATAAAAAACAAATGAATTAATCCATCTGAAAAAATACTCCGTTGTATATTATTAAATTGCTACCACTAGAGTTAAAAAGAAAATATAAAACAAATAATTTTTAAGTTAAAGAATGAAAATTATTTATTTATTTTTAATTTTATAGTGCCGTGTGTAACTACCGAGGCTATTTAACAGTCACATGTAGTACATGAGGTTAGAAAAGGATAGGAATTGTATAATTGAAGGACTGTTGAAGAGGAAACCAAATAGGATACACGGACACATATGGGGTCGATAGGGATGGAATGCAGCAGTGTAGAAACATATAGCAAATAAGAGTGGTTTGGGAGCAGACAAAAGGAACAAAAAACATTGAGGTTGATACGTTGAAGTAGATGGTCATGAGAGAGTGATATGCCACCAAGGCGGAGCTTGCTAAGTGCTATATTAACAATTACTTACAAAATGGTAGGTAATAAATTTGACACACTTTTTATTCAAAATGCTGAAAGTTCGATAATTAACTAATTACCTGTAAAGCGACTAACCAAAAGGTGAAGCAACATTATTACAAAAATGAATTTTTTTAAAGATTGATTGCTTTTTTAAAAAGTAGGCTACAGAATATTTTAATGGAAATTATGATAATAAATTACATTTAAATTCGGGTGAGTCGCACATTTAAAATGAACACGGTTTTTATTTATATCGGAGTAGGTTATGTTCATTTAAAATTGTGAGTGTATACGATATAGTGTAAGTATATCAATGAATTACTGTGGCACTCGTAACAATTTTTATTACAATTATAATTAATACATAAAACGAATAATTAATGATTTTAAATAAGAAGAGAAGTTTAAATTGTTTTACGTACAAATTTTAGCGATGTTTTTTATTATTAATATTATGAATTCTATTTGTTAAAAAGTCAATTTCAAAATTTTAACTGCTGTTACGTGTTAATCGCCAATTCGTGTTGTTAATTTTAATTTTTCTAAACTACGTCTTTACCTGGAATAGCATTAATTCCGCAGTCAATGACAACGGCACCCGGTTTTATCCAATCGCCGCGAATAAATTCGGGTTTACCAATAGCGACTACTAAAATATCAGCGTTAATCGTCTGAAAATAAACATACAGAAAAAATTATTATTAAAAAAATAATTTCATTATCTTCTTGAGCTGCCTTCACTATCGAAGGTTGGCGGTCACATCTTTTAGCTCATTGACCCATGCTACTATGATTAATTAAATTACGTCCATCGCGATATAATTAACACAGATCCATTTAAAAGATAGCTGATAGTAAAGAGAAGTAACTTAGTAACAGTGGTATTTCATTTTTTATTTTATTTATTTATTTAATTACAATACGTGTTTACACTTCAATCATATATTATATTAAAGGCACTAAAATAATTCGGTATAGATCAAGAATGTATAAACATAAAGGACACACACAACTCAGCAACAACGCAAATACAACCCATAAATTAAACAGACAAAATATTGCTAAAAAGAGGAGTCCAAGTCCATACAATTTCACCTAAACTATTTATCGAAGCGCTAGAATATTTAAACCAAGTAAATGAATTAAAACGCTGTGCAGTCAGAAATAAAGAGACGAATATCTTCTCTCACGGATTGTAGTTGAAAGACTCAGCAATATCATAACGTATAAAAAGACCCATATTTCCTAAAAAAGGAGATGACACAACCGATGTATCCTGCCCGTGCTAAGATTTTCACGAGGCAAGACATTTTGACACAGCGTGCACAAGGACGATTGCTAATCATTAAAAACGAAACACATTGACCCGACAACAGACAAAAGTAGTAGATGTAATAGTACGAGTAGGGCAGCTGAAGTGGAACTGGGGCAGTACATATATAGCTAGAAGAACAAATAATAGACGGACCAAACGGATTATTAAGAGTGGACCCTTAGAAAAGGGTGGAGAAGTATCGGTTGGCCCTGTGCTAGGTGGAAAGGCAGCATACGTTAGCTGGCATTAAGTGTCTAAACAAGGATGACGACCGCATTGCCTAGAGCAATCGGGAGAAAGCTTACATCCAATAATTAGATTATATATATATATATATATATATATATATATATGTATATATATATATATATATATATATATATATATATATATATGTACATATATATAGCATTGCGTTGAGCGCTAGCCCATTTCATACGTAAAAATGGCATACAATGAGATAATCACGATATTCCATAACTAACAAGATGGTCGTACATATGTAATAAAATAATTATTTTGACAGCTAAATAATATAAAGTAATTATTTTGACAGATTTTGATAGGTAAATACTGAACAAAGTGTCAATGGAGAAAAGTTAATTGAATAATCATGACGTCCTCTTGAATTAAACGAATTCCGCGCGCGCGCGCACACACACACACACACATACATACATATATATATATATATAATGAGAGTGAGTTGTCCAATAAGACAAGTGAAGTAGGCGTTGAATGGAATAAAATAAGCTGTTTATGAAGTATATTCACGAAAATCTTTTTTTATTTGAATAGACTATGTATGCCATTCCGTATGGAATATAACATTGTTCAAATGTACATCGCGGTATTTCACGGTGGCACGGATCTGGTCCTAATTTTGAATGACTCTACCCCATAGACCTGGCTGAATTTAAACGGAAACTTGAGTAATGTAGTTAATGTGATAGTGATCTCAATCTCATCATGAGTGGTATGAACTATGGTAATTTGAATGTGTTAACATTGAATATCCTTAGTTTACGAAAACATTTTTATGAGCTCTTAATTTTCTTAAAGGATAGTACAATAGACTATGATATAATCTTATTAACTGAAACATGGCTATATGATGATGAAATTACGCGTTACTGTATTCCCGGATATGTATCAGAAGCGCAATGCCGAGAGAATGAAAGATCTGGTGGAGTTATAACCTACATAAGACGAAGTTTTCAGTCGTAAACAACTGAAAGTACCGAGTGGGAATGTTGTTCACGTGCAGTTACGCTTAGGAACTAACATACACTTATCATGTACTGTAATATATCGTTTTTGTAAATCCAAGTACAAAGATTTTATGGAAGATTTAGATGGTATGCTAGATTCTAGTGATAACTTAGCAATTGTTACGGAGGATATGAATATCAACTTATTAAAAGAAACTGAGAGCAGTGCCTATTGCAATCTTATGTTTTCACGAGGTTTCAAAAGTCTTATAAATAAAAGAACGTTTGCAACGTATGAATTACGAATCCTGCTTAGATCATGTATTCATGCGTGGTGCGGACAACAGTCGTATAAATATAACTGCGCATAGTGATTCATTAGATATCAGTTTTTCTGATCACTGTGGTATTCTAACTACTTTGTTAGTATCCTCCAAGCAATGCCGGACACCCTGTAAGCATGAGTATTACTTTGATAAGGACATGTTTCAAAAAATAACGTCACAGCTGGATCTCACGTGTTTATATATCATTAAAGCATCTATAGATGAAAAAATTGAATGGTTTATTCGCAAAGTGAGTGATGTGATAGATTTTTGTAAAAGGATTAAAAAGAGTAAAATAAACCGGAAGCGATCGGTTTGGATTACAGATGAACTTATTCAATTAACTCGTGAAAAACACGAGTTGTATAAACTATTAAAATCCTCTCCAATGTGCAGGGAGGTAAGCCAAAGATATAAAATGGTATCAAAAAGTGTGCAAAAAGCTACAAAAAAAGCGAAGCAAACATACCACACTAACTTATTGGATGCCTGCGGACATAATCAAAAAACTTACTGGACTGTTATAAAACGTGTCAGTGGTAAGGCAAATGAAACTTTGAAAGAGGTAGAAGTGAACGACAGACTCATGAATGTACGAGTGAATGAAAGATTGATTTCTCGCTGTTTTAATGATTATTTTCATGACTCGGTCGTTACCTTAATTGAAAATCATAATCACATAGGTGAGGCATACACTGCGGATAGAGTATCAGGAAGCTATAATCCAAATTCCTTTGGGTTTATTGAGTTTTAGAATAATGATGTATAATACGTTCAATTGAATCTTTGCCAAACAAGCCTTCTTGCGGGTTCGATGGAATATCTATTAACCTAGTAAAGAATAATAAAAATTTCTTTTCTCGACCGTTAACATTTTTATTTTATGAATCCGTGTTAAAAGGAAAATTTCCTGAAATATTGAAATTAGCCATTTTTCGACCAATTTATAAAAAAGGTGACAAATATTATATTGCAAATTACAGACTGATTTGTGTTCTCTCTACAATTTCTAAAATATTCGAAAAATGCGTTAAAAAGATTCTATTAAATTACTTGCTACAATTAAATTTTTTTAGCGTGAATCAATACGGGTTCTTACCTAAAAAAGGTACTGATAATGCATTATTTGAACATGTAAAGTGCATAACCGAGAATATTGAAAATGGTCATTCTGCTGTTGCTGTATATTTTGACATTTGTAAAGCCTGCGATAAATTAGATCATAATATTTTATTGGAAAAGCTTTACGATATACATAGAAAACAGGCGCTATGTTACAGAGATAAATAATGTACGAAGTGAAGGTGTAACGCAAACTTTTGGTGTTCCACAAGGGAGTATATTAAGTTCCTACTTGTTTTTAATATATATAAATGATATGTGTAATATTACGGTTAACAGTAAGATATTTAGCTACGCAGACGATACTGCATTAGTGATTACTTCCAGCCACTCAAATATTCTTAAACAGATGGCGCAAGCTGATGTCAATGTAATTGCTGGATAGCTGAAGCGAAACCGACTAATTGTTAACGAAAAGAAAACAAAATATCTAATTTACAGTTATCAATCCCCTCATTTGTGGAATGGTACGAAACTTATGCTAAACGATAAATATGAGAGAGAAAGAACGCATAAAGTGAAATATTTAGGGATTCAATTTGACTGTAAGTTAACGTGGAATAAACATCTTCTGTACCTAGCTAAAAAACTAAGGAAATTGAATTACCTTTTCTCGTACCTAAAGCAATATTTTTCTGTTTAGCATCTTAAACGCTTATATCTCGCTTTGTACCAGCCTGCTCTCAGTTGTGGAATAATTCATTGGGGGAGGAGCGGCTAAACAACATATTAAGCCAATTCAAACGCTGCAAAATAGATTGGTAAAATTTGTTTTAACCAAAAAAATCCTTCTTCTCATGACATAATCCTAAATATTCAAGAAATATACCAATTACAATTAGTTGACTATGTTTTCAAGAATAATCCTTAGAATATGCTGCCCATCACGGAATACTTTACGAGATCAAATCGAGAGGGGATGGTACAAATACCGAAGTTCAATAAGTATCACTCCAGAATTCAAGCTATATATAAAGGTGCTGTAATTTATAACACGTTGCCCATGTATGTAAAAACAGACTTGAAAAATTTTAAGAAACGTCGCAAGCATTTAATGAGGTACATAAAAAATAAAATAGAACTCCGTTGGTTTTTAGCGTTAGGGTTTTTCTACAAATTTATGTGTGCGGTGTGTGTGTGTGTGTATGAATTTGAAAATGCCAGGGTTAGCTTAATATTATATGCATGTGCACCTGTATCATAAATTACATTAGATTACACTTATGCAACATTTATAACATATTTTTTATTTTTGTTTTTCATCAACAATCGCATAATTATTTTATAAGTTTGTTTAATTTATTTTTCGTAATAAACACCGTATATTTAAGAAAATAATTCTATTGTTTATGCTGCTACTCGCGCGTTATCGCGCATTTGCAGCATGTTATTGTAAACTGTTATATATAAGGAAGTAAAAATAAAGCTTGATTTGATTTAAATGTATACTTATAAGAAAAAATCTAGCAGAAAAAAATCGCACGATCTTGGTGGCCAACTCACGTCATCTGTGCGCAAAATGACCCTACCATCAACAAAATTTGTGGTTCCATGTAACGACATCAAGATTGACATTATGATTTAGCATTTGCAACAGAATAATGAACAATAGATTAGATCAAACTGCAAAATCTTTAAACAGTTGCTCTTTCCTATTATTAATACGCACCTTTTGTATATTTAAATATATAATTACGTATAACTCGTCGGTTGAATTTACTTTTACGAATGTATTTCTGCATAACGTACACTTTCTCTTTATTGCTACCTATTATTATTTTGTAAACGGCACTCCGATTATTTAAGGCCACCACTGGCGTATTTAATAAGTAATTATTATATATTCTCTTGAAGGAATTAAATGAACATTTTCATAATTTCGATCACTCGATAGATATAAAGTTACCTCCTCGTACAGTTTTTAAGAAAACATATCCAGTACTAAAGTAATTACCAGTGGTGGCTCGTGCATAAGGGCTGCAGGGTTGCAGCCCCACCTACAAAATTACCAATATAATTTTTTTTTCATATTCAAACATCAATTAAAATTATCCAAAATTTTGAAATTTCATTTAAAAAAGTAATTTTTTCTCTTTGGATGCCCATTCTAGAACGTTGGTGAGGGCTACGTATGATGCAGCTCTTGTTGGCACGTTTAGGAAACAAAAAAAGTGTGGTTCCGCGAGAAAACTATGTTAAAGGCGCATGCGCAGTGGTTTCTTTTTAACCGCGTTCGGGCTGCATAAAAACCAGCCCAATACAGCTCTCATTTACGTGTTAGGAAACACAAAGTACGTGGAAACGGAACCGGACGATGGTAAAAGCGCATGCGCAATAGTTCTTTTTTTGCCTGCGTTCGGGCTGCATGAAAACCAGCCCAGCCAGTAGACTTGTATTTCAAATTTTCAAGATTAATATTCCAACTGCAGAATGAAATGTTGACGAGCGCGTTCTTCTATTATTGTTGCTTATTTACTTATGTTTTATTGATTGAATAAATATATTTATTTATAAGGATTTTATTACTTCGATTGTTTTGGTAGAAAGGCTAACTTTAATTATGGCTGGAAATAGCATTTTTCGTGAAAGTGAATTGAATTCGGTTTCGTGTTTGCTGAATAACAAATTTTCGCGGTTATCGTTTGCAGAAAAGTGTAACGTTAAGGCTCGTTGGAGGCCGACTCCGCAATTGAATATTATACAAACGTCATCTAGCCGAAACAATACTTTTGAAAGAAAATTTAAAGTGGATATTTATTCAAAATGTGACAGGCTTTGCGGTTGTGAAATTAAAAACGCTTTCTTTTGTTTTCCTTGTCTACTTTTTGGCGGTGAAATTTCTTGGACTCAAACTGGTGTGGTAGACTTGAAACATTTGAATGAAAAAATCAAGAAACATGAAAATTCAACACAACATATAACAAATTTGATAGATTTTGGTATGCTGGGAAAAATTAATATCGCGACACAGATAAGCGAAGCGTATAAAGTAAATATCAGAAAGTTCAATGAAAACATCAAAAAGAATAGGGATATTTTATCAAAAATCATCGACTGCCTGATATTTTGCGGTAAATTTTTGAACTTCCGCTACGAGGACATAATGAAAAAGCGGATTTCGATAACCCTGGTATTTTTCGAGGACTGTTAAATTTCGCAAGGAAATTGGATGAAAATTTGAAAGTGCATTTTGAAAATTCTACAGTGTTTAAAGCTAACTCAAAAACAATTCAAAATTAATTGTTGGATTGTATGTTAGACATTTGTCGAACTGAAATTTCTAATGCAATTGAACAAGCTCAATTTTTGGCTGTTATGTCCGATGATACGACTGATATCTCTGAGAAAACACAGGAGGTAATTGTTTTTCGTTACGAATTCAATGGAACTATATACGAAAGATTCTGGGGATTTTATAACCCTGAGTAACAAGATGCAGAAGGATTATTGAAACAGATGTTGGAGCAGTTGAAAATTGTTTTAAAAGATAATACTGGGAAACTAATTGCTCAAACTTATGATGGCGCCGCAGTTATGAGCGGAGCGCGTGGCGGTGTTCAAAAAATAGTAAAAGAAACTTACGCAAATGCCCATTTCATTCATTGCTATGCTCATCAATTAAATTTAGTAATGAGTAAATCAGTTTCAACTAATAGAGAAGTACGCATCTTTTTTAGTAGCTTGTCAGGAATTCCAGCATTTTTTTCGCGTTCTTCTCAGAGATTAGCTGAGCTTGAAAATTGTATGTCAAGAAGAATTCCACGTGGTTCCGATACAAGATGGAATTTCAATTCAAGAGTCGTAAATACAGTTTTTGAAAACATTGAACAGCTGAAAGAATGTTTCGAAAAATTGCAGAATTCAAATAATACCCAAACGGTTAATGAAGCATCCGGTCTTCTTCGTCTTCTCAATGACAACAACTTTATATTTTGACTTGGCGTCTTCCATCCTATTATGCCACACGTTGATTTACTATACGATGCATTTCAAAATCGAAACATTAATTCTTCGAGCGCTTTTTCATCACTGAAAAATTTTTATCGCGCAATTTTTTTAATCAGAGAAACGAATTTTGAAAACTTGGTGTCCACAAATACTGATTCTATGCCCGTATCTCGTAGGAGGAAATGTGGTGAAAATCGAAACGCCGCTATCAAAGAAGTTTGTGACACAATATGTATGCAAGCTAGGGTTAGATTCGAATTTACTGGTCATCTATCTGCAGGAAAGTTGCTGTTACAAGAGAAATTTGAAACGTACTGCAGGCAAGAATTTAACGAAACTTGCCAGGCATATCCCATGCTAAATAAAAATCGTTTGCAAATTGAACTTTCTGTTCAATACGAAAGAAATTCAGAATTTTCCCTTGCATCGGGAGTTGCGCAACTCCACCAATTCTTTCGAAACACCGGTATTTACAAAACACTCGGCGAAGTATATGTTTTGATGAAAATTTTGTTAACGTCTCCTATGACAACTGCTGAAGCGGAAAGGTGTTTTTCTTCCTTGAAAAGAATTAAAACATATTTACGGAGTACAATGCTGGAAGACAGAGTTTCTGCGCTTGCCATGATAAGTATTGAGAAAACTCTTATCGATATAATTCCTAACTTCCACAGCAAGGTAACTGACCGGTTCGCGAAAGTGAAAAACCGTCGTATGGCCTTCATATACAAATAAATTTTGAAGTAAGTGCTTTCAAATTACACATTTTTTAAAATTTTCTTAGAATGGCTGATTCTAAATTTTATTTTTGTTTAGAAAATTTAAAATTTTAAGTTTTTATGAAATGGTAGCCTAGCTGTATGTTTTTTATAAAAAAAAAAAATCAACTAGGTAAAACTTTCAGCCCCTCCACTTCGAAAACCCACGAGCCGCCACTGGCAATTACATTTGATATTTTGTCTTACTAGGTCAAACACTTTCAGATTTTATATATATATATATATATATATATATATATATATATATATATATATAATCTGAAATATATATAATCTGAAAGTGTTTGACCTAGTAAGACAAAATATCAAATGTAATTACCAGTGGCGGCTCGTGGGTTTTCGAAGCGGAGGGGCTGAAAGTTTTACCTAGTTGAATTTTTTTTTTATAAAAAACATACAGCTAGGCTACCATTTCATAAAAACTTAAAATTCTAAATTTTCTAAACATATATATATATATATATATGTGTGTGTGTGTGTATACATATATGCTGGGCTATGCTTTTCAGCCAAACGATAATGGTAAAAATATACACTGGGCGCTCTTGCTGGATATACAGATTATATGCGGATAATATTCGTTATTCGTTCTGGTAGCTATTATGAGTTGGCACAAGATCGTTCTTATGTACAAGAGGATGGCCTACTGACCGCGAACCAAACTTAATACCGAGAAGGGGAACTATATATATATATATATATATATATATATATATATATATATATATATATATATATATATATAAGATTAAAGAATGTTTCATCCCCTAATTGTGAAATTTATTAAGTGTTACGATAACTGGAAGAAATCGTGGAGTAAAAATATAAAATTACTTAAAACGCACTGAAAAGAAATTCTAAAGCTTTTTTTAAACAAATTTAAATTTAATATTATTATCACGTAGTACTTCATTATAAATAATATGATTAAATATATTCTTTGTAATCTTAACACATAATATTCGTATCCTACGTAACCTATTGACTTTTAATATAGTGCATGCTTTTTAATCGCAACAAATAATATTCGTATCTCACGTAACCTATTGACCTTAAACATAGTTTAATTACTATGACGAAATATTGTATACTTCCCACTAAAGTAACTAGCCATCATTGTGAATTTTTTAAATATACTAAGGCCAAGAATAAATAATAACCAGTAACGAATAGTAAGCTCAAGATAAATAAGTAAAAACGAAAAAATAAACTAAACTCAAGAAGAAACCGTCGTAAAAAATTAGACTGTTCCAATACAAATATAATAACGTAAAAATTATAATGGTAATATATGCAAATGATAACTATCTACAGATGCCGTCTGATGGTGTATTTTTGTAGATTCTAAATGTCAGGTCAAGTTCACATCAACAACCTTCATTAATAACTGCCAACATTTTATCGGAATATATATTCGATAAAAATTGTTGCATTACGTCATTAGAACAGAAAAATATACAATAGTTTAGGAGGCAATAATTAATTTTAAAATACTATTTTCAAACTTAAAATGAAAAAACGAAGTTTATGAGGAACTTATTCATGTTATACGATACACATCTACTTTACAGGCGAGGAATTAATTGATAAATGTAATGTAAACTTAATAATAACAAATCGTAAAATTAGTTTTTAACAAATTTAATAATTCAGTTTTCACAACTACCATTAATGAATTTTCATATTAACGGATTTGTCGTTTCAAATATTTAGTTCCATGTACACAACTGTAAAAAATATACTTGGAGAACATTGGAATACACATCAGACATATTAAGATGAAAAATAAGAAAGCTAAATTATATAAAAAATTAATTGCTTAAATGAGAAATCAAAATTCGATTATATAACTATTCATTTAGAACTAAAGAAACCGAACAGAAAAATGCCACCTATAGGTGGAACTAGGAAAATTAAAAACAATGTCATTAGTAATATTTTTAAAATACAGCAAAAACTTCGCAAAAAAATTGAAAACAAACGAAATCAATTTTATTGTAGAAAAATATAAGTAATAATGAAGAAAACTTTTAAGTGTTCTGCTGGAAATACTCGGGGAAGAGAGTAAGCCATAGAAACAACGGGTGACCCAGAGAAGAAATAGCGCAGTTGGCTGCTACAATGCAAACAGCTTGCTCCACGTTTGGTGCACACACGAGAGATTTTTGTCCGATTTCCGTTATCATGGCATCCTATAATGGAAAGGAGCGCGCATCTTGCCTTCAGGACAGTGCAGAGTTTTGAAAAGAATTCAATAGTACGCAATTTTTTTGGTGGTATCTTAAGAGCCGCATTTACGAAACATGTCCACGAGATCTGGAAGACCTGAAAACTCGGATTTCTGATGAAATTTCAAAAATTCACCGACTTATGCTCGAAAAGGTCTTCGAAAATTTTGCAAAGACAAAATGAAGGTATTGTTGCAAATACCGGTCATCTCAACGATATTGTGTTCCACAAATGATTGTAAGCTAATCTCTTGTTTTCCTATTTTTTAAATAAAATTTCATTCAAAAATCTTGGTCTAGTAGTTTTTGAGTTATTCAAAAACCAACAAAACCGTCCGTCTTCTCTAGGTCACCCTTTGTCCTTAAATAAAATCAAGATCAGAATGAATACCAACTGAAAATTATGCTACAATTTCCGATCATTAATTATTATTCTCCATTCGAGGGCCCATTTCTGGAGCAATGATAGTTGTTATCGAATAAACCTTGAAGCTTCGTGAGGATCATCATTATTAGTTAGTACTGCAATGGCATCTGCAAGTAGTCGGCGTGTCAACTGAGTTCATATTATAAAGGCTGAAAGTGTTACCTTGAGGTATCAACGCTAAGATCCGTTATTGGCTGGACATAACACCATTTATTTTAACTCGAAATGGTCTATCATTTAAGTAAGATCTCAAAAGATGATATATTTCAACCGGAAAAATTGTTTGCATTTTGTATAGTAAACCATCGTGCCAAACGCGGTCAAATACTTTAGATATATCAAAGAATATTTCTGAGAACGATACATTCCACACTCTAAGACAGACTCAATTGCGTCAACGGGCATTAATGAATAAATCTAAAAAATCACATCAACTTGTAGCAAAAATAAGTGAGCAATTCTGATTTATCCCACTCATTAAAAATGTCACCGTCCAGACCGTAGATTAAAAGTATTCTATTTTAATTTGTACTAAGCGAGATAAACAATTGCGTGTACACTTAAATCAACAAAGTTGAAAATAACTGAACTGCTAAACAATATACGTATTCATAACAGAGGTTCGTTTTGTTCATATTGAACCTTTCTAATATTTAATGTGTCCTGTTTCAACTGGCACACCAGATAAAAATTTTTAAATTACAACGCACACCGAAGAAGCTAAAACACCGATATTCTGCCTTTATGTTCTTTTTAAAAAACATTACCACGTTTTTCACACATACACACAGTTAAAGAAGTAAGTGAAAAAATAGAACAAAAATGAACTAACATGGATTAACGCATAATACTCAAATGAGAATTAATATGCATCTACACTTTAATATCTAATGAATAATGCTAATGTAAATTTTGATTTTACATACCTGATTACGCTGTCTGAATATTAACTTTAAATGCTCATTATAAAGATAATTTGTAAATTTAAAGCACGACTATTAAGATAATTAAACGATAGCGCGTCCCGGTAAGCTATGTAATTATATCAATCGTATACCACAGACCATGATACGCTAAGAATGGAATCTTATTCCCAATAATTTTTCACGGATAAAAATATTAAGAACGTCGATTCATTTTTTTTTTAAGTATACAATTTAATTAATTTTTAAAGTAACTAATATTATTCTTGACCTATTTACTTTTTTTTATTTTATAATACATTTTTGTTGTTACTTATAAATATTTTTCTTTAAATAAAGAGAAAATGAATTAAATGGAGAAAATAAATACCTTGTAAAAATTATTTGTTGCATCTAACTTTGTAATTAATTCATCACGAACTTAAACATTTTTCTTTAAAAATAAATAAATAAACAAATAAATATTTTCTATGCTATTTATACAATACTTATTATGATGAATAATAATAACTACAAAATACATAAATTTATTAAAACGAATAAACTAACATACATAAAACCCAATAACAACTATTTACACATTGGTTAACAATTACCTAAATTAGTGGGTAAAAGAATAATCATTTAAAATAGGAGCTCAGTACTGTACACTTATTTTTTCTGAGCAATGCCGTCGAGAGTAGGTAAGGCTACCAAGGCGGTAAGGTCAAAAGAATGCGGACAGAAAGCTAACGGATCTCCTGGTGTATGGAAGCAGGTGCAACAGAAAGAAATAAAGGCAATATTCAAAAGACAAAAACGACCATACACGCTATATCTATAAGTGAAACTGGAACGGTTCAATCGATTGTAGTACTGTCTTAGCTAGGATTTATTTTAGTAATTTTAGTTTTGGTTACGATTAAGACTTATCTATTATTTATTATATTTATCTTTGATCGTGATCGCCACTTTATAAAGAGGAATCTTCTTAATTGGATGTACTTCTCGACAATTTAAAATTTTAAACTGACGAGTGTCCCAATACATACAACGAGCAGTGCGTAAGACGAGCGAGAGAGCGAGTGTACATCGAGCATTGTAGGGTGAACGTGTTACTAAAATGACGGAAAATTAATCTAAAGACTGGCTGCCACACATATCTTACCTGTTCTGGTATTCATACAAAATGTACATCACTAATAACGGAAATGATGAAAGTGAAATCAAGCGGCGAATCGGAATGGCCAAAAGCGCTCTAGCAAGATTAATAATAATATGGAAAGATCACTCTATAAAACTAATAATGAAAAAACGATTAACGAAATCACTGGTATTCTCGTTAGCGTGTTATGCCTCAGAGTAGTAGACATTAAACAAAACATTATGCCTAAAACTAGAAGCCTTTGAAATATGCTGTTATAAGCGTATGCTCAGAATTTCATAGATGAAACGTCGGACTGATGCAGCTATCCTGAAACAACTCGGAATATTAGTTCCAGCAATAGGCTGAATTCTAGTTTATGAAAGAAAATATCGTATTATTTTTATAGAATTATTTAAGATAAACTTATAAATAGGTAAATTTACTCACCGATATATGCGGACAATTCTCACTTTTCTTAAAAAACGATTTACATTTTTTTTTTAAAACGGGAGGAGGAATATCTTCAAAAGACACTGATAAAATAAGGAAATTTAGTTTTTGAACGCGTGAGTGATTTTTACCTACTAAAACCCCTCTCCAACCATAAATAAAAGGTAGTTTTATTGTAATAATAGAAGTCCCAGCACCAATGCAGAGAACACCATACTTCCAATAACATACTCCCTTTTTCCATTTAATAAAAGTTCTTAACTTTAAGTCAAGTAGATAAGCATTATAAATAAAAATTAGAATTAAATTCAATAAATAGAAAAAACATAAACAAAACTTAAAATAAAACCAACGTATTAAAAGCAAAACAAAAACAAAAATGGTAAGGACTTATAAAAAAAAAATTAAATACCAACTCAATTTTAAAGTAAAAGAGACATTAAAATGAAGAACAAAAATAAAAATTCTTCATTATACTTTTAAAAAACTAATTGCAAATATTAAGACAAAACTAATTATAAAATTTTAATAAGTAGACAACGAACAGTTGACTATGCTAATAAAAACTGCACCGGTCCCGGGATAAGGATTGTCTTAAGCGCTAAGAAGAAAAGTTTTTAAACATAATTCGCATAACCTGTTCAACGCGTGTAAGGAAATATGGAAAGAGCTCTGTGCTGTTAATACCGAAGTTACGATGCAGGACAGCAAAAGCGGGACACATTTTATTAAAAATGTCCGTACACTTCGTAGAAATGTAATGGAAATGTTTCACCAATTAAAATACCAAGGTACTTTAACGATGACGTATGTAAAATGCTGTAATCAAATAATAACTCCAACTCCTTGAACCGGCCAACAAGAGAGGCATTACCAAACACGGAAAATTTGGTGGGGAAAACATTAGTCTAACTCCGCCACCACATTCTCCAAGTATTTAGAAATACATACAAGAAGTGATAATGATGAAGACCTCTCTGCTTTAAACCCTAAACATAGATCATCAGGATAGGAAGTTAGCTTACAGGTGACTTTAACATAGTAGCAAAATTTATCAACGCTGTAATGTAGAGTGTAGTACAAGATGCTCCACAGAGTAGGCGCAAGGACGGAATCCTGTGGAACTCCACATGTAGGTATCTTTGAACCAGCCGATGATCCGAGTTTAAGTGTCGCAGAACGATTATTAAAATAATCTATAATAACATTAATAATAAAAGGATCAACAGTATTATTTTTAAGGACATCGACAACTGCAGACTAACAATAATTGTCAAATGCCCCTTTAATATCATAAAAAATAACACAAGTAACCATCAGAAATGTATTGCTTGACTGTTGAAACTAACGTATAAACTGCATGCTCAACTGATAGATCTGAACGAAAACCAAACTGGTGGTGGTGCAACGTGCCCTTGACTATAATCTCTTGCAATAACATCTCATTGATGGATTTTTCAGAGAGCTTCCTCATGCAATTAAGCAACGAGATAGGTCTATAAGCTGACAATTGTGAAGGACATTTACCAGCCTTAGAAAGCAATCTCACCGAAGCTGACTTCCAACAATCCGGGAATCGACCAACGTTTAGAGTTTCTTGAAATAAAACAGGCAATAACAAAAGAAAACAATAGTGTACTTTTTTATTTTTTAACCAAAATATTGCTAACCATATCGTCCGCAGGCGCTTTCGTATTATGCAAATTTTTAATAATTCGGGAGATATTATCAGAACCTACTACCGGAGAGCTACATCCAAAAACAGGAAGCACAACCAGATGGAAATCTACTTTAGAGAGAAGGCGGTCTAATAAAGTACACTCTCGAAAACCAGATAGTCTTCTATCTGAACTTCTGTTGACAAGGAATACGCTAACAATACAACTAAGAACTTATTGTGGATCCTACCTCGTTGGATGCGCGTAAATTATATAATTTCACTCAGACCAATAATAGAAATTTATAATCCAAACAGTTTGCATAAACTGGCAAAAAATATATATACTCGTATATATATGATGTCGTTTGTTATCGTCGAAGAAAAGAAAATAATCAATACTTACACGTTTAAAAAAATATAACTGTTTTCTTTGGATTTTCCAAGAAACAATGGAATCATAAGAAAAGAACACAAATTTAAAATGAACACGCACCAATACGCAAAAAGATACTAAATAAATTCACATAACTCATAATCGCGTTAAAATACATTTCGAGCAACTGTTAACATATTTGTTTAAAAATAAGAATAAGAACGTGTAAAAATTGAATAATGTAGAAAAATTAAAGTCGAATCAACCAACTATGCGAAGTACACGTGCTAAACTATCAACACAGAAAGCAACGTTATGAACGGTAAAAATAAAACGCATCGCTATTACAACTTTCTCTACTGACACGTTTTAATCGTTCAACTTCTCCCGTTGAAGATTTTCTTCCATCTATCTTTAAATTCAAACGTGTGTACATAAAGACAAAAATACCGCATGATACTAAAAACATATTTAACAATTAATATTTAAAATAGAAAGCTAGAAATTTATAATTTGCACGGTATATTCTAAACAATTTCGCCAACTAAAGCTGATATATGTACGTAAATCGGTAAAATTATTAATATTATTTATAAAAAATAAACAAATTAATGAAAACCGACATGCACCAGCAATACCGTAATTTATGATATTGTCAGTTAAACGAGGCAATAATAACACATTCATCGGAAATTTCTCGATAGTTCAGTTGATGAAAGCAAACACGAAAGCACATTATGTTGCATTAGTACAATGTGAAATGTAAACGATGTTTCCCCAAAAACAGCAATTTGTACGTTATTATAATGAAGCTATAAACAACTAGTAAAACCTTATATATTCGGTTAAATGTTTTTAAGCGAGTAATTAAAAAAAGTTTTATACCCCGCACAGGTTTGCAATATTTTTAAAACTAATAGAAGTTGAACGTTCATGAAAAATAATACAACACCGAATCTATACAAAATACTACATGCATATATACCGTCTAAAAACATTTATAGTAGATGTAATAGTAGTCCATTTATCTCTGTCAGAGTAATAGCAAACTATAACTACGAATTATTATTATTAGATATAAACTAGGGGCCACCCATTAAGTAACATATAGCTTATCTAACGGACTACGCAAGTGGGAAGTCTGTATACTTCAAAAAAAATATTTTACAGTATACGCGGTAACAACATATGCCTGATATTATATATATATATATATATATATATATATATATATATATATATATATATATATATAATATTATATATATATATATGTGTGTGTGTCGATAATAAATTTTATAAATTTGTATGTACTTTCCTATCCAATGAACCATTTTCTTAAAGATTTTTCATAGGATAAAACTACCATCTTAAAAATGACGTTATATAAGTTGTGCTGTATACACGAGAATACCATTGTTAGACGCGTATTTTAATGCCACATAACTTTCGTTTGAACAATTCTTCCGAATTTCGAATCGTTCGCGAATTATTGCGACAAAATCGAAATTTTAAATAAATAGACAGTTGTGTCCCCTTTGAAATTTTCGGGTTCGGTTTGAAATTTTTCTTCGCGGTTTTTTCGGACCGTTTGAAAGTTCATACAGGCCTGGCAACTCTCGATCAAAAATTTATATAATACATATAAATCGCATTGCCTATGCTAAAAGCATTGTAGAAAGGGTTGACCAAAAATAGGCTTCCAGAATTTTTAAAAATCGAAAACGGAATATTAATTTCGCGATTTCTCGCTACCTGTTAATTTTGATAAAATGTACGTTATTATATTAATGATAGACCTCGACGTCTACTTTCGTCTAACGTTAACCTGAACCCTCTATCCATCATAGGGGCCCTAAAAACGGCCCAAAACCCCTAAACCCTTAAACACCCTTTTTCTAGATGAGTATTTGCTATAAAAATACGAGAATACCAGTACGAATTCATAGTCTTCACTTTTAAACATGTAATGAATTATTTAATGTTTATATACAGGTTCTTGTTGTTGTGTAACTGGGTAGAAATTATCGAAACATATTGAAGTAAATACTTGAATGAAATTTTTTATTAATATTGATTCAAGAAAGTAGAGGAAAATTATGGGAATGGGAGTGAGTTAAAGAGAAAGACGTTTAAAAAATTATGTAAAAGTAACCAGAATATAAATTTTCAACTTTTGTGAATACGATTTTCACTTAATAAATTTATAACTAAAAATTTTTTTTTTTTAAATGCATGCAATCTATATTTATCATGTTATTATCAAAACTCGGAAGGACGATATAGCTTCCCAGTGTATACTGATCCTACTTTTTGACGATTATTTTACGTTAAAAAATCTACAATTATATGATTTGCGAGTAATGTTGAAGCTGGAGAGGATTCAATCTGTGTATTCGATTGAATTTTACAGCCTGTCAGCACGTTCTTTGCTAATATATTTGAGTGTTGGTTGAGTCTTTCCTTATATCTTGTACTTGAGCTGCGGATCTCTTTTTTAACAGAACTTATCTTCAAGTCCTTCAAAATGTCGTAATTTCGTATAAACCGGGGTTCATTAAAAGAGCTGAATACATGTTTTGAGGGTAAAAAAAGTCAATAGTGCTTTACTCATATACAAAGATGTTATGATCGACATACACGTCGTTTACGAATTACTTTCAGACGTAAAAGTATTTAAACGAAAACGTCTTATTATGAATATTTTACAGCAATCTACAAATCATCCTTAATCATCGTTAAATAAACACTGAACAAGTCGCACACCGGTCGAAATTGTAAAAGCTTATAGACGTCGTAGTATATAAACCATACGCTATACAAAAGCTGGTTTAGAAAATTTCATTTTAAAAATTTTATTTGTGCTTGTATTATTCTTTTAATTTTAAAAATAAATTTTTTAAATAGCTAAAACGAACAAGTTACTAACGAATAAATTTACTATAGAACATGTATTCTCAACTTATGATAAATAACGAATACTTGCGGGCATTTTTTTTGTAATTTTTGACCCTGCCCTAAATATTTACAAAACTACTATGGACCTGTTTAGAAATTTGATAATTTTCTTACAGGACCGTTTTATCAATGATTTAAATAAACTCAATAATATAATATAACGATGAACGTGTAATAAATTACGTTACAAATAAAAAGCTGCAATAATTTCACAAACTAAAAAAAAAAAATGCTAAACCTAAAATACGACACAATTAATATATTCGACTAGAGCTCCATCAGATTAACCGTTTCAGTATTTCTATATACCGATGAATAAAAGTGTGATACAACTGACTGCACTTATAGTATATTATCTTATATATATATATATATATATATATAAAAAAAGGAAAACGCGGCTTTGTCAGGGCTTGCAAACTATTTTAAATATTATATTTGTGAATGTAGTTATATATTAAAAAAAAAAACTCATTATTCAAAATATATGATAGTCAACATTTTAGCATAAAAGGATTTTGAAAATTAATAAACATTTAGATTAAACTTTAAAAAGTTTTTAGAGACTTTAAACATTCCCAGTTAATTGAACGTATTTATATAATTATATACACTTCTTAAATATTCAAATAAAATAAATCTGCGATAGTTAACATTTTAGTACGAAAAGATTTTGAACATTCATTTTCCCACGTCATAGAAAATCACTGAGAGTTATTTAATTTTTGAAAATCAGTAAACATTCAAACTGCACCTTAAAAAGGTTTTTTCTTCAAAACATTCGTAATTAATTGAACGCATTTATAATTATATACACTTCCTAAATATTCAAATAAAATAAGTATGTAACTTATACTGTTCCACGCATAAAACTATTAATTCAAAAAATTATAAGTAAGAATGCAATAATCAATACCAAACAACACGAATGACAACATAAACTACTAACAAGCAAATACCCGGGATGGATATAATAGTAGAACATCGATACATTAGTTCTGTAAATGTGTAGATGGCGTTAGTAGACAATGTAAACGATTATTGTTTCCTTATTTACTTTTTACATAAATGTTTAGTTTCAAAAATAATATACTGGTGATATGAAACACATCTAGACATGATTCTAAATCACTACGTTAAATTACAAATATAGAAATGCAATAGTTATTTTTTATAACCCAGGACAAAAATGTTAAATTGTTGCACAGTATAGCTCGCCCTAATTATAAGTTATCACACGACAGGCCAATTATTCAAAAAGACGTGACAGCACGATGGAAAAGAAAACGCGTAGTATTTAGTTTTTTATTTGATCGCCAGCACTTCAATTGTAGGCCACTGAAGTTAATATATGTAAAATACACCCTTCGGAATCAAATTTCTAAAATACGTACATCCGAATTGTATAACTTTCGGTGTCCTGCAAATTACCGAGATAATACTTAACGTTACATTCTACATTTTTACCAACTGAAATAATATCTGTAAAACACACCATTTAAAATCAAATTTCTAAAATATACTTAATATGTACAACCGAATTGTAAAACTTTCTGCATCCCTTTTAGATTACCGATATAATTAATGATATCGCAAATACCTAACGCTATATTCCACATCACTCAACAGAGATGCTTTACCAAAATGTACGCTAGAAAAATATCAATAACATGCCATTATCGTTTACAAATTAAATCCAAATTTACGTAAACATACATTACAAATTGTTATAACGTTACTTACCCGACATTACGTATAGAAACTAAAATTAAAAAATGTTTTCATTATCATATTTCCCGTTATTTTATTTATCATTAACACCAATTCCACCGACAATACAACCAATTTATTCTACAAAATTAGTTTTAAAGATCTTAATAAAATCGAATTAAGTCTGTGCATAAATTACCTTTAAAAAAAATAAATAAGTATACAAAAAATAAACTTGAACCACATGTCGTACGGAACTGTTTTAAAGAAGCCAATGAACCCAAAATCACCTCAACAAATTAAACTTACCTGTTGAACGAGATCCTTAGTTTTCGAATGACAAATAGTAACAGTGGCATTATGCCATTTTAACAATTCAGCAACTGGCGAACCAACAATTTTACTTCTGCCTACAACTACAACACGGCTTCCTTCTAATTGAATGGCGCTTCTGTAACAAGTCAAACATAAAACATAGTATCTTAAAAATTCACGTGATCCGTTAAACCGAATCACGTAAGTTATTATAAAAAAGAAAAATTATTTATAAGTTTCTCGGAGAGAAAAATTTAAATAACTCGCAATAAACATCATATTTTCTTTTATTTTTGATTTTCAATTAAAATACCTACTATGTATAAATTTGAACAGTTTGTAATCATTTATACAACGTTTACAGCATTGTAGTTTTTTAAAGATTAAAAAGAAATATATATATAAGCGATAATATATAAACGTTTTTTTTTTACCTTTTTATCAGTTCTAAAACTCCATTAGGCGTGCACGGTATAAATCCAGACATATCACCAATAGAAAGCTTGCCTTGATTGATAGTGTGCAATCTGATAATTACATATTATGTAACTATGTATATTAATCAATGCGAATGTTACATTATATAGCGATTAAATACTACGTCGTTATTTTAATTAACAAAAAAAAAAAAATTAAATTTAAATTACATTTATATAACGGGTACATCCATCAGAGATAAAGCAATTATTAGATATGCTACAAGTATTATTTTTAATACGTACAATTTGAAAAAATGTCTACATTATTTACAAACGTACATTCAGTGTCTTATTTAGGAAAATTAATTAGTTAACCGCCTTTTGTGACCGAAAGAGTGCGCTCATTTACACGTAGTGAAATAATAATTCGGGAATTGAGGAGTAATAAGAGCTGTTGTAAAAAATATAATTCCTAACGAAGTGTTAAGTTTTTAAAATTATTTTCGCGTTGTAAATTTGTAATAAATTTTGTTTCAGAAACACCGCGTTGTTAATTTTAGAAAAACATTAACGTGTCATGCAAGTTTCATCATCAAAATACGAGTCGTATTTTGATGATGAACAGTGTATTTTGTTCAAAACGTTACATTAAAATTACCGACGCGCTGCAACAGAAAAAATTTATAATTATTAGATCGTAAGATTTTACTGTTGAAACAAGATTTGCTGCATTGTTTTTACATAATTCTGAATCGGTACGGTAATATAATTTTTTTATTTAATACTAAAACTCAACGTGATCAACATTTTCGGGATCATATCGACGAACTTAATTTCAAACGATTTAAAAACCAACTTAAAAAAAATATTTTACATTCACTATCGTTTCCTTAACTTTGGTAAATCAACTCATTTTTGTGACTCTCCATTTTCGATAAAAAATATATTCGTCAATAAGTCATTGAATTTATAAGAATAAAAGAAAAAACTTTTGTACAAAGTTCCTCTTAACAAACTATATATAATACTGAAAAACCCAGCGATTCTAACAAAAATATACGCACTGTACATTATCAATCTCCTCTATATGGATTTCCCCCACCTTTTTCTGGAAGAAAATATAGAAATTTATGCTTTATTAAGGTGATTAAAGAAACTTTTTATACTTAATCATCAATACAGCTTAAAGAATAGGAGTAATTTGAGCGATAAATCGCGGATATATTTGTGGTAATTGGTGAGCTATTACGAATATGCGAAGATAATTTCCCAGTTTTATAAAAACGAAAAAGAACCTGACGGTATGAAATTAGGAGAAATAACGTAATTCACGGATGTATATTAACTGAGAATAAACCCCATTGTATATCAATGTATAAAGAAATTTATATAAAATATTTCGTTTTTAGATATTTTTTTATTATTATCGAGAAATTTCTTTGTTTTTTTTTCTTAATTCTCAAGAAAATTTATAAACAATTTGTATATCTTTTCTTTCTAAATTTCACTTTCTTGAAATGATTATAAACAGCCCTATTTATGAACTGTATTTGTAGAGTAAATATTTCAAACATAATTGTAAATCAAATACAATCTCACTCATCGCAGATATGTTTTTTGCCACGATACAATTAACACATACTTTCTTGCAATCTTTGGATAGTTGCAATATACACATAAAAAATAACCTAAACAGTACTATATTTCGATATTTTTTTTATGTACTGTGTAACCTATATACTTTATCTCCTTTTATTATTGCATTCGTCGTCTTGTTAAGCATCTATACATCATCTCTATCATTATTACAGCGTAAAATACGGCTGATTATTTTAACAATTTCAAAATAGACATACATATAATTAATTTGATTACCAAATTTAAATTACTTTTATTAGCTTTCAGATTCCTTCAAGAAGTGTCAATTAAATAATTTATATATTTTTACCCTAAAGTAAGAAATGTTAATTTTTAATTCCTTAATATATTACTACGATCGCTTTTCTCCTTGAGTATATATGAAAAACACTGTGAGACATAATCGCATGACGTTGTAATTCACCAAAATAAACAAAACTGATACTTGTTAGATAAGAAGAAAAACATTCAATTAACTCCATAAATTTGTTTATAATTAACAATCACGAAATATTTATTACTGAATTTGTTTAGATAAGTGAAGGTCTGCAGAAACAGCAAATTTTTATTAAAATAATCGAGATTTTAAATTCAAAAACCATAAAATTATTCATTGTCTATTCTTTAAAAAGATATCAGCAACGCAATTATATATTTTTTTTTTATCGTAACACTCACCCATCAACATCTTTTTCAGGAGACACATAATCTGTTACTTTACTAGCATCGATATCAGTCTCAGCATCCAGCGGCATTTGTACAATAATTCCATGTACCGATGGATCTTTATTTAATCGACTAATCTTTACCAACAACTAAAAAATTAATAAGACCTTAAAATGAGCATGCTAAGAAGTTTTTAATTTTAAAATGTTGTGCATGTAAACACACCAATGTACAATACGTAAGTCGTCCAGTACATATAATAAACGTGTTTTAATATTTATTTTATAAATATGATTATATAAAAAAAGGAAATTATCACGATTAAAAATAACAAATTACTCGATTCCTAAAAAAACCATATACATATTACAAACATTTTATAACATGAAAATTCATAAATTGTCTTATACTTAGTTTAACATTAATCTTTAAAATATTCACATTTATTTACGATTATAAAGACAGATACTGCCTTTTTGAGCATACATTAAGCATTCCCTACTTATTTCATAAAACTTTTACAAATAGCTTCAAATAAATTTATATGCTTCGGTAATCTAAAACAATGTATACCTATAAAGGAGTTCATTTAAAATTACTTAAACTCATACTATATAAAATTCGGTATTCATAAATCACTCAATTTATTCAAATGTTTATTACTGCCATTTAGTATTATATGATTTTTTTGTTTATTATGACATAATCAAATTTTTAAAAACTAAATCGTTACAATTAAGTATGGTCAGATCACCTTTATACATTGTAATTCAAAAAGTCGCGTCAGAATACCTGGCTCTCCGTAGTATTTCGTGGTAGATTTACATGGGTACATTTTATACCGATTTCCATAGCTGCAGATAATTTATTTTTAATGTAGACATTTGAATCAGCACGACAACCAACTTGAACTATTGCTAAATGTGGTTGGTAATCAGGAACCGTTTTCTTCAATGTATTTATATCATCTTCCAACTGCCCCCGTATTTCCCTAGAACATAAATAATAGCAATCAAGCACAAAAAATAATAATAATACAGATATATTCGTATTTTATTAAACAGCATTCGCAAAATACATGTTATTTTTAGAAAATTTTTGGGAACACAAATATTTAACATGTAATATAACGCAAATACGATGAAATTAAATCAAATAGGCTAGAAAACTAGATATTTTGATATCAACTCATATTAAACTGTATACTAGTTTTATTAAACTCACTTAGCAATTTTTATTCCCCAAAAAATATTGCTGGGTCTATCACCTTCGTTCATTTTTCGTATTATAAAACACAATATAAGTACATAAACTTTTTAATTTTACCAATTATCAACTAAAAGCATTATAATACAATAAGAAACATTGTTCGAAACAGCATTAAATAATAAACAGGAATATAAAGAACACTACAAATTATAATTGCCCCCCCTAATGAGTTTTATCAGTATAATATTGTCTACATATCTACGCCCGATAACGCGATTGTTATAATTTTTTTACCGGCTTGTTAACAGATAACGCAATTAAATTTACATAGGATTTTTACGGATGGTTAAAAATGATAAGATTTGCTTTTAAAAATCTAAACAATGCAAAAGTTTGAGATAAATCACTCGTATACGTTTAAATCGTTTTTTTTAAGTAATATTTTTGAAATATTTCACGTACACAACAATGAAACATCACGCCCCTACTTTGAAACCATAAACGTGAAAATACCAATACCAACTTGTGCCCATGTAGACAGAACTAATGTGTGAGTGTCAATTATTACACATGTAAGAAATTTATTTCATTTTTATAATAATTTCCTATAAATTTGTATAGAACAGAACAGCCTGAATTATACAATATCAAAATTTGTACTCGGTGGTTAATTAACAGTATGCACAATTGTTATGGTTACTAATTGTACGTATTTACAGTTATAATTATACTATTCGCTGTGCAAGTGTAAATTAATTGGACCCAATTTATAATTACATAATGCTCTTTTTTTTTTTTTTTTTTAAATCATTGACCAGCAAAAATTAGCCATAAACAACGGTGATCTCATGGGAATATAAGTAAAGAAAAAAAGAGTGAAAAAAATAAATCTAACAACTCCAGCGAGTATGCTAGATTCTTATATGAAAAAAAAACATCGAATGACATATTTTCTTCAGGGTGTTAAATCGGAATATCTAGCCAGAGTTATGTAGACCATTGTTCTTCAAGTAATTGGAAGCGCGTCACAGCACCATTTCCTTCTTTTTAGTCTCCATTAGTAGATCCAATGTAGACATTTTATACACCAATGGATTAGCGTCAACACGCATTTTGTAATAACGGAATCTTCAAGTCTGTATGTAGCGTGTAGTTTGGTAGTTTGATACGTAGTATGGCGCTAATGTTATTGTACGTAATATCTTTGACTGTTGCCGCTGAATTTTAAGAAGGCTACATGTAGCCAACATAATTTGATTGTAGATTGGTAAGTCGGCCGTATAGATAGAATATAATAATGGTCCCAGCAGGCTGCTACGGTACAGAAGATCTGATTGTTTTTTTGAAAATGAATCGTTTATTTTTATCACGAACGACCGGTTATATAAATATGATTTTAACAATAAATAGACGTCTTCGTTAAAGTACTGCATTATTTTATACAACAATCTAGGATGCCAATTATCGAAAACTTGGTTGACATCGAGAAATACAGCGGAGCACACTTCTTGTTTTTCTAATGTTAATGAGATCGCATCGACTAGTTGATGACACTGCTGAATAGTAGAATACTCCTCGCGGAAACCAAACTGATGGTTCGGGACTATGTTGCAATTTATTATAACCGAATTCATTCGATTAAGGATGTTTCTCCAAAATCTTTGAGCAAACTTATTGGTCTATAAAAGAAAAAATAAGAGGAAACCACTGATGGCATTTTTCCTATTTTTCGAATTATGATGATAATCGACTTTTTCCGCAGTTCGGGATAATGTCCCAATCTTAATATTACATTAAATATATAGCACAGGATAAGTCTATCTCGAGGATATCATTCACCCTGTTTAGCTGGAGCATAAAGAGCATTGGAAACCGATGTACACTGAGAGTATTAGTCAATCACTCTCACCTATTACTATCAACTTCAACCGTCACTCCCCGAACTCCCTTTTGATTCGAAACGCTGAATAATTTTGATATTCAAATTAGTGACTGTTCCCAAAATGTCCATTCAACATAGGTTTTAGGATAGTTTTGTACAATAAGATTTCACTTTCTATCAAAATTGACGAATATTTACTCATTCGTCAGTTTTCGAGATTTTAGGTCAAGCTATTTTCTCTTGACTTGGATATGATCTTTTTACATTATATTTGATCCAGAACAACAACGAATTGACAAAGTTTATATGATATATGCTGTATATATGAAAATTAATGAGATGGGACTTTTTTTTTTTTAAATTTCAAAATTATTAAATAAAAATGTTTTAATAACGCGCTACAATCATTCTCACGTTAATTTTAATTTGATCGATAGCATAAAAGGTAGGTTTTTATACGAAATCTCGAGAAAAAAATTAAAATCTTCGAAATATACATTTATCGCAGGATGCTGAAAAACTCTTATCTTGACCACATAACTAACAAAGATGTGCTGATCCTGATGTCGAAGCAAGGTAAAATGGTCTATATAATCCAGAAAACGAAACTACGCACATAAAGACAGACACCCCCGAAAGTATAATCTCTACCATCTTGTACAACATGGAGATATTATTGGCCACAGAGGGACGAGTGGCCGTAAACTCTCCTAGGAAGTTGACATGAGAAGACGGCACAAAATGCTAGCATCTGAACTTTGAGAAACATCCAGTAATTAAGAATCAATAGATTCAACCACTCGACTTTACCGGTATTTATTCTGGTAGAAATTTTATTCGATGTAACGACCACTTTTGTTATAATAACATCGCTGTGTTTACTTAAAACTGTGAATAGTTCCTCAGTGTATTCCATCGATGCCCAATGTAATTGAACAGCATATATACCTCTTCCGTTGTAATATATGGTTCAGCATAAGTATTCTGTGCATAAATGATCAGTGGGTTTTATCACTTTATAAAAAGTTGATCAATGTACATATTGCATTATTGCAATTTTTCTCTAATAAGTTTTTCATTATTATTAAAAATATACTTGCACTTCTTTTCCGGAAGTATCAGTATAATCTTTTTTCTCTCGAAACTCACCAATTCCGTCGTATTTCTTTTGGTTATTTCTCTTTTCTTTTCAAATTTATTATATTATTAATGATCCATTTCTCTGTATTGTATCAAATAAAACTTTACATCGTGACCTATATGTTCCATATGTGATAAAACAGGAAGCAATAAAACATGCAACGAAGTTATATGATCACCCTAACTGGACAGCAGTCAATTTGCTGGATAACTCATCAGAGCTGCGAAGACTGCAGAGGGTTAAACCATTGGACTTGATCAAATAAATCCAATTTGTACATTCCAGGCCACCTTCAATAGAACGAGTGCACCGCTCAAGTAACTGCAGATATCAGTCACTATTGATAGCACTAGCTAGGTATAGAGAAAAAAAATTCTCTTATTATAATAGATTTTCCGTTGACGGCGATATATATTCATTAATTTAACTAATGCAATTCATACATATCGAAGTAGGTATTTAACGATTTGACAGATATAAACACTTATCATGTCAATCTATCTTAAAAACACATTAAACGATAAAATTAAATATAAATTTATAAAAATATAATAAAATTTTATAATTTCGAAACGTAAAGAATTTTTTATAAACTAATATTTTGTTAAGAATTTTTAAACGGCACGATACGAATTTGAACATTCACACTTTTTGAGTAGAAAAATATGTAAAGTGCCGCTTTAAATCATGTTTAAATATGTATAGACAATCGTTTATATAATTCTTATAAATAATATATCATTGCTATGTTTTAGACATCTATAAGAAAGCATCAATTCATTAAATTAAAATTAAATATTAAAATAGCAAAATAAAATCATGTATACATATATTTTCACGAGTAAACGAGTAGATAATTATAATTATTCTGGAGATATCAGAGGGTAGAGACATGACGATGAGTACATACGTCCGGCAGAAATATTTGGAAATAAAAACAAAAATTAGAAGTATTTATTGGATATAGGAAAGAACTCAACACTATCTATTGAAAATAAACGACTTTCGTATATGGCCATAATTTATTTTCAATATAGATTGCATACAACTTCGTACGATCATCCGCGCACATCGATTTGAACGCAAGAATGACCTACTCAAGACTTAAAAATTCCAATGACCATCGATGAAATTGCCAGGTTTGCCTACAAACACGCAAAAAGATGGAAAAGCACAGAGCTCCTAGAAAACCCTGAGGATTTTAGACGGCTTAAACGTAGAAAACCATATATGATTTAGTGAAGTAATGAAAATTCGGAGTCACTTCATTGGAAGTGTAACTCTTCACACGTGCTTTCAACTTCATTATCGTTATTGTCAAAGACTACATTCACAATAATCTTAATGAAAAAAGAAAAAAAATACCGTTTTTAATGTGCTTTTGTCCTGTTATTAGGGTAAGGTATTACTGTAGAAATCAAACAACTTCATGGTAAAATATCGAAAAATGCGGTCATGTAGCTTGTAGTTACAAGGTATCTCGCCGTATGAAAATGGTGAACCTAGGGAATTAGCATATTTGCCCTGTTATTTAAAAACGGAATCTGCTGTCATATCCGAAATTTAACAACAAATTCAAGCTATCGACATTCTCATCATTAGTGTTATTTGTTTTATTCACTGTTTAAGTATTTACAAACTTTTTAAATCGACACGAATATTTATGCTTAACTTGATTTGCAGGTGTTTATTTTAAAGTAGAGTTTTTTCAGCCTAAAGGAAGCGGGTAATGTTCTAATTTTAAAATGTTTGATCGTATTGAACAAGGTTTAAAAAATACACACAAAATCACATACAAATATTGAACAATTCCTGATAGTATCGATAACTTTACACTAATGAATAAAACAAAAATCTAGCAACAACATTGCAGAGCACTTCATCGCATCTCTACACTCCGTGTTTTCGAAATTACAACTTTGTTTATTATTGAACTTGAAAATTCTTCCCGAAAAAGTACAAAAGGTATGTTTTTTAGAGTTGTACTCGCTTAAAAAAATTAACAATATCTTAAGCAATATTTCAAGAATAACTCAAGCAATAATTTTACTGCTAACGTAACACCCGGTTTAATTTTTTTCGTATACTGGTAATTGCATCATATTCTAACGTATATGATGAAGCTAAAGTTCTCGCTAAATTCATGAAAACAAAACAATTACCCTATCCACCGTCACCATACAAAGCGAGCTAATAAAACTATAAATAATTACACAAACGATAATTCGACCTTTCCATTAAATTATTAAATTTATTAAATCGTCACAATCAAAATAATCAAATTGCGATGACACGACACATCGCTTAATAAAATAACTCTTGATAGTACGTTACTTATTATTTTCTGTGCGCTCTGAGATAATGACAATCTTTTCATTTCATAAACCAGTTAAATATTACTCAGTTATTAATATGTCTATTAAACGTGTAAACAAAATTTCCCCCTAAAAAATAATAATAAACATTCTGAAACGCTAATCAAACATTTATATAAAAAAAAATCTAATTTTAATATTTTATCGATTGAGCTTCAGATTTAAACTTATTACTATTACTGAACTCATTTAGTTATGCGATTTCATTGTTGATAATTTTAATAAAAATAAACGACTCGCTGTATAATTTTTATAAACGAATTCAAACAAGTGTACAAAAACAAATTATTTTTTTAATTATAAGCCTCCACGATCAATGACGACCCGTACAGTTTTTTGCATTCTAATTCTTATTAAGTTATGGCATAGTCTGCTGCCATTTGTGTTATTTATAGTTCAGTTATTCATTATTATATTTTTTTCTCATTCATATATAGTGCTGTTATTAATTTTTTACATACGATAAGTAAGAATGCTGTCTGTCATAATCTAAGCTTAATTTATAAAGTAAATAAATAATAATACCGTTCAACACTGTTTAACACAATGACATACTTACAAAATGATATATTATAAATTCATTTAATTTATTTTATAAATCTGTCTCGTCGATGAAAACTTTTATTTTAAATTATTTAAATAATAATTTATTTTAAATGTTTAAAGTAATAAGATGCAAGCATTCTTTGATCGTTTTTATTTATTCTTTGCATAAAACGACATTATTCATCAGAAAAAAAAAAAATATTGTCCTCTAGGCGAATGATACAGAATTTAACTTTGTTAGTTTGGCAAATAAAAAATTAAAATTAAAACTGAAAACGTAACATCTCTACAAAGCTACTAGCCTAGAAAACCTGTTATTATTTCTACCTCTTTATACAAAACCTGTTTGTTACTTTGTATAGAAGACACAAATGTATTAAAATTGTAAAAAAACAATCAAAACCGCTTTCTATAGTCATTCTAAATAAACTATCCTTTCGTTGACATTTTAAGGTTATTTCAGGTTATTATCAAGTAAAATAGACTACGTAACATTTGTCAACTATCTGATATTGATATTTTTAATAACTAAGGAAAGTACGACGATCGGTGTATGAAATATATAAGCACAACAACCTGAAACATACACCGTTTGTATGAAATATTAGGTATATAAATTATTTCTATATATTAAAATATAATATATATTTCTTATTAACTAATTTTATTTATTATTTTGTAAATTTCAAAATGTTTGTTGAATGTGTGTAGAAAATGTTACATTTTTTATGCGTAAATCGCGACTATTAATCGCAACTATTTTATGCTTTATATTTTGATTTCCATTTCACTTTTAACTTCTCCGATGAAAAAATAAATTTTAAAATGAATAAGTCATCATATTAAATTTTAAAAAATTAAATAAAATAATAAAAATTTCCAATCATGCGACAAACAATTCTCGAAAATATTTTATCGTACCAAATTTTACGTTAACACGCTAACGATTTAGCTGCTTTTAAAGTATTTTTCATCAACATAGCCACTGTGAGCGGTCCAACACCTCCTGGAACTGGAGTAATGTAACCGGCCACATTACAAGCTTCTCTGAAAGCTACATCTCCGACAAAATATCGATCACAGCTGGATTTCGGATCTGTTTTTTTCGCATTAAACATCGGTTACTTTTGAAAATAAACATTCGCATTTACCCAATAATGAAACACGACAATTTTAAAATAAAATTCGGAGGTCGGACCCCATTATTTATAGACTTGAAACAGCTAGAAAGTAATTACTTGAAGACCGGTTAATTTAAAATTTATATATATATATATATATATATATATATATATATATATATATATTCCAAATTTGCTGAGAACATAAGCGAGACTATAAATGATACGCCAAAAAGTGCTTTATAAAAAGAATTGAAGTAATTGTTTCATATTTTAAATGTCAAAGCGAAATACGAATTATTAAGAAAATGTTAAAATCGTATAACTGCTCATGAAGCAGTCTCAAGAGTAACCCGAAAAAATATTAATAAATCATGGTCAGTAGTTTTCATTTTTCATTTTTTTCAAATTTAAAATTTTCTTGATCAATTACCAACTCTAGCTAATTTCTCTTATACTTTACAAGCTATTTATTTACTCAAAAATAATGGTAACTGAAAAAAAAAATGTTCTATTCCGTTGTAATAAACTTATTCCTGCGCCAAATTGTGTAAATTCTAAAAATTTCGGAAAAAAACGTATAGCGCTGGTTTTAAGTTTTGTAAAATAATAACATTATATTAAACGAGGTAGTAAATGCGATCACCTGAAATAACATTAATTCCGCAGTCAATAACAACAGCTCCGGGCTTGATCCACTCACCTCGCACATATTCCGCTTGACCGATAGCTACCACTAAAATATCCGCGGTGTTAATCTATAAGTATTGATAAATTTATTTAAATTACAACGCGCTTTCAGTAATAAAAGAATTATTAATAAACAATTCGTAATCAAAAAATAAATAACATCGGTTTGATTTTTCTGTACTTTCATATTATCTATCTGGCCAAACATAAAATAATTCACGCGTACCGAACGGCAAGTAATCACATTGCAAATATTGTCGTTTCTTTTTCGTAATAAAGAGAGCGTTTTCAAATATGTTTAGGTTTTGTTTTTTCAGTATTTCTTGTTTAGTTCAGTTCGTGAGTGTGATTTAATTTTTTTAACAATATGTAATGATGGGTATTATAAATTTGTTAACTTTACAAACCATTGAAGAATCTGTGCGTGTCTTTTTTACATCAGCATGGAATACTTTCTATTGAATAGACACTGTCGATTTGAACACAAAGATATTTGCGTTTTTACTTTGAAAAACTGTTGCTGAGAAGGCAAGTCGGAACAAAAAACAATTCTTAGAACTCTTGCATAAGCAACATATTCCATCCGGAAATACAACTAATATAATTTATCAATATACGTAATTTAAAATTTGTTTTCCACTAACTTTTTCTAAATTATTCCTTCAATATAGTTTTATTTGATGCTCAACACAGTTGTCAACATAGCTCGTATCACATGTACCATCCAGAATTCTGCCTAATTTAGCAAGATGGGAGGAAGAAAGATTATGCCCAGTACGTAGTCTAAATAAAGTTGATATATAATCCCTCGAAACGTTCTGGTATAATTAAAACCATGGCTTAAACCGTATGAACCAAAGCGAAGTACTTTTTCCCTTTATTCTGACTTTCGGCGGAGTAATACTGTTGAAAATCTATTAGTACAAATTGTTTAATCTTTGGTAACATTTCAGTCCAATTCCACTTAATGTCCTCGTAAGGGACACTTGATAAATTATAACGCGTTAATTCATCGACCACCTCGTTTCCAGTAATACCACAATGAGAAAGGACCCACTTAAACTTCACTCTAAACTCACGATTATAAAGCTGAATAACACGATGTCTCACATCGAATTCCAACTTGGACATATTGAGATTTGGGAACTTAGACAATTGTAACAGACACTCAAGGAATCAGAGATGATTAGAATATTATTTTTCCTCAAATCTTTAACTAGGTGCAAAGCTTTGTAAATGGCAGACAATTCTACAACAAATGAGAAACCTGCAAAGGATAATCTGTATACCCTTGATATGGCTTTTTTCGGATAATATAAAGCCGAAGTACAATTTCCACGTATTTTATCTATCGACCCATCTGTAAATATGATTTCATAGTGGCTAAATTTTTCGTTAATTGCTTGCCCAAATGCAACATTGTTAACGCTAGAAGGAAGATTTTTAGCAATATTATTGTCAAAGGAAATTAAGTCAATGTCTAACGGAAAAAATAAATCCTGAAAATAGAATCGATAGAAGGGATGAGAAACATTTTGGATAATTTCAATTGTTTCCGATTTATTGTGGCTGGAAAGAAGAGGTGGAAGACTTTTATTTGACCAGTATCTATTATGCCGCAGTCTCAATAAACATCGAATTTGTTTATTAATCGCATGGGTTTTTCTCTCTTTCACTTTGAAATAAAACTTGTTCGCTATATACCCCTGCCTAAGCTTTAACGGAGGTTCAGCCATCTCCGCGTTTGAAGCGTGGAGGATACCCAAGCATAATCGAAGAGACTTGTTTTGCACAACTTATAATTTTTTTCACCCGCGTTCTGTTGAGATTTATGAATGGCACTATATAGTCCGCATGAGATCTGATGACGGATTGGTAAATCCCCTACCTGTGACTGCTCGAAGCAGATTTAGACCCCTATCACTGGCCGATAAAAGAGGTACCCACCAAAAAGATGTTCAAAAATTGTTAAGTAATGATACAACTGGAAAACAAGCAAAAACAGCTATATCCAATGAATTCAGTAGTAGAAAAGTAGAAACTGTAAAAGAAAGAACAGCTGACGATATATGGAAAATGATTAAAAATGTTGTGCAAACTCAAACAAGGGAAGTAATTCAAAAAATGGAAAACAAAGTATATAAGAAGGAATGGTTCACAGCGGAAATTGCAGAACTGTTAGAAAAACGAAGATGATTGAAAAATATAAATAGAGTAGAATATTTAGCAGTACAAAGGACAGTGAAGTAGAAAATGCAAGAAGCAAAAGAGAAATTACTTAAAGAAAAATACGTTGAAATTGAAAGACTACAAGAAAAGCATGATGATTTTAAATTACATAAACTATTAAAAGAAGTTTTTTTTTTTTTTTTTTTTATTAATACTTTATTATGCAAATTAATAATGTACAACTTGTTGCATTTACAGAGGAGCAATACACTGCACCACCGCTTAGGCTTAATCAGTGTATTGCTCCTCTTTACAATACTCTATAGTTAACAATAATATAGTAACCACTTTTACACTCGCATTTGCGCGGGCTGTGCGTCAGTTTCACTCACAGTCATAGTATACATGTATTCCCTTATAACTTCTTATACTAGTTAATAATTAAAATTATAACTTAGGTATACTAGATGCATAAATGTACGAATTGTCCATAATGACACATACATACACACATACATATACAGAACTTAAATATTATATGCATAAATTCCTCACAAACACCCCCGTACATATATGTACGCGTGCAGAAATACACTTGTTATACATATTACTGTAAACGTTTTATCACGGATTCACAACGCAAAAACTTCAGTGACCATGGAATTTCTTATGCATTACATTGAATGCGAATAATTGGAATTGTCGAGCAGTGTATTTGTCTTGTAGGTTAAAGTTATTTTTATTGTAAAATCTTAAATGGTCCATAGTGGGGCATACAAATAGTACATGGTTCGCAATTTCTACTGCGCCGCATTCACACCTGTCATCATTACTTAACTTAAGAAGAAATAAATAAGACCCAAATTTTCCATGCCCCGTTAATAATTGGATAGTGTAGAAATCAGGAGTAATTTTAATATTGTGTCTATTTAATATATTGGGGATTAGGCTGTGGGTGTGTCGGCCAGTATTATCTTGTTCCCATCTTTTTTGCCAAATTTCTAAGTAGTGTCTTTTTATAGCTTTCAGAGTATAGATATATTGAGTTCTGGTTTCACTGCGAGAATTTAAGTTGAATTTTCAAAGAAGTTGCTGGTGTATATAGGCAAAGAAAATCAATGATGTTAAAAAACAATGAAGGGCAACTATTAATAAAAAGTGACGATATTAAAAAAGCATGGCATGATCACATTCGATTAGTATTTGGGGACGACAGAGATGGTCTATATGCGGAATACAATGAACAGAATGTTCTAACAGACTTATTTTGAACTTTTTCTATTTCGTTTGTGTATAGGTGGTATAAAAATGAACACAAAATACTCCCATGTGCTAAACCTTTACCCGAATAGACAGAGTTGTTTTTAAATTAGACAATGGTATATACTATTAGTCTGTTTTGTTACGAATTTATATCCAAGTTTTGAACTTTAATGCAATTATCCACCGCTAGGTGCGCATAAATTATTTTATTTTTGCGGATAGAAGATGGAAAAGTAGCGGTTTCTCCTGTTACATTTAATAAGTAAGTTTGTTTGTAATACCAACACTAAAAAAATAACATTGTCAGGTAATGACTATAATAGAATATTTTTAAGAAAGAAAACACTAAACAGAAGAAATGGTAACAAGCGTGTTATAGTACGTTTGTCTGCTTTTATTTATTAATAGACATATAAGGGACAAGGATCATCAATTTTTTTTTGTATGCATTATGTGACGAAGTGAATTCGATCATGTTCTAGTTTTGAAAATTTTTATGAACATTTAAAAGAATACAATTTTAATGAGTTACGAGCATTCGGTAAATCAACGTTATAAATAAATAAGTAAGGATAGAATTTGTACAACTTAGAATTTTAAAAGATTAATAATTTCCAAATTCATAATATGATTTATGAAGATAAAGAGCATCTAAAAGAGAAATTTTATAGATAATGAATGAAGTAAAACATCAAAAACCGTTATATATATATATATATATATATATATATATATATATATATATATATATATTCTATTAATAAAGATAAACTTTATGAAGGAACAAGAATACAAGACTGCATAAAGATCAAATATATGATCAAAAATATTTTATGCTTTATCCTCCTCATTCTAGTTTTAAACTTAGTTCCAATATAAATTATATTACAGATATCGTAACTTTATTGTAAGTTAAAATAATATTAATTGTAGACATGTACAGGAAACAGTTACAAACCGCTTATAGTCACCAATCGTACATACACTTACGTATTACATCAACCACAGGTTCGTACATGTTCTTTAATGTTCACAGTGCAACTATGACACACTGTCACTGTGGCATCATTCCACTTCAATAATTCTGCAATCGGGGAACCAACAATTCTGCTACGGCCTACGACGACTGCTCGGCTACCAGCTATGGTAACTCCAGTTCTACAATATCAAAAACCGCATATTTAAATCAAAATAAATAATATTTTTAATATCGTTATATTTAGCAAAAATTTTTAACGTAAAATTTGGTTCATATCTCTCAAGTAAAACATGGTAAAAGTTATAAATTTAAATTGTGTTTGTTTGTATAGGAAAATATTAAAATTTATAAAAAATGTAGCCAGCTTTGAAGAAGGTAGCTGGGGAAAAAATAACAACCTCCTTAAGATTTCATTGTATGAAACATGTATTTATGGACCACATATCGCGTCAAATTTAATTACAGTGTACTGAAGATTTTATACGGATTTCAACGCATCATTAATGTCATCATTAACTAATAATCATATTTTTAAACATTATGTTAAAAATAAAACATGCTGAAAACAGCTCCACGTTTAACTTCAAAAATTACATCGGGCTTCCTTTGTTTCTACACACTAATCATAAGTTCTCGTTCATATCTCTCATTCAACGTAAATGAAACTACAAACCGGTCATATATTATCAACCCCGCCATTGCTGAAATTAAGCTCCTCCTTTTCCTCAATAATACAAATCTCCTCCGTTTAATCTAAAGTAATACTTTTCCTTCTGTGCCACTGGCCAAAGTAGCAGAATAATACGGCACGGTCACAAATCAAAGAAGAAGAAGAAACCAATTATAAAAAAAAGTAATTTATTAGAAAATATATGCATACAAAACAAAATAAACGTGAATAGTATATTTGTTTATTAGCATGAAATGTATATTAACTTTTTCAGCGTATGTGTCTAGATGAGATCTAAAAGTTATTCTTAATTTGTCGGAGTGATATGAAATGTTTTTAATTTTTATTTTTTGAAATATAAAATGATTAATCGAATGTTTTCAAAGATAATCGCCATTCGACATTTTTTCAAATCTTAAACTATTTATTTAATGCGGGAATTCATTTGTAATTTCACAAATGTATTGTAGTTCTATGTAGTTAGATGTACCAAAAACGACTCATATTTTAGAATAACTTTTCAATATTACTTTCATTTTCAAATGTTTAATGCATACAAGAGCAATAATCCAAAACAATTTATTTTACTCAGGTGTGATATGAAATTTAATTTTAAGTGCTATTTTACCGGTTTTGTTATTACGCCACTAAATGAAAAGTGATTTGTTCTCATCACATATTATACTAACATTCTGTATTTGCATTTGCTTCAGTCTTCAAATTTATGTAGATTCAAATTTAGACTAATCATTTACAAAACGAAAGTTGCATTTACTTTTGTTTCCATAAACGAAAAAATGTCTTACTTCATGATATTATAACTTAATATGCAATTACCTAGTATTGTCGCTGTGTAAAAAATTAAATTTATCATGTATCGTTTAATAATAAAATTATAAAAGTTATTTGATTTGATTAATAACAGTTTATATTAAAAATTACTTTTTTATTGTTAATTCATTATTTTTACAATGGTTTATACATTTTTTGACAAAATTACATTTTTTCTAATAATGGTTCAAACGAATTACTCCCTAGAGTGCGCTAGTTTTGACATCAATATTACATTATGGTCTGGTTATAATTTTGGACCGGCGCACAGTCACGGCACATAACGATGGTGTCTAGATCTACTGTCGAGATGTGTGGTTGATTATGTTTTTTCAATTTTTTTTTTTAATTTCAATTTTTTAAAAAAAAATTTTTACTATTGAAATGCGATTTTTTAGCAAAAATTTCACTTTTTTTTGTACTTGGAGGGAGTAAACTTAAATTACCCTCAGAACGAATATAAACATTTAAATTGAAATGTAGTTCGATAAAATTAATCGACAAACTATACATCTTAACTCATGGGTTGTGATTTTACACCATAAGTGACTGGGTATATTTCTTAACTATATGGTTTGTATTTTTTTCTCTTTTTTTTTACAACGTTCAACTATTTATTTATGTAGTTTTGAAAGGGTTTAATGATTTAAGTACATTTCCTTCACAATTTCTATACATATCCGGAATGGTTGTTGGGAGAAACGTATATCCATTTCTTTGCATTCTACTATAAGGTACTGCAAGGTCAGCAGAAACCTACTACACAGGTTACACGCTGGTTATTCTCTTTTATTCAAGATATGATTGTGAATGATCTTAGTGGGACTAGTTCATAAGCTAGCCAACCTTGTCTTCACCGTACGCCTGAGGCAATACGATGTTGCCCAGTTTTCAATTCGTTATTCGGTAGAGTATTGATGCATTGTGATAAATTTCCTAATATTGTTGCCATAGTTGGTACATTAATTTTTGGATATGTGCAATAACGTCCTTACCGCATATTTTTTCTGGAATTAGAGTTTGAATGGAATCACAATTTATTGTTTCATTTTCAGCGATCCCGACATGACATCGCACCCACATTAGGAATGGACAAAACAAAAATACATCGATGTTTTTTTCGATGTAATATATTGATTGGTGACATCGATGTAGGACCGATGTATCATAGAATACATCGATGTTCTGCGATGCATCGATTATTTCTTTTATTTTATTATACACAATGTTAAAAATGTTGGAAAATAAAAGGAAATAGATGTGTTACGTTAAAAATGTTTATTATTAATCAACAAAAATTTAAAAAAATGAACGTTTAAACAAATTAAATACACAATAATAGATTACGCAGTACTTATTAAAAATAATATTACAAAAACTTCAAAAATCCCAATATTTTTTGTCGATGCTTTACAAAAATAAAATTTCGTTTAATCTCTTGCCCTTAAATCGATTTCTTTGTTGGTTTAATATTTGCGGTGCCTGTGAAAACAATCTCTCTGATGGAACAGATGCGCCAACCATCGTTTAAATGCAATTTTATATAATTTAGGAAATTGTATTTTATAATCTTTCCATATTTCCACTGGGTTTTCGTTCAATCACCCTACAGACATTATTAAATAAATGGAAAGTTCATTAGACATACTTTCTTCTGATTTATTACTTTTCCAATTACGATGTACCAATTTATAATGATCGTTCCATAGTGAAAAGGTCTCCTCACATTTTTCAGATTTATCGAGTTCGATTCAGTATCTTCATTCGGGCACAACTGAGTCTCTATTAAATTTTTTATTTTTTCTACAGCTTTTTCACAAGCTAATTTATAACTGACACCTTTGTAATCCAATTACGCTTCTTATTTTGACATCAATTAATAAAACATATGTAAAGTTTAAAAATTAAAACAAATATTTCCACTTCAAACAAAGTAAACAACACACAACCTCATAATAAAATAAAGCTTCTTTTTCTTTGATTCAATTTGTGAGCCAGTGCCTTCCAGTGTAACCAACATACATAGTTCTAGAGAAATATTGCAACTGAAGGATGATAAAAACTGTAACTATAATAAAATACCTATCGCTAGTTATTATTATTATTTAATTAATTAGATATTATTATTATGAATGTAACTAGTTTGTAAATATCGACCGAGATAAAATATTTAAAAATATAAAATCTGAATAAATAAATCACATCATAAAATTAGCTTTATCGATTTAAAATATCAAATGAAAAACATGGATGTATCGAATATATCGAAACGTCAGCAATACATCGGTAAAATTGTCCATCCCTAACCCACATTAATGTTCCATTTTTATTCATTTGTAATATTTTTATTTTTTTCTACAAGTTGTCCTGTTGTTTATCGATGCATTGAATAGCATTTAAAGAATCGAAATATATAAGGCTGATTCTTGTTTCGAAATTATATATTTTAGTGCGTGGTTTATAGCAGATAATTTGGCCGTTTGAATTGATCATTCGTATGGAAGTACATATATCTGTTGAATATTTTTGGTGATAGTCGTGTATGTAACGAATTTAGGTGCTTTGCTCGAATTAGTGTAAATTTTTTTATGGTCTGTGTGATCGTATTCAAAAATGTTGCCCTGCTCCGTGATCCGATATTACTTCGCGCTTATTACTAATATTGGCATCGGTGTGTATCGTGTTTTTCCCAGCGCAAAATATTTTCTACTTTTTTTATGAATTTTTTATTCAGTCGACAGATAATTTTGGTATCATATTCTAAATGGTTTTGATATAGTAAATTTATTCTTGTATTATACACATAAAATTTATAATTTACATCAAAACTCCAAAAATTTTGTAACGAAGATTTTATAACCTTATAAAATAACTTTATTTAATGAACTACAGTCGTTGAAATTTACTTTATGTAAAAATTAAAAAAAAAAACTTACCGCTTAATCAATTCTAAAATACCACTTGGTGTACACGGTAACATTCCTGTTAGATTACCGACACACAATTGACCTTGATTAACAGCGTGCAATCTACAATGAAAAAGTGGTAAAAAATAAGTTATTTTTATATTGTTTAGTTTACGAGAATACCTTTTTAAATGTTCAAAGACAAATTGATTTTCCACATTAGTGTTTGATATGTATGAATTTCGTTACTTTTTTTTTCAAGTATAATTTATTTAAATTTCGATAACCAAAATAATATAAAAAATACTCACTTCGTCTAAGCAGGTTTTTCATTTTTATTTTCATTGAAGACGTAAATAAGACACGAAAAGTTCAATAAATATACACACACGAACTTTGAATTATATTTTTCATAACAATTTGTCATATACAAGTTTTTATAAAATTAAAAATATAACCGATTTAAAAACACTAAAATACTCTAAAATACTACAATAGTATGATTCATATTTGTACTTATAAATTAACGTTTGTTTGTGTGAAACAAATACGATGACATACTGATTTCGTAAGTTATAAAGTTATTTATGGTAGTTAGATTTTTTTTTATAAACTGCATCGTGAACAGATGTTTTATTTTCAATGTGTAAGAAATTTTATAATTTAATCGCATTACATACCCATCAACATCTTTTTCTGGCAAGATAGAATCGGTAACTTTATGCGGGCTAATTACATTTTTCGTATCTAGCGGCATCTGTACTATAATACCATGAACGGTGGTATCATTGTTTAACTTTTCTATTTTCGGTAGTAGCTGCAAAAAAGATATGCAAGGGTTTAACTCGATTATTGAAATAAAGGCGAATTTACAAAAAATTAATTGAAGACAAGAGAGAAAATAATTTACTTTCATAACCGACATATTTATCAGATTTTTTCAACACGTAAAAACGTATAAAGATTAAATAAATTTTTATTCCAATGCGATAAGACAGTTAACTTACTAGCAAACATACTTGCAGCCCAGATTTATGCTTTTAAAATTACTCTGTAGTAATTGCATATAATATGATAAAAGTGTAATCCAAATTAATTACCTCCATTTCTGTAATAGTTTCTGGCAAACGCAAATGGGTACATTTTAAACCAATTTCTAAACCAACCTTTATTTTATTTCGAATGTAAATATTTGAATCTTCTTTGTTTCCCACCTGAATAATCGTTAAATGCGGCGCAAAATTTGGTGTAGACTTCTTTAATTCGATAATTTCATTGGCCAGTGATCGGCGAATTTTCCTTCCAATGTGTCATAAAAAGTTGAATATATTAGTCAACTTTTTTTGTTGTTCATTAATTATGACACACTATTCAGAAAACACGATAATAAATTTGTTTTAAAAATTTTTTTCGTTTAAACGTTAATAGTCAGGCACGCCAATATTTTAATGTAAACAAGTTAAATAATTGTACAATTTTTTTAGATTTAATTTAGAATTCCGTAATAAATTTTAATAAATATACTAAAATATATTATTATGCTTATATTTTAATTTTTTTGGAACCAATTTTTATTAAATAATAATAGAGTGACATTATTGTCGAATATATCAAAAATTAAAAAACATTCCATTATATAAAATTTAAGAAAAAAGTTTCCCATGCCGGGAATCGAACCCGGGTCTCCTGGGTGAGAGCCAGGTATCATAGCCATTAGACCACATGGGATCCGGTGCATAAGTTTGAAAAAATATATATTTATACTTGATTAAAATTAAAAAATTTGTTTAGAATCAAAAATTATTTGCTTGATAGCGGAATATAAGTGCAAAGTAAAATAAAGAACTGGCATAATAACACGTAAGTATACTATAAAATGTTTAAAAATTATTCTGCAAAATTAATAAAAATAAAGATGTTTAAGAACTTATTGCACAATTCAATTTAAACAACCAATCGGAGTATATAGTTTCATGTTCGCTAATTATTTATTTCTATTTAAAGTAATGTTTCAAATATATATAATAGTCGTATTGTTCGTTCGAACCTAATCCATTGTACGTTATTTTTACATACAAAATGGACTAACATTCAAGGCACTAATTACACGCAACCCGTGTTCCCGAGCATACGATGTTATGCAGAATGGAATGCCCCTGTTTCCATCGTAAAATGTTATTAATATTTCAAATTATGGAAATTAAAAACAATTTTTCTCGGCGAACTTAAAACTAATATTTTTTTTATATAGTATCATTCATAGCTCATGAAATGTATAATTTAAATTGAGCCTATGAAAGGTATAATTTAAACGAAGTGAATTTAAATCGTGATATTCGAATGTTTGTGTGCGGTTAAGAAAAAAGAAAATTCTAAACTTACTGCGCTAATTCTGTGCCGCTAAGAATTTTAGCCTTATTTTTGTTTATTTCCATAATTTATTGCTAACTTCTATCAATAGATTAATTTATGAAACTAGATAAGCGCGTAAATTCGATCACTCTCAGCTAAATTTGTGTGCACTTAACGAAATTAGTTCGATTTGTAACGTACTTATGTTATGTATGTTGACATACAAAATGAAAACAATTTAACGCGATCGAACTGTCTGGCGAATCTTTTTAATAATCATTATCACAGTTGCAATTATTGTTCTTATCAGAAATTTCATAATTCCGCGTAAATATCTTCTGAAAAAAACAGTTTCGATATTTTTTATTCCCGATAATGTCTTCGATGTAATCCGGCGAGTATAAATATTCACTCATTTATTATTTATAAAACCACGGGTATAGGTACGTCAATTATTCAGTCATTACTACAACTCCAAAAAAAATGTAACGAATAACGAAAAAATATCTATTTATAAAAAATACGAACTTAAAAATATAAAAAAATACTTATAAATATACCGTTGTGGTAAATATCAACGTAACATATACGCAGATATGTACATATATATATATAATATATATTTTTCATATATATATATATAAAAGGGTCAATGTATTACGAAATGAAAAAATTAAAACATTCTGCTCAAATTATTTATATATGAAATTTATCACGTTGTCGTTAACCATGTAATTTATAAATGGTGATCTGGAAAGCATAAACAATGTACACGTTATAAAGGTATAGCCGACTGTGAGATGTTTGTCAGTTGTTTCTTATCGTTCGATTTAGTACTTATATCGTACCCTAATGATAGATTTTCAATTTCCGCTTCGAGCGTTCTGTTTCTTCGGAACATTTCTATATAGCTCAATTGTAATTGTTTTTGGTAACATAATACTTTCTCTTTTTCACTGGCCCAAGTATTCCTTTCTTGTTCCCACGACAGACGTTCGTCTTTTAATTTGTCTATCAAAATATCGATCTTAACTTTTAATTTTTCCAAAAATCGTTTCGAATAAGCAGATGGTTCTTCGACTTCGTCGACTGATATTGCTTCGTCTTCGTTATTATATTCCGATTCGGAGGTTTTTCGATTTTCTATTCCTAACTTCGCCATCTATAATAAACGAATAAAACAAAGAATTAATAATAAAATTATATAAAATTACAAATTCTATTAGTTAATACGTTCGCTTAAATAAATAAATTAATTACGTCGTCCTAATTGATGTAATTTTACGACCAAGTCCCCCACGATCACGTTAATTTTCGTAAATTAAAATATAACCGCGTCGATATAAACATTTTGTTAAGATACAAAAAATGTTATTTTTTTATCATTAGTATAAATACTATTACGATTATACGTAGCGTGTATACATTATTTATCATATACATAGACTACAAAAGAAGAAGTAGTTGACTAATTGTAAAGGGTTCGTTTTTGCCGACGATATTGCTAATTGAAGTGACCGAAAAATAGGTAATTGCAAAACGGCTCACGACTTTAATTTTGCATTTAGTACGACAAAAACAAAATATATGCGGCTGAAACTAATGAATGATAATAATTGAAGTCGAAAATCAAAATAACAATCCACATTATTGCACGGAAAAAGGATAGACGTTATGTAACATAATAAAACTGATAAGTGAACATAGATATCTAGCTATAGCGATAGACATTTGATACGGAACTTACAAATACCAGGAAATTTAAAATAAGCTGAAATCAATAATATAAATAATATGAATAATAATAAATTATGTAGGACAGTAGACAATGAGAATATTATACTTTGCATTAGTCGAATGCAGATTGAGATATGAGCGCGGTAATCAGCGTCTAAATATTATACAGGAATTTACGCGCCTTCTCCATATGTATTTTATACTTTTCGAAGACCTCTGGAGTAGTCCCTCTTGAAGAAGAAGAAAAGAAATTTATTTATTGACGTAAATTCATTAAAAGTACAAAAGTACAAAAGAATAGGAATTACGCGTACCGGAATTATAATATCCTTACCGCTAATAAACAAAATTCTTTATGTAATAAATCTTATAGTATATTTACTAGGAGTGCACCACTGCATACGCCCACGTATACACAACGTTTCCCCACCTTGCTGCTGATAATAGATCGGTTGCAATTAAAAAGTTTGAACTTGATAAACGAGTATAAGCGCTGAAATTAGAAAGAACCTTTAAGCGAGCTGTTACGAATTAAATATAACGAGACACTGTATTTATTTCGTAAAAGTTTGGGATTATTTAGTAAAAAGTAAAAGTATCCGCTTAAATGCAAACGTGTAGATAAAATATGAACTAAGGAATACGAAGAATAGATGTGTGACAGCACAGTCAAAATTTGATTAGCAAAAACTGATAAATACGCGAATAATAGAAATATTGAAGGAAAAAAAGATTGTGAAATTAAAGCAGCAGCTAAAACTGTGTGTAATGGGTAAATAATGAGAGTTACAAGATAGTAACTTAAAGCGAATACGAGAAGTGGAGAAACGTTGTGTATACGTGTGTGTGCAGTGGCGTACCTAAGGAGGGCTACCGGGCTTGAGCCCCCTCCAGAGGGTTTAGAAAAGTATAAAATGCATATCGAGAAGGCGCGTAACTTGTAAGCCCAAACAATTTCGCAGCTAAAATCATAGTTGAAACAGAAGAGAATATTTGAAAGAGTTCGCGTTATTACTAATAAAGCCTCATTTTGAATAAGTGTCAAACAGCCTAGATTGCAAAAAGCACTGTTAGAAAATATTCCTTACATTCTGTCTGCTAATGACCTAATGACGTTGAAAATTCAACTGACTATGCATCACAAAGAAAAAAAATTGACGGTTGGGCCGTTCGGCATTCGAATCTGATCCTAGTCCTTACCAATAAGGTTTTTTTTTTTTCGTTGTTATTACTTGTTTCACTATTGTTCGTGATCGTTTATAGTTTGTTTTGCCTGTCGAATTTTGTGTATATTTTATTAATTTTTATTACGGATTTTTTTTGGAGGGGTATAGTTTGAGCCCACCTCAGATATAAATTCTGGATGCGCCATTGGGCGTATGTATGTGAATTTTAGAAATTAGATATACATATCGAAAAATGGCACAGATCCGTCGATAAGCGAAAGCTTGACGGAACATATGTTATAAATCGTGTAAAGCAGGAGATGCGTAATTGCCGTTAACTCGTGTATTATTTATATTATATAAGAAATATATGCTTTTGAAGAAAAAAATTGACCGGGTTGTTGAAATAATAGATTTTTTTCCCCTGCTATGGTCTAAACCTAGCCTGTCTAGGCCATCAGTAGATGTTATCAAAGAAAATTCAAGTTCATCACTTATGGCCCCATCCATTGATGGTGTAGCTAATAAATAATAGAATTAAACGTAAAAGAACAAATTTACGGGCAAAAAGAAACAACATCGTCGTAAATTTTAATAGAAAAAAAAGTAAGCGTGAAAATTTTATCAAGTTCGAAATAAAATTTGTTTATGACAGACTGTTAGAAAACTTTAGGTTAGTTAGTTTAGGACGCGAAGTTAAATTTACGCTGTTATAGATGTGTTTAACGATGTAAAACCCATTATTGCGATATACTACGATAGAATTAGATTGGTTTCATAGTTTACGAATTTCGCTCATTTCTTATTTGATCAGTTTATATCTATTATTTTATTTCGTTTATAGTTAAATGTATTTAAAATATTTACTTAAATTCGATATTTGTATAAAATTAGATTTTTATTATTTCATAACAAATTTTGTTTTAAATAAATGTTATAACATTAATTTAATTAATTTAGGTTAAATACGCTGGATTTTAAAATTTCGATTTTTTTTATATTAGATAGTTAACATTAGATTGCAAAATTTTGCTATTTTTTAGACAACTACAATTATGTATATTAGAAATTTTCAGATTATTATAATTACATATTTAACAAAAATTTTGTTTTCTGATCATTCGTATAATTTTTTATTTTTATTTTTTTGTCACATATCACTATTATTTTTTAATTATTCCTATGAGTCGTTTTGAGTTCAATGCACTTGGTAAGCGCTCTGTCAAATTTTTTAAAGTGTTTTTAAAATAAAATAAGCGAACAGTTTTGAATTTTATAATATATTTATGTACGTTTGCCTTCTATTATACACGTATTTATGAAATATTTATATTATAATAATTACAATTTCGGACAGCTATTTTTTAATATTTCGGTTGTGACATTTCTGTGGGGTGTCAGTTGACAGATGCAATACATACGTTTTATATTTTGCTAAATTAAAAGCAATAAAAATAGTTAAAGTTTTAGTTTAATATAGATATTTAATAATTTTATTTCAGATAAAAAATGAGTAGGAAAAAAAGAAACTTATCATTTCTATAATGAATGGGAAGAGGTTTATTTTTTTTACTATGTATCAAGATAAATGTCTATGTTTGATATGCCGTTTTATAGTCGCCTTGTCCAAGAAAGAAAATCTCGGGAGACATTTTTCGAGTTTACATGAAAATTATGAAAATGATTACCCTGCTAATACCGAATTAAGAAAACAAAAATTAAAATAATTAAAAAATTAATTAACCGCACAGCAACTTTCGTTTCAGAAGCTTATGCATCTATCCAAAATAGAAACTGAAGCATCTTATATCATAACATACGTTTTGGTAAAACATAAAAAGCCTTTTCGAGATGGGGAAATTTTTAAACAATTTTTTCTCGAGGGCAGCCAGAAATTACTTTCTAACTTTAAAAATAAAACTGAAATTCTCGATGCAATTAAAGATCTGCAACTTTCTCGCAGAACTGTAACGCGTCTTATTGAAGACATGAATAAAAATATAACTCGACAACTCAAAATTGCTTATTTAACGAGCCATACATTGTATTGTTTTTGTTAGAATGTTTTTTTTTTCGATTTTTCGGTAAAAGAAGAATTTTTAACAATACTCCCGATAAAGGGAAGAACGCGAGATGCAGATTTTTTTTTATGGGGATGCCATTACAGCCTACCCAACGTAATACTGCAAATGATGGCAGCTTTTATGCCATTTGTTGAAAAAACAAAATTGCCTTTGCATAAATTGATTGCTATATCTACTGACGAAACACGTTCTATGATTGGTAGAAATCATGGATTTTTAGCCTTTTTTAAACAAAATGAAGAATTTCCTGTTTTCGTATCATTTCATTACATAATTCATAATAATGCCTTATATGTAAAAATATTGGACGTTAATGATATTATGGATGTGACAGTGAAAATTGCTAATTCAGAGCGCTGAGTTTAAGGATAGCAAGATTTTAATTATTTTCCATATTTAGAAAAACATACTAAACTTACTGGAGAATGTAATATTGAAATATTTTGTTCTGAACCGGAAAATTTTAGTCAAGAATTTGAGAAACCATTTGCAAATCTCAATTATCTTCAACCGATTTTTGAATTTATTTCACTTCCTTTTAGAGAATTCAATAACGAGGGTATTTCATCAAATTTAGCTCATACTTTTCAGTTGAATTCATCTGATCTAGAGTTAGAAATTTGACAATACAATCAGATATAATTCTGAAAGCACGTGCAAATGAAAATCATTTTTGGAATTTATTACCAGAAGAAAAAAATCCATTATTGAGATCGGCGGCAATGAGGACTTTCACATTTTTTGGCTCTACTTATCTATGCGAGCAGCGTTTTCTCAAATGAAAAACATCAACTCGCAATTTAGCAGTTCCCTGACTTATGATAATCACTTAATGGCATCTATTCGATTGTGCATCACTGATTACAAACCTAACTTTACAAGACTTATTGATGAAATGAAATGTCACGCTTCTACATCAAAAAATTAATCCAAAATATCTATCAATAAAAGTACATTGCACAAAATAGTAATGCAACGTATTTAACATATTACCGTCAATAAAGATTTTAATTAAATGTTTGTCTGTTTTTAATTTAACTAATTTTCCGAAGTCGATCGCGCATAATTAAAAAAAATTAATGTCGATCGTACTAGAAGCCGATTACACTTCTTGACAATTAAAATACAGTTACTAGTAGAAATCGCTAATTGTTAAATATACAGATAAAACTATTCGGCAATTACCCCGTTAACAAGTTATAAATAACGTTAATAATAATGATACTCATAAACTAATAATAAATAATAATAATAACGAGAAAATTGTAAACAATTTAAAATAAATTATTAATAATGACAATAACAAATATTTTATTTGATTATTGTTTATTAATTTTTTTTTTTGCATCCAATCTGTATTTCTAACAATAAGCAGCAGCGAAGACATGTCATTATCAAAACTCGGAAGAAGGATAGCATCCAAATGTATGCCGATCCTACTTATTGATGATTTAATTTACAATTATATGATTATGAGTAATCACGATCGATGTTAAAGCTGGAGAGGATTGAATCTGTGTATTCGATTGAATTTTACAGTCTGTCAGTAGGTTCTTCGCTAATATATTCAAGTATTGGTTGAGTCTTTGCACATGAGCTGCGGATCTATTCTTTAACTGAAATTATCTTGGAGATGTCGTCATTTCGTATAAACCAGAGTGCGTAAACAATCCTACGTAAGATTTTTTCTCGTGTCCTCTCCATAAGAGCTATATTGCAGTTAAAGTCAGTATAGCTCAATGTCATATGTCTAAATTCGATTTATTATTAATTTATAAAGTAGAGCGTTATTTTATAGTGAAAGAACTGAATTTCTTCCAATCGGTCAATCCATATTTCTTAATTTCAATCTAATCTTATGTGTTATTTAAATTATTTATAACTCGAAAAACTTTGTTACGTGTATATTTAACAATTAGTAGATTCTAGTCGTAACTTTATTGTCAAATCACTACATCCAGTTATTATATATTACTATTTTTACAAATTTTAATCGTTTGATACCGAACGGTGAAATTAATTAATTCACTTTATTCTTATAATTTAAAACCGAAAATAAGTGATAAACACGAATTATAAAACAAGCAACAACCTGATCGTCTATTTGTTCTAAGAAATAAGACGCTTCCGGAGAAATCGGTTTCAGTTCGTCATTCGATTTTTGCGATAATTGTTTTCGCAAAGCTGTCATTTCTGATTCTTTTTCTTCTAGTTCCGACCGTAATTGTCTGACCTCCTTTTTCAAAGTTAAAACTTCGTGACCTTTATTAGTTTGTTCACCCTGTAAATGATTAGATAAATTCTTTAAACAGACAATATAATCTCAAATATACTTTAAAGCAGATAGCTTTTAATTATTAGGCACTTCGAGATACAATTATAATGTACACGAATATAAGTAAATTCGATGTTCACTTACGTAATTTTTACTTTGCTTAGCGAAACAAAATGGAAGTAACTCTATTCATATTTGCACATTATAAAATATTTGCAATTTTTTAAATACAAAACTACAGTTGACTTCTGGATGATAAAAAAACTATTCTTAATACGTGCAAAAAAAATTCGCGAAACCTGACATTTTTTCATTCAAAATTCATCGTACACAAATGTAGTTATGGTTCAGCGAGTAATTCGAACGAGTTCAGCAAATTTTGAAAGTAAAATGTATAGAACCGAGAAGATTTATATACAACATTTATCACAATGAGATGGGAAAATTAAAAGAAAAAGTTGACATTTCAAAATTTTTAAATTACTACATCTGTGGAACGATCAGTCAGATGTAGACGATATTTTGTGCGTTCAACAAGTCTAGAATTTCAATCTACGCACGTGACGAAAATCTTCTACGAAGAAGCTAAAATCTTAAACGTTCGAATTATTCGGTATGATCGAAAAAAAAAAATACGACGATTATCAGCGATTAAGAAGTATTTCCACTTGCGAAAGTAAAAAAGCTGATATGAAACCACTTGAGTGCTCCCCCTATTTTTTAATACTAACGAAATCGTCCATTTCCTTAATAAAGGACATTTGATTAATGTTTCAATTTCGAAAAATACATATATACCTAAAAATTATCTACAGTGATAAAGATGTATTGTACGCAAAAAAAAAAATGCAAGGCATTTGTACAACGTATACGGAACAGCCTATCAAAAAAAAACTAAATCTTATATATTTAAACGAAGGATTTTGTAAATATGTACATATCTCTATCGACAATAAACGTTTTATCTATACCGACTCAGAGGCCTGTCCGGACATACGGGGTGCATCCGTGGGGTTGTGCAAAGCCGACAAATGTAACAATTATATAGTGTCAAAAATAAAATTCTTCATTCGTCGCTATTTAACCATTATGTATGTGAAGTCATTACGCAATACGCACAGAGCCACGCTGTCTAAGACACTTTAGAAAACCCCTGTACTTAATCTCATGATTACCACATACCTACGTATGTACCTTTTGTGCGTTTCTCCTAAATGTTGCTAAATGATCTTGTTGACCGGCTTATAGTAAATAAAAAAAAATTCGATATTCTCAGAAACGGCTTTAACGAAATGGATGAAATTTTATATATACGAATTTTAAAATTTTGAGCTACGATTACTCCCGCGTAAAATTCTAGAAATTTCGATTTTTTTTTTCTTACGATATTTTTCTCGGTACCTATCTAAGCGTACGTTGACGATTTATAGCATGAATCGTTCGGATGTTTTCGAGGTTTGCTTTTTACCACATACGTGTTGGTAAATATAATTTAAAATTTTATATCTCGGGCACCATTTCGATTAAGGCTTTGGATCATTCGGAAATTATTTTTTAATATATACGAAAGAATTATTTTAAGGAAAAAATCCAAAATTCAATACTGAGCAAAGTCCAATCGCCTAGGTATTAATCAATTAAAACGTTTGTTTTTGTTAATTTTTAAAGTATATTTAGTTAAAAAAGAATACATACACAATAAAATGCAATGTAACCCATAATGACACTTCCGACCCATATACATAATCACATTACATCTCACGCTTAGAAATGTTTTCTTTTTTTTTTTAAATTATTCATTCCGTCAAGTTTACATGATATTTATTATTCGATATTTATTACTTTACATATGCGCGTTTTAAAAATTTAACGAAATTATAAATCATTTAGACTACACCATTTAATCTCCTTACATTCACGTACGTACTTTTCCACACGTACACACTTAAAAAAAAAGTTAATTCTAATTTCAGACTTGAGAATTTTTAACAACAAATTTATAAGTATAAATGATCGATAAATCCGAAAGAGTTAAATAACTTTAAACACCCGAAAAATTATACTAACGCGGTTAAATTTTGTTTTGTTTTTATTAAATCTTCTGTTTGCGAATATTTTCTCTCTCTCTTCTTTTTTTTTAATTTACAGCAGTTCCTTTTTCCCTATTTTGGGTTTTCGCCGATTTTACTCGTCGGCAGATATCCCGTACGTTTTAAATATAATTTTTAACTTAAAACGTGTTACAATTTGCCCCCGTCATATATTACGTAGTTCGCGTGTATATGCTCGTCCGACTATATACAGTATAAATTTCAATACTTTTAGCCGCAACTAACTCAGTCAAGTACCGAAAGGGTATCTACGATGAAATTTTGGTCCAGCTCTCGGTGTGACTAGATCTAGAAAAGTACCGTGATGATATCGAATCGAAAGTTGAACTTATAATTAAGAAAATAAAAGTAATTAAATAAAAAAAAAAAAAAGATATCCCCGATAGCGTTACATTATTAATATTTAAAAAAATATTACTTACCTGCGTATCTTTAAGCTGGTAAGTAATATATATTATTAATATTTAAAAAAATATTACTTACCTGCGTATCTTTAAGCTGAGATTTGATGTGAGCTAACTCGCCAGATTTTTGGCATAAACTCCATTCGGTTTCTTCTAAACGCATTCTCAAAGCCGAAATTTCCTCTCTTAAGGCAGATATTTCGCTGACTGCTTCTACATTCTCTTCCCTTAATCGTTTTTTCTCTTCCTGTAACTTAAATAAAATAACGCGCGTATTACCGTTATTCCGAGTAACGGTTATTTATTTCGTTATCCGGGAAGGAAATATAGTTCAATTGTAAATAACTAAAAACTGAACAAATGCGTTCGTAATTTTTTCCGGTAAAAACAGTGTAGATTACGTGTCGAGGTAATAAAATTAACGCTATTTTCGTCGAAAAAAAAATTTTGAACATACGACAATCAACCGTGAAGACTTAAATTATATTTAATTTAAATACACCACGTGTAGCAGTGGCGTAGACTTGGTTGAAGAGTGGTGTTCAAACGAAACTAAATTATAACAGTAAACCCGAGTTAAATTGAACTTTAAGTAAATAACCGAAACTCGAGTAGATCAAAATCCAATAAGCAATCCAACTCGCCGGAGTTATTTTTATACTTATTAGACGTTGAATATGTAATTCTATTAGAAGCAATAGACGGCATAAATATTTAAACTGTAACACACTAATAGTATGTTATTCACGACAGAAGGAGATGGTTACAATAAATTCCGTGAAAAAATAAACGATAAATGATGATTTTATATTTCTTAAAGGAATAATACACACTAATACTTAACTAAATTTTTTAAATAAAATTAAAAAAAAAACAAGATAGGTTTAACAAATGTAAAACTGCATTTAACGAGTATATATTTTCTTATTATCAGATTGATTCTAAGGGGTGTGGGGTTCAGACCCGCAAAACCACCCTCTGGTTACGCCACTGACGTGTAGAATAGCATTAATGAAAAAAGTACGCACATCAATTTATTGAAAATCTAAAAGATAAAAATAAAATTTTTGGAGCAATATACATCATATAAACACGGACTTGTTCTTATATTCCTCAAATTTATAATCAATCAGAAAAGCATAACGCCTTAATGCTCTGCTCCGCGCCTTCTCTTTCAGTACTCGGTACGCCTCTGAACTTGTATCCTCTATTATTCGGATGGTGAATTTTCGACGTGACTTTCCTCTTGTTCTCTCATTTATCGAACCATCTATTGTTACTGTTGCGACATATCCGTTATTTCTTAATATACACGCTATCAGCCCACATCTAATCTCTTATGATGTTCGTTAAGTGTATTTTTTTATCGGCTTATTTTTATTCTGTCTGCTCATTTAATCTTTTCGGACATATATAAAATATACAAATCGCGCATACGCACTCATATATAAATAAGAATATACGCGGGTTAACACGAGCAGAGAAGAACGAGATATATTCACGTAATAAAAACTCCGAGTTGTTTGACTCACACTAGTAGCGATAAATAAAAATAAAATATATTCGTTAAAATTGAAATAAGCGAAAATACAAATTCGGTATACTGGAAAAAAAAACCTAGAAAAACCCGACTGTTATAATTAAAATATTTACTATATGGGAAACTTCTTTCTCCGTAACCAAAGATGTCGGTGTTCTGTTTAGATTATATTTTTTGATTTTAAGTATTTTTAAGAATGTGTTAAAACTTTGTATAAAATTTTGAAGCATACGGCTTATCTCTGTTCTTCTCCTACAAATTAAAAATTTATATGTCGTATTATTCTCGTCGCCGAACATCATCATGACTAGCCATCAATATATACAGCTGACGTCCCAACATCTGGATATTCAAGCATATCGACAAATGCAGATGATATAGCAATCATCGCCCGACACACAAATCCTAGATTGGCATCACAGCTAACAAAATTTCATTTACGAATTCTCGGCAAATGGTCTACAAAATTGCGGATTAAAATCAATCCGAGTAAATCGGTACATGTAACATTTACATTAACAGCATTACAGTTCAAAAGGAGTGTCATAAAACAGCAGCAGACAGTGAAATATCTAGGCATAATCTGCTAATCCGGTCACCTCATATTACGAATGTTAAAAAGAAGTTAAATGCTCAACTAAATAAACTTTATTGCCTAATTGCTAGAAACTCTAAAATGTCGCTAAAAAATAAGCTCTTAATTCACAACGCAATAATTGCATCTATTTGGACATATGGTATAGAACTATGGGGCTCATCTGCGAAAAGTAACATCATCCGGAAAATCCAATCCAATAGAAGGCACTTCGAATTATATATGTAACGCTCCGTACTACGCAAGTAATGATACATTACACAAGGATCTGCATGTACAAACTGTTGAAGAATCTCACAAAATGAGATACAGCAGATTTAACAACAAATATAAAGATCGTGTCAACCCGCATATTTCAACGGATATAACAACAAATATAAAGATCGTGTCAACCCGCATATTTCAACGGATAATCCACCGAGACGCCTTATGCGTAGACAGTGTAATGTACTACTCTAAAAAAAAAAACAAAAAACTCATTTGCTCATTGGAGTAAATGCTGTTCTCTAAACACATTAATACATTTCACGAACAGCCATTATTGTTTTAAAGAAAAAAAAAGGCCATAGTACGTCTTTATTTTTACGTACAAAATGGCCTAACATTCAAGGCAATATGCGACGAAGATGCGTACGCATGTAATGTTATTATACGAAGTGGTGTGCCACTGTCTTCTCCGTGATAATCAAGAGTTACGTAATGTTGAAAAACTAAATTAAACACTTTTATGTCGCGAATTGGTTTTGAACCCTCGACTGTCGAATTGTGAACATTGTAGCAATTACGCTATCGCGACAGATAAATTTCTATAACATCATTTAAATCGATTTCATTTAATATAATTATAAAATTAAAGTAGTAAATAAAGGAAACGAATCAAAATTCAACAAAATAACAAATAAAAGATTATATCTAATGCAATAAATTCGCTATTTGCTTCAAGCATCTACGTTTCGAGCTAATATACATGAATGATGGACGATATTAACTAAAAATTTTATAATTTCACGAAGGTGGCGTCAGACACTCTGCTTCGTACACGATAGAAATAGATTGTAGAGGCCGGATAAAAGAGATGCATAGAAAAAGAAGAAAGAACTTTATTTAAATTGTACCATACGCGTACAATGCATGTGCAGCGTGTTCTTAACGTTAAGTACCTCCTAAATTATAGTATAAATATTACCCCACATATAAGAGATGATAGGAAATGAAGTTCGTACACAGCCGGAGAAAATGTGAGCGTACGAGTGTTTATTATATTATCTTATATTATAAAGTATTGTACCGGGGTTACACTGATTAAGCCTAACCCGACGATACAGTGTATTATTGCACCTCTGTAAATGAAACGAACTAGAAAAACATTAATTTGAATAATAGAGAGTATTCAAATAACCGATACTTTAACATTTATCTTAAAACGAGTGCTATATTAAACGATAATAAAATATCAAAATTCGGTTATACAGGAAAAAGCAATTAAAAAAAAACCTACTAGAGGACATTTATATTTTTACGAATACAATTCGTGTTGGAAAATAATAATAATCATTATGAAGAGAAAGATTTATCGATAAAACGAATGCATAGACTTTCGGACGCGAAGTACTGAAGTTCGTTAACCATTTCAGTTAAAATGTCTTATATTTGGTACATAAACTTTTAAATTGTATATTTTCATAATAATAAAGAATACTTAGTTAACATTGTAGTAATATTTAAATTATAAAAATATTTATATAACACATTACAAACTATACAGAACCACCGAGAAAACTTTATTATATACAAAATCATTTCCTCGAGTTATTTTATTTAATTATTTCACACACTAAAGTGTATAATATTTGACGCTAAAAAGTGTAATATGTGAGTGAGCGTTAAAAAAGATTTCGAACAAAATTATCGAACTAGCCAATTTAGTCAGTCCACCTTTTTACAACGCTAGTCGATAGTTAATTTCACTAGCGATTCATTAATGCCAGATATCACCCTGTAAATTTAGTTAAACATATCGCGCGCACAAGTAACGATTATGTAACGCGAAATTTACTTGGTACGTTTGCATCATTAACATCTGTTCCAATTTAAGAGATTTCTGAGCAGCGGCCCGTAAACGATTATCTTGAAGAGCTTTCAACTTTCGAAGTTCCCTTTCGTAGGCGTGCTCTTTCTCTTGGTAAACTTTAAATATCACCTGTTCGTTGTGTTCCATCGTTTTTCTCAAATACGTCAATTCGTAATCACGTTCGCGAAGAGCCGCTTCCATTTCCGCCAAAGAACTGGAATCACACGGCGAAGGAGTCAGATCGAGTAAACTACCAGAACCTTCGGACGCGGATGCTCTTTCGATAGTTCTGAACGATGATTTCGATCTATAATGAATAAACAGCAATCCGTAACTAATTTCGTATTTAATAGCGAATTCGATTACACGTTAAGCATCTAGGCGCTGTTAATAATAAATTTCGAATTCGGAAATGTTACAACAGTCCGCCTTTACAGGTCTGAGACGTGGATGTTAAATATCGAACTTTTGAATTGAGGTGATATCGAAGAATTTTTAACGTACGACCGATAGCTTGAAAGATCGACTTATTTAGAATAATTAAGGATTAAGAATTGATTAGTTAATAACAATTCGAAAACTGTAAAGATACGCTCCATTATACCGACGGGAAAAACTCGTGTTTCGTATCGTATGAGGAAATCGCCCCGTATAACTGGTGTAGATCTCTGAAAGTAATATCATTTTTTGAGTACAAATTTTTTAACAGTTTGTTTTAATGTTTTGCTAACTCGCCGAGCCGGAAATACGCCACTAATGTCAGCATCTACCGTAGCCAGTTTAAATTATGTTCAAGAGACACGCAATTCTTTCCTGCAAAGTTCCATTTCCGAAGGTTGATTTATAGGATTGCGACAAGAGCACCGTTTGTTAAGGGGTTACATGTAAACCTTTTTTTCATTAATCCACATTATTCCTTCCACTTAGGTACATATTGCGCAAGTTCAACTGATGTTCGTGGGGATTTTCTAGATTTTAATCTAGCTTTGAGGTTTCTTTTATGTATTTCGAATCATTTTATCTGAGATTTTCTGAAGTCTCTTTAAAGAATCGATTATTCGAAGAAGAAGGGATGTTATTAAGAACCGCGAGTCAGTTGTAACACCTTACTCATATGAGAATTGTTCGTTCACACTGACGAAAAATATTCCACCGTGGAGGAGACTAATGATATAGCGAATATGCGTGAAGTCTTTAGCTGATGAGAACAAAATTTTGTAACTGTTAATCTACGACTAATGTTAACACGTGTTGGAAGTTCCGGATTCAAATTAGTAAGTTATGTTTATGGGGGGAAGAACTAAAAGTAACATAAGACACTTTGGCGACGTCAAACGCAGTAATTAGTACGTTTCGCGTACAACAGAGAGCGCTAACAGAATATCGTCCGGATTTCGCTGGACGGATCGATCATGTAATAATGATAAATAGTAAACAGAATCGATGATTGAGTATAAAAGTCAAATAACGTTACAAGTAATTTTTTGCGACTAAATTTTCCAATTGAAATTGGTACAACCGGTAGATTAACAACGGAAGTTCCCGTACGTATTATGAAGTTTTTTAGTCGCATCGTACGAAAACACGGTGTTATCGAAAGAGCAATAGTTACGGGAAGAATGAATGGTGTGCGACCAAAAGACGATTGGATGGACAGATACAGTGAGCTCGGATGATCAAGGTGTGTTCATGATGCCGAAGATCGTCAAGGATGGAGGCAGAAAAAAAGGAAGCTATTGATCACGATACTCTTACGTGGAGTTAAAAGAAAAAGAAGAACATTGAATAAATTCGAATACTCACAATGTACTGCAGTCTTTAAGCGAATAAGTGGGAGGAGTTTTTCTAATGTTATCCATACTGTCGTAACCAATTCTTAATTTATGGTTTGCCGACAACGGTAATGACGCCATAGCTAAGGGCGAGACCGACCGTAATTTGCGTTCCATAGTTATTATATTACTTTTACCGCGCCTATGTAAATCGGTACTACCTAGAAAAAATAAATAAAATTAACTTTTATAAAAATAAATAAAATTAACTTTTATAAAAATAAATAAAATTAACTTTTATAAAAATAAATAAAAATAACTTTTTTACAACTTTATAACGCCATATATTAACAAACGAATACGTTCACTATGCACAAAACATAGTTAATGTTGTATGTGTGTACAACAGTCTATTTTAAATACGTTTTAATGGATGCCTTCTGCTGAAAAATGAATTATCTAATATCATCTTAAAATTCTATAACGTACAATGTACCGACGCATAGGTGATTAAAATGTAATTTATTATAACAAAGTAAATTTAATTAACCACCTAGCCCATTAATAACAGTATTTTATATTTTCTCGTTTTTATTAAATTTCAATTCGCGTAATTTCCAAAGTTTTTTATATCATTTCTTTTAAATCTGCTTATTTTCGTAATTTCGAAACAAATCATTTTCGAATTACTCTTCATCGATCTCCTCTTTGTAATAAAATCTTTCATATGCATTCCGTTTTCCATCTCCCGTACATATTTCAACTTTCGAAAAATCAAGATTGATAATAAATGTCTCCCCAGTGGCGTAGCCAGGGGTGATTTGGGGTCTGAACCCCACACCACTTGAAATCGATCTGATAATAAAAAAATATATACTCGTTGCTAAATAGCATTTGTTAAACTTTTTTTTTCATTTATTTTATTTAAATTTCGTTGTTTTTGAAGTAAATATAGTTTTGTAATATAGGAGGTACTAGAAGAATTTTAGAAAAACGCGAAGAATATATTTTACACTTTAAATTTAGTTAAGTATTAGTATGTATTATTCCTTCAAAAAATATTAAATCATCATTTATCGTTTATTTTTTTGCGGAATTTATTGTACTTTGTAACCATCTCCTTCTGTTCCCGAATAACATACTATTAGTGTGTTCTAGTGACGTTAAATATTTCTGCCGTCTATTGCTTCTAATAGAATTACATATTCAACGTCTAATAAGTATATTGCTTATTGGGGTTTAACCTACTCGAGTTTTGGTTATTTACTTAAAGTTCAATTTAACTTGGGTTTACTGTTATAATTTAGTTTGGTTTGAATTCCCTCTTCAACCAAGTCTGGCTACGCCACTGAATGTCTCTACAAATTAATGACAACTTATTCCAACAAACTGGTCACTACACTACACTCGCCATTCACCGTAATTATAATTATATATATATATATATATATATATATATATATATATATATATATATATATATATATATAAAGAATTAAACATCCGCTTCTTACAGCCCAGATTGCCGAATAATCTTAAAACTAATTATTATTTTTATCTTATTCTTACATAACCTATCTAAACTACATTTAAGCCTCAATAAACCACTAAAGAGTTATTGTACTTTATTTCAATAAAAATAAAACGTTCTTCCTTCTGTAGTTTTAGCTGCTTAATTATTATTGTCATTATTATTATTGAGTTCAGTCATATTCGGTTTAAATTATTTTCTTTTTTGACATTTGTATCGTCAATTTTTTGTTTATAGAAAATTCATATTTATTATTTAAATTATGTTCTCCTTTTCTCAATTGTTCCGGTAATTTTGTATTATAAGACTTTTATTTAATTCCTCTTCAAGTTCTGTAAGTTTGTCTTCAGTAATATGTACGTGATAGTTTTTTTTTTTTTTTTTGTATTATTTTAATTACTTTATCTATGTTATTGGAAATCGGAATACCAATAAAATTTTTTAACAATTGATAAATTATCTAATTATGTTTATTATAGTGTAAGTTTAAACTGTTTTAGCCTACTTTCGATCGTAATAATAGGATATATTACTATTTTCATTGTAATTTTCAATTACCTTTTTCAATTTCGTTTTTTTAATATATTTAATATAGAAATTCGTGCTTCTAGTGTAACTTAGCATACCGACTTTTATGTATTAATCGGTACACCTACGTACACTGTATATAAACTTATTATTGTTTATAATCTTATGCGAATTTTAAAATTTATTTACCCTATAAATTCTACTGCAAGGAAATGTTATATGTATAATTTCTATTTCAAATGGTTGTTCGTTATACAACTGTAAATAATTTGAATTTATTTTCTAATCCTACTCGTGCGCATAATGCGCATTGCGGCATTATATATCTGAATGTTTAGTTTTGTAGTTTTATTTTCCTGAAATAGTATAATGATTGATTATTATTATTTGTTCATATTTAAATTTTGATTAATATTTTCTTTGCTGTATATATTTTAATGATACCACTGTAAGAGATTAAACATATTCATCTGTATGGTATGCGCATTTACGGATACGATGTCTACTATTTTACACGGTTTGAATCCGTGTAAATATATTTGAATTGAATTAATTATTTATATTCTTTCTAATTTCTTTACACCCTTACATCTTACGATCAGGTTTTTTTTCTACCTAATGGTTACAAGTTAACTTTGAGGCTATTAACTAATATCAAAATTCGCGTAGTGACAGACAGGTTATTTTTTTTCTATTAAACCGCTTTGTGAATAATAATCTAAATATACTTATTATTTATACATTATTATTCATATGATCCCTGTAGTCTTTAATTTTTACTTGCCATTACGAGGAGGTGTAATCGACTATATGTAAACATTTTAGGATGATTTTTATTCTACACTAAAAGATATATAATTAATTATAGGTACAAGCAATATCGCATAGCGCGAGATGATAGACGAAAGTTGCCGACAAAAACGAACAGATGGCTGACTTATACGGTTCAGACTAAACGTCTCAGATTGAGAAAACCAGCATACTTAATGAGTGAAAAAAAAAGTTAATAGCTGATGATTATAATGGTCAGTAGGAGTAGACGTTGACAAACAGAGACTGATAGACGTACCGAATGAAATGGTTAAAGCCGTTTTGACGTAGATGCTACTGAACCGTATTTGCACAGGACATGACAGATGCGGATATATAAAATAAAAATGGAGATTAATTAATAATCCCGATCTGTAATATATCGAATATATAGTATTCGAGTATACAATTTTAACAACGGGTATTTCCAAGATTTACGCTCAATGGCGCCATTCGCTATGTCATGATTATAGACGGTTCGGATGTAGTATTATAATTATGTTGTTCGCCGTACGTGGAGGAAAAGACAGATGTGGACAAATTTGTTATATACACATACAAAATGGAATATCGAAAACGTATACGACACAAAATAGGTAGCCGTGTTTTTAAATTAGTGTGACAATACAGCTAGAGTTGCGCATGAACTAGACAAGGATGAATAGGCGCCACCAACTCACCATCCTTGCTGCCCGTACAAGTAACTGCAGGCAATATCGAAGGCAAGGAAAAGGCGAGAACGCGTATATAGTAATTGGCACGAACACAAAACAATTGTCAGATATAAACGGCAAGCGGTATTATTAAAGATTACACTATTAGTTACTGTAACCAGCTGGGCTAAATAGCGTAATTTTTATGCGGTGACACAGATAAGATTATATCTAAACGATCTACCGTCTGAAGGCCTTAACTACTCGGAGTTTATCGCATCGGTATAAAATGCAAAGGTCTACATGAATAATTTGAAAATTAAATAAAATAAAAGTACTTTTATGGGGTATCACTATATATATATATATAATAATCTACTACTTTTACTGGCATCATCGGGACGGAATGAAAAACGATAAAAACTAACAACCAGTAATAAATTCAACCTTTGATAAACAAAAGAACCAGTTTAGATGATAAAATTTGTTTTTGTTAACCATCTACAGGGAGAATTTGAAAAGGCTTAGATTATTTTTAGGATTTCAAGAGAATCAATGACCAACTGTAGACGTGCAATATTTGAAAGTTAGACGTAGGATGAAAGGAGTGTGTCCATTTTGTATAAGTTTGTCAGAAAAATTGAAAAGATCAGTTCTTCTGTTTTTCTATAGTGTAGTATGTTCTTCAAATCTGATATTTAAATTCCTAGTAGTTTTTCTTTTATATAGTAGAAGTCAAAAGGGATGTGGAACATTTGCAATATTTGATGAAGAAATCAAAGATAGAAACAAGTTTAGACATAAGTTCCAATCTTTCCAAAAATTCCATGAGCCTGCAACTAAAAAGACAGGGCAAACATGGACGGAAGAAAGAAAAAAGACTCATTCGAAACGGATGAAAAAATGCTGAGCAAAGAAACGGGAAGAAAGAACAGAATTGACTTAAGACTAACATCGTGCGAATAGCTTTTCCGTGGTCCATAGATGGCCAAAATCGAATATAAAGAAATATATATATATACATATATATATACATACATATATATATATATATATATATATATATATATATATATATATATATATATATATATATAAAATGTACAATTACAATCATTACAAATAAGTTTATATAAGTCGCTATATATTATGATACTGTATAAAAGTGTTTTTATTTTATTTAACTTTTAAATTAAAAAAAATATATATATGAATCACCTAGGAAGCGCTACAGAAATACTTTCTTATATATGTGAATAATGTTTCTTAATTATTAAATTTAATTTAATTTTAAAAACAACAAAAACGAAGAACATTAAATGACTAAAAGTGTATAAAAACGATACATAACGGTATAACTTTCTATTTACTTTCACTGTTAAAATGTAATATTCGTACATCAACCAGCTAGGGTTTTAACAATATAACACACACACGTTTTAAAGTCTAAATTATATTTTTATAGATATATACGGAAAAACATTATTTTAACGGATACCTTTAATTCGATTTTCCTTAATCACGGATAATTTACAAGTATATTCAATTAAACACAGATGGCACATAGATTGTGATATAGTTATAGTTTTAAACCTTTGATGTAGATAAATCAAATGAATATTTGAACGAACCCCCGAAATATTACTTCCAAAAAACCTAACGCTATAAAAATAAAATATGGTGATACTGTGTAAAAGTATTATTTTATTTTTAAGTTATACATATATATATCATCAACGACTTAGTTTATCAAGATGTACGTTATGTAAAGGCTTGGAGATAAAAAAATTGAAATAATCGAATGACTATAAGAATACCACACTACGGGGTATAATTGCGAATTCTTCATTTTTTATTTAATATCATTGACACGATTTTAGTAAGTATACTGTTAAACATATTTGTTTGTTATTGTATCAGGAATCAAAATAAAATAATCAAGCCGTTAAAATCACTACACATATTTTTATCAGGTCATTTTTGATTATTAAAAATTAAAAAATTTTCATTAAAAAAATGTTATTATTATTATTATTATTATTATTATTATTTCAATAATCATCATCATTGTAATACTGTAGGTTGATGCATCGCCGGTTAAATTAAAAACGTCAAACTATTATGCGCCAATGTCATTCAAACAAACTTTCACCGGTAAAATCGATTTTTCATTTTCCTAAAGTCACACGCACGCACACGTATTAAGTCCGCTGTAACCATATAAGATGAACATTTATTTGATGCGGTGTGAAACTTAACACTCGATAAATTATTATTATTATTATTTTTTTTAATAACATACATATATATATTTTTTTCATCCTTTATAGCGTACGTTAACTTTTTATTTTTTAAATTATATTTCACGACCGTGCTTATTGCGTTAGTAAATTAATATTTCGTGCGTTTCCAATTACGTCACTAACTGTTTTCCGTTTCGGTAGTATTATGAATAAAGGTAACGTTTGGTTTTTTTTAATTCGTTATTTTTAATTTCTAGCCTTTAACTTTTCATTTCATTTTTATCTTTATATAGGTCTTCATTCAAGACATCCTGTCTGCGTTTCAATTAGGCTAACTAACCACTTCGTCATAGTATACGTGTTTTTAACTTTATATTTCCAATTATTTTCATAAAATTGATTATAACCTAAAGAACAATAGTTTTTTTCGTTATATATATATATATATATATATATATATATATATATATATATATATAATATATATATATAAATAGTACTGATGGAAAATTCAACAAAAAAAAAAGTAATTAAAATAAAAGTAAATGTAAGTTTGGTTACAAAGTGAATATGTAGTGTCACTTATAAGTACTGGAAAAGGAAATAAATAAGTAAAACGTTACGAGAATAATAAATTATGTTTAATGCGTCGATACTTACACTTAGTACATCTAATACTTACTTACCTTAAATCGTAATTTCCTATAGCTGGAAGTAAATTATTACGATGCACACTACAACTGATAAAAAATTTACATACGGTAGCTTGTTGCGCATATATGAAATTGTAGTGTATACGGGGACATTGAGGATAACACATCGATATATTTTTTTTTAATTTCTACGTTTTGTACCGACAATTATATGCCACAACCAACGGTGATGAATAGAAGAAGTAGGAAAGATAAGAAGAGACAAGGGAAAAGGAAGAAGTTAGATCGAGGATGGGGTTAAAAAAAAAGTACAACGAGTCTATTGTATTTAAATTAAGTTTTTTTTGGGGGGGGCACTGCTGAGGAGCAATCACAACCCACTAACGTGTTGATAAATGGTTATCATATATTGATGTTACAATTGGTTAGGAATTTGTAAAGGAGGAAAACACGGGAATCATTAGAAAAAATTAAGGAAGTGATAGAGAAAGGAGGACGATAACCGATGGATATTAAGGAATTCAGGAGTGCGAGTTGGTCAGGTGTGTGAAAACTGCAATTGAAAAGGATGTGGTTTTCATCGGCGATAAAGTTGATACATAAGTAGTACTATTTGGCAAAAAATTAACTATTTGTTCAAGTGATCGGCAAGGTGTCACGACACCATTTCCGTTTCTTGAATCGCTTGGGAGGGTTGTCCGGTAGATTACGCGTATACATTCGACTGATATTTGGATTTGAGCTAAACTGTAGCTTATTGAAAAATGTTTGATACTGCTGTTTGCACTAATTGTAGTCTATTAAAACTAGCATTTGAGATTGAAGACTAAATTGGACAAGAATATTTTGAATATATGTTATATATATATATATATATGTATATATATATATATATGTATAAATTATTGTATAAAGAGGTACTTCAGAAATTTAAATAAATTAAATAAAACATAAAATTAAGGAAAAATATAATAATAGGACAGAAATATACGTAGGTTAAATACAAGACGTAAAATTTATAAATAATCTTGTTGTGTGTGTATTAGTGCGATTTGTCGTGTCTTCGTCGAAGAATAGAGATATTTGTATAATTATGTATTAGTTCATAACATACATCGTATGTTACGATTATGCCTACGCTGTCGGCTACTGGGAATTTTCATCACACACACACACACACACACAATATATATATATATATATATATATATAATGATAGAGGAGAGATATGTCCAGATAACATTAATATGAAAATATTCGCCACGTTATTCCGTGTAATAAAAACAAATAAAATAACTATAATCTAATCACTGTGCGAATTTCATCATTATTGGTTTAATAGTTTTAGAGTTAAATTGAAACAGACAGAGAGACGGAATTTATCTTTTTCTTCGTACCATGACGGGCAATTTTATATTTTTCGCTTCCAATAATCGATAAATACCACGATCTTTCCATTAATTTTGTCAGTTCATAGATCGAACTTCGTTAGGTCTAGTAAAAATAGGTGATTATAATGAAAATATTCGCAATCACAGATAGACACTACAATTTTATCTATTAAAGTATAGATACAGATATAGATAACGTTAGCTTCTTCTTTTGAAACATACGATCCGGAAGAAGCAAAGAAAGTGGATTATCCACCTTTGTCAACGGTCATCGTATTCGATTGAAATATCGGCGGTACACAGTCTGGTGTACATAATATATAAATGTATGTATGTGTGTGTATATATATAATCAGTATTTATCTTATTTATTTGTTGTATGTTTACCACAATTTCATTGTTCGTGGTTTGTCAATAAAATAATAACAGTAATAATAATAATTAATATTTTTAAAAATTTCTTCCTTTATACGTTAATTTAAACCAAAATTAGCGAAGCGAATATTTAAATACGAAATTAAACCAAATTACAACATTCATAATTTAGCGTCTGAACGCCGAGATATTTAATTTTTAAAAATCAATGTGGTAATATTCTACAGATTGACCACAACGACAACGAGATCGGATACTGGCGTACTCTTGTCTATCTGTAAACGGATGATATAGAGATAAAAAAGGGAGTTAGACAAGGTTACATTCTGTATGCATTGTTATTTAATATATATATATTCAGAAACAATATTTAAAGAAACATTATATAATGCGACAAAAGGCATAAACATCAATGGTGTTTTAATAAACTATTTGCGTTAGGCCGATATATTTAAGTACAAACTATTATTGTTAATTTAGTTTCTAAGTCGCAATTTTTTATCGGCGTTAACCATCAATTTCTTTTTACTTGAATCGCTTGATACTAGAACTGAATCTATATTTACGATCAACTAAGTGTAGCCTTTTTTCACGAATCCATGCGTAATCTTGCTCGGGCGCTTAATCCTATTATGTTTTTGTGTTTTCAGTACTCTATGTGGTACTTTCTAACACTACTACTACCACAATTAGGAAAGGGTTTTTGTCCATTCGATTTTCGACATACTTATTACATAATACACACTGTTTTTAATTATTCAAGCACGTTTTATGAATTAAATTAAAGCTGTAATTATAATTGAAGTAATATTAATATCAAACATAAAACATAAATTATGGTATAGAAATTTGTAATTAGCCTTTAAACTGATTTATATATATATATATATATATATATATATATATATATATATATATATATATATATATATATATATATATATATATATATATATGTAAATGACGAAATACGCCCAATATATTTCGCACTTTAGAGGTACCTTTATGAAACCCGTTAGACGTAAAGACGGTCATAATTAATTTATATAACTACGATGGTCCGGGAACTCACTGAGTATGTTATAGAAAAATAGGAAATGTTGTAAATTATTACGATTCTTTCGAGGTAATGCCACCGTACGAATTACTAAGGTATTGGGGTCCTAATTGCGCGGTATTTTACAATTACGAAGTAGATCGAAATATGGATCAAGTTATTAGGTCGACCGATAGAATTAAACGCTTTATCGATATTACGGTAATTATTTGTGCGTAACAATCAATTTTTCGGCATAAGGATTATTGATGCAGAAAATGGCTTCTAATGATAAACAAAGTGACCATATACAATTTTGTTGTAGTAGTAAGTGTTTTTCGATAAATCTTGTCGACGGTATAGCTTAAGTGTGTTTTGGTCGTTGTTATTGTAAATGTAAAAAATATAACACGTTATGAATTATAATAAAGAATTATTTCGTAAGACTATTAAGAAATTTAGAAAAAGACGACATACGGGCTGCTGATTTGTTAGTTATGACGGAATACTCGAAATAAAATGACGGTTACAAATACATACTAAATGTTATCGACACGTTCTCGAAATGTATGTTATCGGAGCCGTTGAAAAATAAAACCGGAGAAACAGTAGCCAGCGTATTCGAAAAACATATTGAAAAGGAAAGCAAAATATCTACACGTTGATATGGGAAAAGAATTTACGAATAAAATATTTAAAAACACGTTGTACACGGAATTACGATGTATCATAGGTTCGATGATGGGAAAAGCGCTATTAGCAGAAGATGCTAATCGTACCGTAGACGAAAAGTTAAAATACTTATTTCAATAAAAATAATAAATGGATTAATTTACTTAAAATTATAACTAACGAATATAATAATATTTCATCGTACAATAAGTACGCAACCGTCTAAAGTTACTAAATAAAACGAACGAGAAATTTATGTGTATAGTATAAGTTCATTTAAGTTGGAAAAACCTAAATTTAACATCGGCGATTAAGTGCGTATCACTCTTAAAACCAAATTTGGCATCGGAAAGTTACGGATCCTATAACTTATTCTATAGATGATTTGCAAGGCGAAGAGATAACCACCGGATCATTTTACAAACAAGAATTGCTGAAAACAAAATGGAAATCCTCGGTAATTATAAAATTCCGCGACGCGTATACAAGTTTTTTCCAAATATTCCATTTCCCCGTTTAAAATTCTCTTCATATTTTCCCCGTTTATTTTATCGGCATTTTTTTTTTTTTGGTTAAGGAATTTACTTTACTCGATTCTTTTCCTTTATTCGTCTTGTAATAGTAAGATTTAGGGCCAGTCGCAATCCAATCTATAATGTAGTTACCTTCACCCAATTCGTCAGTCCACTCACCCGACATTTCACCCGTTGAAACTATATTGCTACCGTCGTCAACATACACTATAGAATCGGTGTCGCAGTACAAAACAGATTTACTCAATGTACCCAAGCATTCGATGTGGTATACATAGAGCTACGAATATGTTTGTGCTACAATTATTCTCGACGTAATAATCTTTATACTTGTAGTTTACTTGCAACATCTCGTTCAAAAACCGTATATTCACAGGCGTTAATCGATCGTCTAACAAAATCTCGTAAAACCTACACGCGTCGCTTACGTATTCTGTATTACCCATATTTATCCCACAACGAATTTAGACACAGTTTCGATATCGCTCTCTTTCCAGGATTCGGAGCTATGTTAGCAACATTCAATTCTATTACTATCCTTATGTACGAGCCGCCACTGGTATAGATGTAGAGATATACTATAGATTCAGAGATATATTATAGATATAGAGATATATATAGAGATAGTATAGATATAGAGATATAGTATAGATATAGAGATATAGTATAAATGTAGAATTATAGTATAAATATAGAGATATAGTATAAATATAGAGATGTAGTATAGATATAGAATTATAGTATAAATATAGAGATATAGTATAAATATAGAGATATAGTATAGATATAGATTATATATAGTGTAGATATAGATTATAGATATATAGTATAGATGTAGATTATAGATATATTGTATAGATACAAAGATATAGTATAGATACAGATTATAGATATATTGTATAGACATAGAGATATAGTATAGAGATATAGTATACATGTAGAGATATATAGTTTCAAGAGGTGTATAATTTATTATTTTTAGGTAATATGTAAAAATTAAAATTCTATTGTGCAAATTTCGGTATTAATATTATTTACTTATTGTTCATTAAAGTTAACTTGTTCATTAGTTTGTCTAAACTAAATCATGATAATAATAATAAAAAACATAATAACTAGAAAGATATTAAAACATATTTTAATATTTGATTGTTTTTTAGTCTTCGATCGAGCGACTAGGGAAATCAACGACAATCCACGAAACAACTAAAAAATTATTTATCTTTAGTTTCTTTAACAAATCTCTTATTTATCGTTAGTTCTGTATATCAAAAATATTCCCGATAGCCGATAGTATAGGCATAATCGTTCGACTACTTCATGATGATACAAGAATATCTCTATCATTGTCTTTCATTTAACTTATGTAATTTATTTCCTATGTTTATATTTTTTTGTTAACCGAATTATAGTAACCCTTTCGGTCAAGCGTTATCAATTTTTTACATAAAATTATACATTTTGGTTAATGAAATATTTTTAGAAAATGACTCTGGAAGGAGGTGGAAATATAAACCAATATTTCGTGCTTAATGTGACTATTTAGATGACTAGATAATTTTTAATGCATTACATAAAGAAATATTTTTAGAATTGAAACGTTTAATGTCGACTATACCTTATTATGAACATATAATTTGAGTTGCATTAAAAATTTTTTGATACCTTCGAAGTTTGCCACCCTTCAAATTGTGCTGCTCTAGGATCGGGTCAAAATAGCAAAGTCAAAGATTATAAAATAATCTGATAATGAATGTAGCAATAAATTTGATATTTTTTTTTTAATATTGTACACCTAAATCAGTATTTTCTTAGATTTTATTTTATTTTCTTTATTTGTTTTATATTTTTATAATTTGTATATATGTTTATATTTTATATATATTTTTGATGTCCACTTAATAATGATTAAATAGCCGAAAAGATTTATGGTCTTTTTATACACAAAAATTTAGCGATTTTAACAACTACATATATATATATACGGCATTGTGTAATTATTACTTCGTACGTTGAAAAAGCGTGAACCGTATTTATAATAACAATTCTTACTTCCATAATGAGCCATCTGAGACGAAGGCCTAGCGAGAACTGGTGTCGATCCGTATCGTTGGCTATTATCGGTAAAACGATGTGATATCGGTTTGAACGCGATCGGTTTAATTACACTTTTACCCTAAATACAAAAAAAAAAATCTATACAAATTTTTAAAAAAAAGTTATTATATTTTATATTTATTCGGTGAAAGTTCATTTATTTATTTATTATATATACATGATTAAAATAAAAGCAAAACTGAAGTAAGATTAAAAAAAAACAACGGAATATTAAATTATTATTAGAAAATTAAAAACAAAATAACATACCATTACGCATAGTCAGTCATGCATAATACACGCTGAAAAGTATTATATATATGTATATACAGGTAAAAAAAAAATATCTAGGTATATATTATATACATATACACGTATGGATGAATGAATGAATATTTAAATTGTTTACAAATCGCAGATACATAATAAAATGCGTATACCGAGCAGTCGTACGGCTCTCATTACGCGACTTAGATTTAATGATCGAGTCTTAAAGTTAGCATAACCATTAAGTAGACGATTTTATAGGGGAAAAATAGAATAAAAACCCTGCATAGCGGAAAAAAGATTATGTTAAATATTAATAACTAGGGACTACCCATCATGTATGGTATAATTAGGGGGTGATTAGGAACAAAACAAAAAAAGGTTTGCCAAAATCCGACTAAAATTCGCCGAGTTATCCACGAATATCCATCCATATATGCAACAACTTGCTGCGCGGCAATTTAGTTGGAATGTAAACCCGCCCTTTGAATGGCCTCCGCAAGTGGGAAGTCTACATAAATAAAAAATATCGTTAATTTTTATATATATATATATATTTTTTTAAATACGTTTAGGTATATATTTCATCGGACAAAACCAAATTCGTCGAAATGACGTCATACTGCAGTTGCTGTTGAACTTAAGACACGCCCGCCGCTATAAAAATAATCTCGCAGTTATATATATATACACATATATAGCTACTAATCCGCTGGCGAAATATATGTATTTATTTAATAGGTTTTCCTATGACCATCTAATTAGTTAATAACGATTTTTTTCGTATCTCTAATCGTAAGCGATTTATAGCGCAAAAAACCTAATATATAGTGTAAAAAAGGTTTGCAAAAATCTTCCACAAAACATATATATATACATATATATAGCTACTAACCCGCCTTCGATATATATATACACACAACATATATAGCTACTAACCCACCGACCAAAAATGGCTGAAAAAATTTTTAAAAATCGAAAATCAAATTTTAAACTCGCGATTTCTCGTTACCAGTTAATTTTTAAAACATTTACGTTATAACATAAATTATAGATCTCGATGTCTACTTTCTTTTAACCTCGACCCGAATCCTCTATCTATGATAGGGGCCGTAAAAAAGGGCCCAAAACCCCAAAATCCTTTAACACCAATTTTCTCGACGAGTATTCGCTATAAAAATACGCGACTACCACGGTTAGACGCGTATTTTAATTGCGCGTAACTTTCGTTCGAACAATTTTTACAAAATGTGAATTGTTCGCGAATTATTGCGAAAAAATCGAAATTTAGAAAAAATCAAAAGGGTCCCATTGGAATTAGTACTATCGATAGTAAAATGCGTTTTACCACATTTTAAACACTTTGGGGGGTCTTATGACAGTTTATTGATAAATTCCCGAAAGACTGACATTTAAAACACTGCGTTACAGCCTTTTTTGCTTTGTACTTATCCCAGGTAGTAGCGTAATTCTTTAATTTTTATTATATTGGTTATTTTTGTATTCTCTGGAAAAGTTACAAGAAATAGGGAATGTGGGACAGTGGAAGTGCGGACTGGGTCAAATGATTTCTTTTGAAATTGAATTACTAAATCAGGCTTGATATGCAAAGAAAGTTCTGATGTAATTTCATCAGGAGTTATAGAATTGTGTATGCCTCGCAAGACCATTAACTTTTTTACGTGAATTAGGAGTGTAAGTGTGAAACTATGTGCTAGAATTGCCTTCAAAGTTTTCAATTAATTTATCATAATCTTCCGAGCTAAACGTGTAAAAAGATATGCTGTTTTTAATTTGAGACCGTGTTTGAGTTTAGAGTTAATTATTTGTAAAGTATTATCATGATTAGTTATAGTACCGTGTAGTACAAACAAGGGGGGGGAATATATTTATATTATTATTATTATTATTTATACGATCCGATATATTTACCGCCTCATTATTATTCGTGCGTAGAACATCCGTAATTGCGTCCATATTAAATGCTGTTGTTTGTTGCGTAGTTGTAGGCATAGTTTTCGTGCATTAGAGTCCAAATGTGGGTTTAATGGAGGAAACCGGTTACTTATACCATTCTTATCTTCTGTCCTTTGTTTTTCCGATTTAATGGTACCGTTGTGACTAGTAGAGGGAAGACACTCGTTCAATTTATTTTGATTGAGATCTGGTTCCATATCTCTTCGACTAATATTTGATTATCAATGTCGTAGTTATCATCGGACGATGATACGGAATCATTAACTGTAGAAGCAATGCGTAAATATTATGTTGCAGGAGGTCCGATTGATCCCTGGAATTTTGTATTTTCCTCACCTTGCGTGGGCTACGAAGCATCTAAGCCGCGCACAGACGAAAATTGAAATAAAATAAAAATAATAAGTAAAAAGAGAATAATAAAAACACCAAGAAAAGACGACTGCGCGATAAACAAACTTATGGACGTGACACGTATACGTATGAAACAATAATTATAATAACAAAAAGAATATAAATAACACTAAAAATGGAAAAAAATAAATTGACCAAAGCATATTTATTTTAATCGTATGTTTTCGGGTATAAGTAGAAGTTCCTACATAATTATCTTATAAATTAATATATAAAAACACTATGATAATATTTTATAAATTAATGTCTAAATTTTTAATACATTCTTTTACTGATTGTGTGAGCTTTGCGATCTCCTTCCAGTCACCGATTAATGCACGCGTTGGACAATTCTGTAAGATGTGATTGATTGCTTGTTCCTTTTCTCCGCAATCACACGCTGCATTGTCTCTGATCCTCCAAGTATTCAACATTTTTACGCATCTTCCATGTTCCGTTCTAATGCGATTAAGTCTCGTCCACAGTTTACTCGAAAGATTAAAACCTGGCGGTTCAACACGAGGATCTTGTATGAGTTTGTATTTATCGGGATTTTCAGCCGACCATTTATGCCTCCAAGCTTGAGTATCGTCGAAATTATCAGCGATTAGTTGAGCCGAATTATTGTATGCAGGTTTCGTCGATCTTAGTCGTTTTACAGTATTTGTATCTAGATGTACCGCGAGGGCTTAGTTGCTGTTATATTTTGTCCATTCTTTTACAGCAGCTTTTTTTCGTCGGATGTCCGGAGGCATTATATTACTTAGTACCGGTATCCATGCTACCGAAGTGGACTTCACAGTACCAGTTATTGTTCTCATCACAGTGTTGAGTTTGAGGTCAATTTTCTTGACATGTGCACTGTTGAGCCAAACTGGAGCTGCGTATTCAGCTACGGAGAATGCCAATGATAAAGCTGATGTTCTTAATGTTGATACGGAGGCTCCCCATGTTGTTCCCGCGAGCTTGTGAATGATGTTTGCGCTCGTTCGTATTTTTGCAGCGGTGTCTTCAATATGTTTCCGGTAAGTAAGTTGTCTGTCCAGTAAAACACCCAGATATTTTCGTGTTTATTCGTGCAATAGTTTACAACCACCGACTGTTATGTTTAATTACTTTTTTGCGAGGTTGATTGGAAACATAACACAACAGTTTTCTTCGTATTTAGTTTTAAACGGCATTTCTTAAAATATTGTGTCAGGACTTCTAGATCTTCATGTAGTACTTTCTCTGTGATTCGAATTTTATTATTCTGATTTGCTAGAGCCAGGTCATCTGCGTATATAAACTTCCTTGTTGTTGGTAAATCTGAAGTGTATAAGTTATATAATATTGGAGAGAGCACGGAACCCTGAGGTAGGCCTTTGTTAAGTATTCTTGATCGACTAACCTTTCCATTAACAGTGACTGTAAATTTACGGTTAGTCAGCATTTCGTTGATCAGTTTATTTAAGGTCTTACAGGGAATTATCTCCAAAAGTTTTGTAAGCAATTCTGTCCGCCATACCGTGTCATAGGCTGAAGAATGCAACCGACGTTTTGTTATTTAATTGGAATCCATGTTCGATGTATGTTTTCAGGGCAGTTATCTGATCCACACAGCTTCTTGAGCTTCGAAATCCTACTTGTTCGATTGGGATAATGTCTTCAATATGAGATTTTATTCGATTATATATTATCTTTTCAAATATTTTATATATGATACTTAAAAGGGAAATTGGACGGTAGTTCTCAGCCTTCGAATGATCCTTTCCCGACTTTAGTATAGCTACTATTTTCGAGTCATTGAAAAGCGGAGGGAGTTTTGTAGTTAACAGAATATTGTTAAAAAATTGAAGCAGCCAATTTGTCGTATTCTTACCGAAATTTTTTACAAATTCTGGCTATATTTCATCTTTTCCCGCTGCTTTACCCGTTTTAAGCCTTCTAATCGCTGTTTTGAGTTCTTCTATATTAACTGCAGCTACGAACTCTGATCGTTCTTCGGCCATTTTAATGAGTGTGTTTCTTTTATTTCTTATTTCTTTGCTGAATTTCTTATCCAAATTAGGAGTATTTGACGTCTTTATGATTTGTTTGGCTATCTGGTTTGGGCTAACTCCTGTTTTTGTTCTAATTATAGTTTTTTCTCCGCTTAGTTTACGCAGAAGAGTCCAGGCTTTCCTGCTTGTTTTACGAAACTCGAGTTCTTCCATGAGTTGTATCCATCTGTTTCGTCTGTTTTCATTTAAAGCATTCAGAAGTATATTTGATGTTTCGGTATCTTCTGTTTCTTTATATTTAAGTGTCGTTCCAGCCTGGTAGATATATTTTTCGGAATCCTCTTGGAATATGTTTTTTAGAGATGCTTACAACAAGTTTCGCAAAGCGGTTATAGTTGTTTACTGTAGGTGGGATCCACCTGACACTATCATCCAATCTTTTTGTAAATCCTTTCCAGTCAGATTTTGTAAAATTCCAACGTGGTTTATGTATTGATTCCACCTGTGGTAATTTGAAAACAATTTATATCAGTGCTGGTCTATGCTGACTCCTTGGGAACTTATAAAGAATTTTACGCGAAATTTGAAGTGCTGGTCTACCATCTTGGTTATTAGTAATGAAGCACAGATCTGGATTGGTGTCCTGTTTCCAACGTGCTGAATGAAATGATCCGCATTGTTTAGAATCATGGACCAAAAATAAGTTTTCTGTATCCGACCATTCTATAAGTTTCTCTCCATTTTGGTTCGATGATCCGTAGCCCCACATGGTATGGCGGCTATTTAAGTCTCCAGCTATTATACTTGGTCTATTCATAAATATTAATTACCGTATCATTCCATCTTACATTGGGAGGTTTGTAAACATTTATTATAGATAGATCACCAATTTTTATTTCTGATGTTGCTATCTCGCTACATGATTCTTCCGAACTGATAAATTTCCATTGAAAGCCATGTTTAACGTATGTGGCTATACCGTATAGTCTGTTACAAACTGCCGCTGCTAAATCGAAGACATTTAATTTCGGATTCCTTTGGCCGTCAGCTACATGAGTTTCTTGTAGGAGAAGTATATCTGCTTTTTCGTCCCTAGTAAGTTTTTCCAATACTTCTTTCTTTGCACTAGATATACCTTCCACGTTAATTTGTATTATTCGGAAATACTTCTTTTTCATCCTGGAGCCCTGAAAAGGGCTATTTTTTTTTTTATTTTAATGATCTTCATTATACCCAATACAGCGACAGGTTGAGTAACAAGTTCGCTAACAGATTCCCGTATTCTTAGCCGCTTAAAGCGTTTCCAGGCGCACGACGAGGACGAAAACATATAAAATGAACGGTCTAACAGGTATTTAATAAACATAGCGTATATTCAAAATTATGAAACCATTAACCAAAAATGTTGAATATATTGGAGAGTAGTGATTTTATTAATTAATAATAAACCGAACAAAATATAACACAATCACTAAAAGTTTTTTAATCGCGAAGCTTTTCCACAGTTACGTCATTTTCAAGCACGCACCAAAATTATTACATCTTTTTTAAAAAAAGATGTAATAATTTTTTTCGCGCTTGAAAATGACGTAACTGTCGAAAAGCTTCGTGATTAAAAAACTTTTAGTGATTGTGTTATATTTTGTTCGGTTTATTATTAATTAACCAAAAGCCAAGTTAGTTAGCCACTAATCAATAGCCACACCTCGTTCACGGTATTAATATCTTCTGCGTGCAATCCGATTTGGTTATTCATTCCCGTGTTCCCCAATTCCAACGAGTGAACTATGCAAATGTATTCTATAAATTGTATATAAAACAACGAGGAACTTGTGTATTTAAAATAATTTTGCGTTTGAGTGTTAGATTGAAGAAAAGACTATAAGATTAATTATTCCAACAAAACAGTGGTTCATTGTCATAAAGATTTATCCGGAAGCGATCATGCATCATTTACCACAAATTTTTTCAACTTCAGCTGGCACTGAAGTATAGAACTCTTACAAAAAAAAAAAAAAAAACTAATTGGTTAAAATATCACAATCTTTGCTTAAAAACATTCGATTGTTAATAACACAATTTATTCCCATAAAAGAATTTACAAATTTACTCATTTTCAATGCATTTAACTGTTGTCCTATGGAAAATTCCTGATGTATCAAAGCCAAACTAACATAATTTTCTACTCTAATAAAACTTGTCTGGCAAAGAATCTGTCAAATTGATTAAAAAATCATTCTAATATTTGTTTTGTGTAAAATCCTTGAAAAAATAATAACTGTAAAACTTTCCAAGAAACTCGTGAGTGATAATCTAATTTACAATGATCAAAATGGATTTCGTTCTGATAGGTTTACGATGAATCAACTTCTCTTAGTCACTTATTGGCAAACTTCTTTGATTGTACCAGAGGCTTCGATCTCGTATGGCGCTTTAAAATTTTAGAGACACTACATAACTTAGTATTTCGTGGTTCTTTACCAGTCTTCGTAATTTGTTTAAAATTCAAAGTGAGGATAGGAAATCAATACTCCGATCTATTTAATATTAAAAATGGCGTTCCTCTTCCTCGGGGTCCAATGCTTAGCCCCCTTATTCAATCAGATCATAAATGACATCATAGATAACGTAACTACTCCAGTTAAATGTGCCTTGTTTGCAGATGACTTCATCATATTCTCCCCGCACCAATTGGTATTTTACCTATTCCATATACGACGACGTTCTGCCAACTCCATACTGTCCACCATTTACGTGGAAGTTGTTAGAAAGTATATTTTAAATCGAATTGTAGATTTCTTTTACTACGCTCAGAAGCAGTATTTTTGCTGCTCATGCCCGATGACGAATTATTTACTGCGGTTAGAGGCAGTATTTTTCACCTGTTGGTATAGCCTACACAACAAGCAACAGAAAATTACTAGCCGTATCCTTAAGAGTATTTTTTTTAAACAGGATCGTTATATAATAAATATACGGATGTATATAAATCGATTCGTACTAACTTTATTAAGAGTCGAAATAATTTTCGGCGGAGTTAAATCGTCGCAAGCGGCCACCATCTGCGCGTTAACATCTGCGATATCGGTTGTCATCGCGTCGATGGACAAGCGTTCATCCGTGAACATCTTCTGACTATCATTACTGCTCATCGTTATTCAACGAAGATTCGAAACTTCTATAAAACCCTAAAAAAAAAGAAATATTACAAAACATTACTACACGAAAATATATACTTATCATCGATAAGTAAAGGCGTATACATATTTAAAAACAGTTCTTGTCGAGAAATCGATTATTTACGGAGACGATTGTGTTAGTTTGCAATTTCCAGCAGTCCGCTAATAAACAGTCGACTGTGTACTACTGAACCGTAACCACACGCTAATTAAAATAGTCGACATAAAATCGTCCAGACAACGACTTCAGTTATACAGTATTTACCAAGCCATTTTAAAAATACAGGCGTTGTTTGATCGATTAGTGTGGTTGAATAATTCAATCATCCAGTAACCTTTATTAACGACCGAATCAATATGAAAGAAATTTCGGTTGTGTTGAAAAATTAAATTACAATGATTATGAGAAAACACGATGATTTAAACTCGGATTTAATGAAAATTATAATTCGTATAAAAACGAAAGCGATAAACCATTATACGTATATACCAGGTATGTAAAGAATTAAAATACGAATAAATGATATAATCTAAAATTATATTTTAGGTATATAAATAAAAACTAAAAAAAAAAAATGATTAGAAAAATTATAAATAATAAAATTGAGAAATAAAAATGAACTTTTAAAATAAAATAATTACAGTTAATGACGAATTAAAAAGTACATTGTAAGCATATTTAATGGTTGGTAAAATTGAGGACGACTGCGTTTTCAACCGGACACCACCTGTATTAACAAACGTTTCAATGTCGAAGTAGATTTGATAAATTTAAATTATTTGATAGTAAGAAATAAATTCATTATATTCGTTTTTCAGATATTTTTGGTTTAATTTTAATAACTTGAAGATAGTTTTAAAATTGAGCAGCTTTTAATTTAAAAAAAATATATATTAGTAATTTACACTATTAATTTCATTGTTTTTAAAAGAAATCACTATATATTTTTTAATATATATATATATATATAAATGAGACTTGCGCGCTTTCTACGGCGCTACCGAAACTTTTTATATATATATATATATATATATATATATATATATATATATATATATATCCAGATACACGGTGTTATAATCATTTTTGCGCAGTCCTAACACTCATGACGATAGTTCCACAAAATTCCCAGTTTTCTGCAGTTCTTTTTTTCAGTGTAATTTACTAATCCGGTGTCTTCTAGAAAAGTTGTTACAAACGTATTTCTCGGTATTCCACGGATTCTTTTTCCTTTACTTTTATCTTCAAAGATATCTCGCAGTAATCTGCCAATGGTCAATCTAAGTAAATTTATTAAAAGTACCACTGATGTCGTAAAGTCTACAATCTACTAAAGTGATTATTTGTCCCCGCAATCGCGGATTAGATCCTCCGTATTTGGCCACTTCGTCATGTTTCCTTTCGTTCGTACGTATAGTACCTATTCTATTGAGCATCCTTCATACCTGCAGTCCTAATTAATCCTGTTGCGATATTTTGTTGCGGCACTCTTAATGCGTGAAAGTTTTGTTCTTTCCAACGTAATAGCCACTCCTTTTCGGCAGGGCTACTACTTGTGATCATCGTTAGTGTATTTTTTTTCTTCGATTATAAATGCGATCCTACGACCACTTGGCTACACATCGTAAGCCGAAAATCCCGTAGCTGTTTAGTTGTTTCCACGCAGCAGCCACGATCTTACATTAGGAGTGATATACCACTTGAGAGGCGTAGCTTTTCCAATTTAGTTGGCTTAACGCACCCAGTAATTTAGTGCATACTTATTTTATGCTTTTTTTGTTGGATTTTCTTGTTCTCTAAAGTTACTCTTCAATTTCAGTATTCTTCTACATTCGATGTTTGTAAGATTAAAAGCGCACACTTGCGTCTTCACCAGGTTTAGGTGCAACTAGTTCTAAGGCTTTGGTTTACGCTTCTTTTAAATTCATCAAAGTTTCCAGATTGAGCTGTGAGGTTGCATACATTTTTTTTTAATCCATACACATATATTTATCGATAAGCATTATTAATTTTATACGTTTCCTAATTAAAGAATAATAAATATAAATTTTAATATTATATTCTTATTCTTCTGTAAATTTCGTATAAATTTTATTTCAAACATACGTTACGCATGTATAAGCTTTTAGGTACCAGCCAAACTGAGAATATTCGAAGAGAAACATTTTTTAAAAGAAAAAAAATTATTCTACATTATTGTACAGAAAGATACATTAATATGTTAATTTTGCAAATTTGGCTAAAATAATTCGAAATTTATATTTCTCTCTTGTATATATATAATATGTGTGTGTTATATACACACGCATATATATATATATATATATATATATAAATAAAAAGGAAAAAGAGAAATACCCGGAGGCGAATAAATAAATGCTAGGTTTCGATCGGACGTAAAATCATATGAATTTATATAAGTTATATTTTCACAAAATTTGCATAACCTGAATATGATTACCATCATCATTATCGCTCGTGTGAACATTTAAGATATTTGAATCGTGTTATTAAATCCATCAACACCAGTATCAACCGAGTTAAAAACTTTGAATTTATCTATAATCGTTTAATTCCGATAAGCTAGTTATATTATAGGACGCATTATGACGGGAATTTATGTTTTGCCTCATTTAAAATCGTTCTGGCTAAAATTTCTTCCCTCACATCAAGTTCGTTCGTATTGTATAATTCGTAAACTATAAATCAATTTTTTCATAGCAAATTTCCCCGGGGAAAATTCATAATATTGCCATTGTATTTATATATCCGCAAAATGTGTTATCGATTATATCTCACCACATTCGTATTCGTTGTCTTCAACTAATTTTCTTCTCTCCATCAAACACACTTGGTTGGTCCTTATAAAATTAAGATTAGACCACGTTTTTTCTTAATCTATTTCGTGGAATACTACAATCTAGTCCACCTATAAACTGTAAGTAGACGTCATTGAAACTTTTGATTCCATTATAAGTCACGTATTTTAAAATATATATGTTATTTATTGCATTTGTAAGTAATGATATGAAATATTTGTCACAATATACATACATACATATATATATATATATATATATATATATATATATATATATATATATATATATATATATTCGATTCGATAGTCATATAATTCAAAATAACAAATAAAACGAAATAATATCAACCATTTTCTTAGATATATTATAGGTATATTTAGATTAATATGATATTGTGAAAATGTATAAAAATTATAAAATTCTCATATGATCAAGCGATGGTATAAAAGTTAAACAGCAAAGCGGGTTAATATGTATGGAATTGAAATAAATATTGAAAAAACAAAGGTAATGTGCACCAGAAAAACGCCAGAGAAATGAATAATATATCAATAGGTCAGTCCTTCGAATATTTATAATAACCAGAAACATTGTAGCAAAGAGATCCGACGGAGAATTGCAATGGGTAAGGAGGCTTTTGAAAGTAACATATATGTAACAACGCAGAATACGCTGTTTGTAGGATTACGAAAACGTGTTGTCTAGGTATATATGTATATATGGACAGTAAGTAGCACTATGCGCGGCTGAAACATAAACTTTAAAGAGATTTATAGAAAATTGATATTTTCGAAACGTGATGTTGGCGAGACATGATCAAAATTTCGCGAGGTAATAGAACTCCAAATCCAGAAAAATTTTTTAACCGAGCACAAGAGGAAAGGTCGCTTAAAAACGATTAGAAAAACAAGAATAAAATGGATAGGAAACGTATTGAGACATGATGGTCTATTGAAAGATATTATGTAAGAAGAAATGTCCACGTGCAGACCGAAAGTAAGACCAAGACAGACACTGATAGATACAATCAAGAAAGAAGCGAACATCAAGAGATACGTTGAAAGGCTAACAGCAGAACGTGAAAAATGTAGGACTTGAATAATAGAAGCGAATCAGTCCAAGAACTGATACACTGATAATTCCTATCCTTATTGATTGTACAATCTTATTTATGTTACGCTCTGCCGTAACCTCGTTTCTGAAATAACTAATTCGTCCATATTTCAAGTAGTCAAGCTAGAAGAGAGGCTACAAACCGTGGTGAAGAAACAGGTAACAACCTTCGATTATACGACGAGATAAATTATAAAGAAAATAATTGTAAGATAGCCAGACTTCTGACAAAATATATGGAGAGAATTTTCAATACGTGAAATGATAGACTGCAACAGATAGGACTTCATAGCGACTGAACACGTTTGTTTATGAGAATTTATCATGTCGCGATGCTCGCCGACGACGATAATGATGATAATAACTTGAAAACTGGAATAGAAATTTAGATTGTAATACGACATTAATCATCAAATATTGATTCGATCCCCCCCCCAAATGACAATATTAATGTAAGGGAAGAAATTTTACCCAGGAGGATTTGAGATGAGGCAGAACATAAATTACCGTCAAACGCGTCATATAGTGTAATTAGCTCATCGGAATTAAACGATTATAAGTAAATTCAAAGTTTTTGACTCGGTCGATACTGGTAGCATACTGTTGACGGATTTAATAACACGATTCAGATATCTTAAATATTGATAGGTGATTATGAGAATCGAAGAAACTTTATAAATATAAGCAGACGAAAACGCGAATGAAATGGCTGTTCCTAACGTTTGTAAGTGCAAAAAAAAACGTTGAGCTTCCGTAAATACAAATGCAGCAATAAGTAAGATATAAACATCATCTAAAATAATACCACTCTCGATCTAATCGAACATAGAGATCCGGGCTGAAAAATACTTGATACGTAGCTAATTAGCACACGCACAGATATAAATATATACACAATAAATATTGTTTTTTTCATGTGCATGTATGAAATTGCAAATATGAATCGAAATCGAATTTTGAAACTGTTCCATTGAGTGATAATGCCACAATATTAAAAAAGACAATCACTCATCGTATAGACTACATCTCGTACATCAGACATAAGCTCAAAGGGGAATCCGAGGCAGTGGAATGAATGCTCGTTAATCGAGTCTACATAAAAGAATATGTATATATAATTAAATAAAGTCTCTCATCAACTCGCCAGTTAGTGGGAGATGTTGTTGACAATGAACGCGAACATTATATAAAATAACGTATGTGACGTTTTTAGACAAACAATTATGGAGTAATTTGGCATTGCCTTCCCAAAATTTTGTTTATTTTATTTACTCCCGGCAAGCTTTATCGACAAAGTAGATGAATAATTGACTTGTCTAGAGGTTTTATTTTCGAATTCTATTCACACTAATGAACACGAAGGAATTACCTTTACGTAACGAGACATTTTATATATATATATATATATATATATATATACATATTAATGTACGTGATAACATCACTAACAGCTGATGGAGGAATAATAGGTAAAATAGAGAATACCGAGTACCTGTGTAGCAACATAAATAAATAATGTGATACGAGCAAACAAATAAAAATCTAAAATGAGAAAACCCGTAATGCATTTTTTAAGCCTAGGGCTATATTATGTAGTAAAAACATAAAATATAGAATTAAAGTAAAGACTGGAAAACGCTACGTATTCTCGGTACTGCTGTATATGACGTTGAAATTTGAACTTTAACCAAGACGTTAGAGGAAAAAATATATGCATTTGCAATGTGGCTATATCGCAAAGAAAGTCAAATATCTAAACCTGAAATATTTTGGACGGATAATGCGCCACTCAAAACGGTATAATACACTACATCTTCTTATGCAAGGGAAGATCTCGGGGGGAGGTGGCCGGGAAGTAGTATAACGCAAGTACAGTAGAATTCTACCGGAATGCATCGGATAGACAAAAAATTAGCAATGTGTTAGCCGACGTTCGGTAACGGACATGGCATCATGATGGTGATAACATAATGTACGTATTAATTAAAATCATGTCAAATGTGTAGATTATTTTTAATTTAAAAGCATCGATATACCTTATTTTTAAATAATTATTAATTAGAGGAAAGAGATCAATTATACAGAACCAAATAAAAACAAATAATTTATACCAGAACATAAAGATAAATAGAGTTGGTTCATAATAGAAATATATATATATATATATTACTATTTTTAAAATCATCCTTTAATACATTTTCATATCAGATTTTCTTTTGTCATTGATTTCGCTATTTCATATAGTCTGAATTAAACGTCACGTCTGTACACGTGACCAAAGTATATAAATTTTCTTCCTCGAATTGAATGCAGTAACATCCTCTGAAATGATTTTGTTTACATACATATATATATATATATTTGAGGTACCATTTCGATTTCAAGAAAATGTGCCATTTCAAGAAATAATAAACTAAAATAGCGGGCATCCCGACACTCTTGAAACGTGAAACTATATTATTTCGTTGATGCGAACATTTTTTCTTTTTAAGTAAATGTTTTCGAACAATACAACCGTTCACTTTTGCAAAATTTAAAATGTCTGTTAATGAAAATTAAGTAAACTGACGAACATTTATTAAAAAGTAAACATTTCGTTTTTAACGAATAAAACATTCATTTATAATAGCTATACATTACATACCGGATACGAACAGACGGAAAATAAACGCAATGACGCAAATTTCCTGGAGATTCGTGGCAGCGTTAGTAATTTTTTTAGTAGAACGACCAGTAACAATACATATAATTAAGCCGGCCGAATTTGCAGGAGAGAATTAAATTTAAATAATTAAAGAGTTCGAAGTTAATCTATTTCTCTTTCGAATTGCGGCATAGCGTCCTTGGAAGTCTCACAACCTGTAAACCAGTGTTGATTGTACTCGGGACGAGTTTCGTTATTAACCGATTATTTTTCACATCATTTATGCAAATGTAACAAGTTCTGGATCGCAGCCATTATATGTCGCGTAATGCGGTATAAATTAACCGATGACATAAAAATGGGGGTAACGGACATTAACCGATTAAAATTAACACTATTTCACATTTTTATCGCTGTAAATAATAGAACATTTCCAAGTTAACCTATGCCCACACCCTTTGGTTTTCCGTTTACATTACGACTAACACGAAATCGCTATTATAGACTCACTCTAAAGAGTAGAGATAGTACAAAAATTCGAGATATGTGTTCTGAATTAAGTTTATAACTAGGTTGGCTTTCGGATAAATTGCGATCTAGCTGAAACAGCTAATAAACAATTGAGATGAGAGCCATAATAACAAAGATCATAATGATCGCCAACTGGTAATTAGGTTATTATAGGTAAGGTTTCGTTTAAAAAATTATATTAACATAATAATATAGTAAACTATATATTTTAAAAATTATTTTTTAATAAACTTTTTGTTATAATAAATAATTAAGTATAATCGTTTTATTTAAAAAATTATTATCATTTGAATTTTTGTTATTTTTTTATTTTGTTTTAGGTGTTGGGTGTGTTTTAGTTCCTCGATAGGTGAGACCGTTAAAATTCTCCATTGTTGTCCCTTCACGCGGTTGCTGATCTGTTTTCCGTGTAACTTTAGTTGACTTGCGAGCGTGTTAAAAATCGACAAAAATCCCATTTCGATATGATCAGTGGTAAACATCTGCTCCATTTGAACCTACCGATTTTTCTTGATTCGTACGATGAATAGTTTCATCGAGAATTAAAGCGTTCGCGTATCTTATAATTAAATAATTTACTCGATAAATAAATTATTTTTCACAAATCGTATCTTTTTAGTTTCGATATATTTTTTTTTTTATTCACTAGAGTCAATTTGTGTCTCCTGTTCGTAGCCGATGTGTCAGAAGTTTTGATATTTACTTAAAACGATCGTATATTCATCATAGATTTTGTTTTCCTATTGGTCTTTTGCCTGAAACTTTACCCTCTATTATGTAAATTTTACACTGTCTTATTACGTGTCCTAACAGTTTTATTTTCCGCTTTCCTATATGATTTATTAAACTTCTTTTAAACTAAATATTCGAAATAAATTAATTATTTATAAGTCAATTATTGAACCATTACTAACCTACGGTTGTCCTGTATGGAACTACGTGCCTAAAACTACATATCAAAAAATACAATACAGAATGACTGCTGCCGAATCACATTAAATTTGCCCAAATGCAAAAAAAAGATACAATTAATGCGTGAAATGTTGAACTTGGACTTTATAGTGAACATACTCGCGAGTAAATTTTTGCTTAAATGTGAAAGTAGCCCGTCTCTCCCTGTTAAAGCAATATCTAACTATAATTACGAATCATTAAAACTCTAAGATATAAAAAATATATATAAACACAAGCGTCTGAAGCATAACTTTCCGTCATAAAAGTGTCAACGATAATATTATGTTAAAATAAGTATAAAATAAATTATTTCATATTGATAACTGAATGTGTGTTTCTTTTTCTTTGTTTTTCCTAGCATAGATTAATATTTAATTACATAAATGAAAATAAATCTTTTATTATTGTATTTATAAGAACTTTACATTAAGGCCTACGAGCGGGTACCGATAATTTATATAATGTGAAATAGTTTATAACTTTTATTTATACGAATAAAATTTCTTCTTTTTTTATATATTCCTGCTTGGATTCGTTTGTTTATTTTCCTATCTAAGACGTTTTCGTTATTCTACGCCAGATCCACATCTCCATTACATCAGTTTATTTTCTGCGCTGTTAAGCAACAACCGTAATTGAGCATACTGTAGTGTTTGTTTTTTTTTTTGCAATTTTTTTCCGGACATCTATATTAATGTTCTTATTGGTTAATATTAATTTGTTGTTATTAAATGCGCATTTTTCTTAATTCGTCCGTTAATATCTGTTTTACCTCTATTAACCTCTATTATCACACTCTGTTCCGATTGAGTATTACCTATTTTTATTATCTTATTGTTTAGTTGTGTTTTTACTGATAATTACCTTTATTTTCTTTTTATTAATAATTATTTTCCATTTATTTCATTCTTTCGATAATACAACTGTAAACATTTTATTCATATTGTACCTTAATTCCGCTAATAGAGTAATATCATCCGCGAAAAGCGTACAATGAATTTGCAACCCATTTACCTTTACTCCTTTTGATTTCTTTTTCATCCTTTTGTTTGTTCTATGCCTGTGTTAAATAAACATGACGAAAGAGGACATCTTTGCTTTACCGTTTTCCGTATTTCAGTTTCTAATTTGTATCCATTGACATCTATTATTGTTGTTTTTAACCTTCTATCTTCCCGGTCTACATATATATATATTTTATTTTCGAATTTGAAATAATATTTTTCTGTAATTTGTTACATTTGAGTCCATAAATGTTACATAAGTCTGTTTACATCTAATCGCCTTTTTAGTAGGTGTTTCAAAGCCAATATCGCTTATCTGGTTCCCTTTCCTAAATTCAAACTGGTCGTCTTATAGGTTTTTTGGATTGATAATAATGATTTTTTTTTCGGAAGGTAAAATTTTCATAGTTCTAAATGTAGAAATCGACACTACCGCTCTCTATCTACCGAAAGTAATATTCACATTGTTTCCATAGATAGCGGCAGTGCCTAAATTTCCGGTGTTTTAATTTTTCGAAAGTTTAATTTCCTCTAAAAATTGCCCCCGGAAAAAAATTTCACTACTGGTCATTTTTATCGAAATGTAATTTTTTTTTAGGAAAAAAAAAACGTCGTCGATTTTTAGATCCAGTAATTCTCTGTTCTACGTCACATCGATTAGTTCTGTCATACTGGTGACCAAATTCATTTATATTTTCTAGCCACGAGATTACTGGTCTGCAACGTTCTCATTTTACTATTTTCCTTTGCAATATTAATTAAAATATTTCATATTTATTCCCTCCTCGATATGTCCGAGATATTCGACACTGTGCTTTTTAATAGTGGGAAGTAATTTCTGCTTCTTTTTGAAATGCTGTAGCCAACTAATTTTCGGAAACCATCGATAGAACCCCCGTAATTCAAACGATTCGATTTTCTTCGATGCGATAGCCGTGAGCGTGTATAATCTTTCGGCTGCGTATATTATGATCGTCCAGATATATTCGGAAGCCATTAGCATGTTAATGTCGTGACTGCTCATTACGCTTTTTAACTTTAAAAATGCCTTCCGCGCGATTTATAATTTAAAATTAATTTTCAAATTTTTCCCTTCTAGCATAATAACCTAACCGTTCTTGAATTTATACTCGGACATTCTTTTATATTTAGTTTTCCCCCAAATTTACATTAACCATTTACACATTTTAATGTATCTAAACGTTGTTCACTAGTAAGCTATTTACCGGGATTCCGTCATGTACCCCTACCGCACTTAGAAGATCTGTTCTGCTTCATAAACATTAAACAGTATCAGTGTATACCGTATTCCACTTTTTATTTTTATATCTTGCGATTCTTAACTGCCTAATACGTACTGTCTGGCGATAGTATAGACTATAGACTATTAGCGTTACATTTTATAATTTTCTTTTGTTAAATTAAATAATACCATAAAAATTGCGTTGTTGTTTTTTACCGCGTACATTTTATATTTCGAATTACCATCTAAAGTAATAAAAAATTAAAAGGCGAAATAATACGCCTCGAAAACAGGCTGTACTTTCTACGTTTTAAAATAAGTAATATTTTGTTTAAAAAATAGCCTACAGTTTTAAATTAAAAAATGAAACGTTAAAATAACCGTACAAGTCATCTCTATTACAGGATGACTCGTACTGTAGTGAGTTGTTGAAGAAAATGAAGGTTTCAGACATTATCGTACTTATAACCGAAACAGAAAGAATAAAGAACGGAAAAAGCACATTTATAGGATTTATAGATATAGAGAAGGAATTTGACAATGGTCAAAGAGAAAAGATTATTTATTTATGTTTATAATATTAAAAAGCATGGGATTAAGATATAGGGAAAGAAGGATTATATAAAATCTATATAATAATCAACAGGTGATTATAAAAATTAGAAATGAAGAAAGAGAAGCAAAAATTAGAAAAGGTGCACGATAAGAATATATCTCTTGTCATCCATGTTATTCAATGTTTACATAGAAGAAGCGATGAAAAAATTTAAAAAAAAAAAGCTTCAAGGAATACCAATACATAAATGTTAGTATGCTTCGATTTGCCGATGATATCACTGTATTAGCTGCATCAGAAAAAGAACTGAATAAAAGTTTAAACGTAATGGAAAACACGCTGCAGGAATATAATAATATGAAAATAAACAAAAGGAAGACCGAAATATTAGTATGCCATAAATATAATAATATAAGTAATCAATTTAATATCGGCGAAGAAAAAGTAGAACAAGTAAACGAATTTTGTTATTGGGAAGCGTAATAACCAAAGATGGTAGAAGTAAAAGTGATATAAAAATCAGAATTCCCCAAGCCGAAGCAGCGTTTTATAATAAGAAAAGCTTACTGACATCGAAAAACATACATTTGCCCGTTAGGAAAATACTGCTGCAAGTATACGTATTCGGCATTGCCCTGTATGGATGCGAAACTTAGATAATGACGAAAGATGACGAATACTGATCGCATTCGAACTTTGGTGTTACAGAAGATTTACTAAACCAACGAGGAAGTATTGAGAAGAATTGATGAAAAACCAACTTTGTTAAAAATAATAATAAAAAAAAAAAAAGAACCCAAATGATAGGCACTGCGACACGAAGAATCTAATTGAATGGAATGTGACTGAAAGGCCGCGAACAGATTATATTTTACAAGTACTCCAAGATGTAGTCATCGTATGAACAACTGAAAATGGCACAGAATCGACAGAGATGAAAATCAATGACAAACCAATCTTAGGATTGAGCACAATATGATAATGATGACATTTCTTATCCGGGTGTCGATACGGTCTTCATTAAGTAGCGTTTTTTATTTATGTTCTTATATAATTCTATATTTTTTAATTTGTCTGTTCATTTAACCTTTTGTATTTTTCTCCAACACTGTATTTCAAATGCCTCCAACTGTCTTTTATGACCAAAGTTTCCGAACCATACAGGAGCACACTACAATTATTAATCTTTTTCGTAGTTCTATGTTCATATTTTTTTCACGCTATTAGGGTGTTCTTTTTTTAAATGAAAGCGGCTTTCGCTTGTGTTATTTCTAGACTTTATTTCTCGATATCGCATCTTCTATCCTGCGTTATTAATTTGTGTTTTTTTTTTATATATATATAATGTTACATTCTTCCATAATGTTACTTTTACTTCTGTATTATTTTCCAATTTACTATATCTCATTATCATAATTTCTTTTCTGATTTATCATGGAAAGTCTTTAACCTTAGTCAATACATTCGACAGAGATTTTTCATTTTCAGCTATTACCGCTGTTACCTTCATTCTGTCTATATTTATTCCGTTATTACTAATTTCTACCCAATTCTTTGAACGTTTGTTTTATATATGTATATTAAAAAACAGCGATGATAAACTGCATCCTTATACCTTTCTTGATTTTTGCTTCGGTTTCTGTGTTCCGTCTGTAATTATTAATTTTCGTGCTTTGTACAGCTTTTTGATTATTCGTCTCTTAAGGCCAATGTTTATTCTTGATAAAATTATTCCAGCCGCATTGCCGTTAGGATATTCATCCAAAGGCTATAGGGTGCCCCTCCAAAATAGTGGTATTTCCTTTCCTTTTTCTTCCTTTTTTCTTTTTATCTCCTTTTCTCTTGAGATTCTCTCTCCTTTATTTCTCAGCATAAGCCGCATTATGTTTCTGGTCGTCTTCCTCTGGTTGCCGCTGGAAAAAAACATACGTGGTTGCTGAAATGTGGCTGCATGGTTTTGTGCTACATTATCAATTCACGCACAACTTTCTGCATATTTCTATTCTTTCCTTTCACTTCTCTTACCTCCTTCCCTTTCCTTTAATTAATTTCCTTCTCCTATCATTATTTTTCTTATGCAGGCAACATATAAGAGTGTCGGTATTATTATTATTATTATTATTATATACTTATATTTATATATGAGACCAAGATTATTAAAATAGTAGATAAGCGGTATAGTACGAAGGAAATATATCTAATTCTAATTGTATTGAACAAAACTGTAACCGTTATATAAATTACAGGAAATAATAACGTGATTAATGTTATCGAGTACTTTATCAATCCTATCCGGTGGAAACGATTTGCCGATAGAAATTATATCCTGGCCTAATACGAATTAGAATGTGAAAAAGTTTTGTAGTCGATATTGAGCGCGGAGGCGCAACTGACAAGAGTTTGTTTACGTAAAAGTGTTTGAATTTATTTATAAAAATGACTTTCGCTTAACGCGAAACACCGAGCACCAGTAGTGAAGCAAATCTACCTTTGCTGAAACAGCTAAACATGTATAAGGAATCGTGAACATCAGTCGGTCTGTAGTGTATGCATGAACACAAATTTCTTTATCTTTGACCTCCGTATGATGTGAATTCGTGCTAATTTAATACGGATATCCTTTCATTGTAAATACGACGCCTGTATAATATTAGGATTTCGGATGGCATGCGGCACATTTATATATTTAATATTATATAGAATTCCGAACTAAGGCGGCATGCAATGAATTTAACACTTTGTAGAATTTGTAAATATAATAGCCCATTAGTGTAATCGATTATTGAAAGCTTTAGTTGGGTGTCACGCAGACATAGATCGTTTAATACGTAAAACTATGTAAGTTTATTAATAATGATGTTAGCAGAGCACGTTAATATATTTTGGTCGATAGTCGTTATACAATAGAGTGGACAGCGTGAATGGACTCTAAACGTTAAAACCTGTTACGGATTTTAATAATTTTTAAGTAGAATGTTGCACTTGGATTAATAAGTTTGAAATATAAAAATAAATTTAAGATTATCGATAAAAAATTAACACGCAAAATTATTAAAATAAAAACGTTCTAGTCTTGCACATCAAAATTTATTATTTCCATCCTCTATATAAAAAGATATAACTTGAGCAATATCTATTTCACCCATTAATCCAACCATGTGTATGCATTATGTATATATATATATTGCTCGCCGTTTTTGGCATTTTATCAACCATGCTCTCTTTTGACTCTGATGGTTATAATTCAGTTATATATTATATATATATGTACATCAGTACATAAAGGTTACATGGTTGCACAACCACCAGAAATATCCAGAACAGCATAGAAATTGATGATGTAATAAAAAAAGAATTAATTATTTTATAGAGATTAAACAAAATAAGTAAATTTTAACTATATATTTTTTATATAATATCTTATAAAAAGTTAAAAATCTTTAAAAAGTGCTTTAAAATGCCTAGTTACAACTGTTGGTGAGATTATACGCTCGATGCAACCTGAAGGTATCGGAAAGTCGTATACAGCGTTAAATGAAGATTTGGCGCGTATATACATAGGACTATATTGGCGACTGCTGGTTTGCAATCGGTTGCAATAGTGTTTTGCAACCAGAGTGCTTGAAGTACACACACTTGACGCGGCAGAATATGTTTTCGTCGTTGTCGGTTCATAACTCGTCGGTTATACTACCGGTTAATTAACAAACGAGTCTATCACTTAATTTCATCTCTTTCCGAGATTAATTTTTTCTTCTTAGACTTTCTTCTCTGCAGTTTATGTTGTTCCTATTATTACTGACCTATTTTGATATACCTAGAATTTTTTCCCTGCTGAAGATTTATTATTTATACAGCAATTCATTTCATTTTGTACGTTGTGAAAAAATAAGACTGCTTAACTATTATATGTGAAGTTATTTTAGTATTTTAAAATTTGTTGTACTTTTGTAATTGTATAAATTTTGTGCTTATTCATGCGGAAATAAATTTCAAATATATTTCGGTTTAATAATACAATTTTTTATCTTGGGACCGATAATCTAACTTAATAATTTTTAGTCGATCGCATAATTATTTTATATAATTTATTTTTCGTAATAAACACCGTATATTTAAGAAAATAATTCTATTTTTTATGCTGCTACTCGCGCGTTACATTTGCAGCATGTTATTGTAAACTGTTACATATAAGAAAGTAAAAATAAAGCTTAATTTGTATTTTAGTTTTTCTGATTACGGTTTTAAATGGATCTTATATTTAGTATTACACGTTGTTGACTTTGACATTATTGATGTTACTTTGCGATGTTGTGTGAAACAAACAGATTTTGTGCGTATATGTTTGGCAGGGGGGAAGAACTGCAACTGTTAGATTTTTTAACTAGGAGCCAAATGTACAAAACGTTAATATTCATTCTTGATCGCATCATTACCAACAGAATCACACGGAGGTTTCTAACATACCGGGTTGCTGCTGATGCCGAGAGTAGAAAGCATATTCGAAATATGCACCTTATTTATGATCAAACTACAGTGACTTTACGACTAAAATCAAGGAGAAATTTCTCACTACAACGACAGAGATTCTCAACATTAACATTCCTGTAAAACGCGTGTGGCTTGAAAGTTGGCGAGAATAAATAACAGTGACCATGACGGAAAACAGGAAACGCCAACAGCAGGCGGTCTGATCAATATGGAGAACGCTAAACCGAATTCGTTCAGGTTGCGCAAGAATAAACCCAAACTCGGTAAAATGGGGTCCAGCGACGGATAATAGTGAATAAACTCCAAGAAATCAGATCGAAATAGAAAAATATTTGTCCTAGAGTAAAAATCTGGGTGCGTTTGAATCGTGTCCGAATGATCGCAAAATGAGTTTCAAAAATGATCCTATGGCTGTCAACTAGAAGATCACACAATGCACGCTGAATCCTTTAGAGGCGATTCGATCAGTATCCAGCGCGGTTATAACAGGATCAGGAAATTTGGATGCCGATATTTAAACTACCCGTAGATATCATCATCATTATTTTTATTATCGCCATCCTAATCATTTTTATTGCTGAACACATCCTCGTCATCAAAATTATTTTCATTATTACCGTCCTAATCATTTTTATTGCTGGACAATTTATATTTATACTATAATAATGTCAATTCATCCATAATACATTTTCGTTTCCTTTTTATCGCTTCACGACTGTCCGAGTTTATCGTTACTATTATTTTTTATATCCAAGGTTATCATTTCTAAAGCAGGAAATACACCCGCTTTTCCGACGGTAAGATTTTAGATTTTTAAACCTCACACGTTTACTTATTCACGATTGCGCGGAAACTGTAAAACGAAAAACCAGTAGAGACATAGACGCAGACAACCGTGTTCTAAGTTCTAAGAAATGGGTATCAGATTTCTTTTTTATTTCACCGTCTTATACGCTTCTAAAGACGAGTGGTTTATAACTAACGAGATTTGCCTTTGCACGATGCCGCTTTCACGAATTGGTCAGCGGTTCTCATCTATGGCCTTCATTTATGTTACTAAATCTATGGGCAGGTAGTACTTTTTTTTTGCATTCGTACGCTTAGGGTATAAATATCTTTTTTGAATGTATACGGATTTGGTAGTAACTCGCTACTTCTTCCTGACTAGTTTACATACAGTTCCGAAATAAAGCCCAACTAACTTACACACTTAGAGGTTCCACTAGGCACACACACAACATTATCTACACCTAACGTTTATTGTTTTTCTTCGTCGCACGTACACAAACTTATATCGACGACTTTTTTCTAACCGCATCAAATAAGTCGGATGAAAGACTATTTAAAATCCAGTTATACAGTTAAGTTTGTCGTTATATATAATCTCTATACATAATAATGATAATAGAGCACATAATTCATATATATATATATATATCGTAAACGTTACGGAAACAGAACAGGCACACACACACATATATATATATATGTAATATTCGTATTCTAAACAAAACGAAGGTGGAACAAGTCAAACGAATCTTTGATTTAGTATACCGGTCGAACAGCATCTTCGGCTAACTTCAAACTCTACAGGACGATAACGCAAGCACTTAAGTTCGTTCTGTGAGGTCTCTCTTACTACTATTGCTTTCATCATCTCTTATTTGCCTCTACGCAACCACTATCAACTTACCAGAACTTAATTTATACAACGCGTACCGTACGTTATACCGTCCAGACATAAATTTCATTAGGGCTTCTACTTTAGAGTCCTACATCGCTCTATATCTTTCTTTCTCACTCTCTCATCTTACTATTACCTCGTTAACGGCGAACGAGCACCAACTTAACCACCATTAGAAAAAGACTTTAATCGAATATTGTAGTTATCATCTGTATTCAAACGAGAGGGAAAAAAAAATACCGGGCATATAACAGGAGGATATAATTCCGGTTTAAAACAAATTTGGCCTCCAAACATTTTTCGGAAGGACATCGTTGAACTGATGCGACCGCTTGTTTTTATTCGATAAAATTGACTTACTACCGATCAAAATGGGCAATTTTCCGTTTGGAATTACTTTCGTATATAAATAAGAATAATAATCCTCAAATGGGTCAGTGGACGTTCCGGATACGGATACGTATTTTGCTCGTTATAAATTCAATGTACGTGGCCAATAAGAGAATGCGTTGGAAGTAACGACTTGCACAGAATTGTGAGAACAAGATTTTACTTAAATGAAAAAATTAAGGAAAATCCTCTTTAATTTTATTCGCCTAAATAGATATCGATAGCTAATCGATTTTAATGGCCATCCAGGCTAAATATCTACCGCAATCCTGGATTGAATTTTTCATCTACGATATACTCGATTCTCAATGGATAAGCTCATCATCATAAATCTACCAGAAGACGCATTGATCACAAAATTCCGTTGAACATTATGTGAAAATGTAAGGGAAGTCGATCTAAAAAAAAGAACAGAAACTGATTTTTCTTTTTAAATTTCCCGGTTGTTTCCTATATTTAAAATTTTTTCTTTCAGTAAAAAAAAAAAACTGTGTCATTTTAATGTTTTGAATGGTGTCATCAAATCTATCTAGATTCGTGATTCGTTCTTTTGCCTAGTCAGATAGCTTCACGATCAGTCATTATCTAATGACGGCATTCGATATTTCATCAGTGTACGAACAACTATTTGGTCTTTTTCTTCAAAGTCGCATGTCGCATCGTTGTTTATTCCCGTTGATCTAACGTTGTTTCACATCTTCCCCGTGTTCCATCCTGATGCGATTAAGTCTGCGCAACAAATTTCTCGGTAGATCAAATACCGGGTTTAATGACGGGTATTTGTTTACGTTTAGACTCGGTCATATGTCTATAAGTTTCGTCAAATTTATCCGTAATCAGTTGACCTTGCATGCCGATTTATGATTTCTGACGTTTTGCTACGTTTGTATATAGATCTACCGTGACGGTTTCGTTATTGTTATATATCGTGATTTTTTCGTTGCAGACTTTTTTTTCTCACTCAGAACTGGTAACAGCGCGGTTAGACGTTATCAGTTATTATTCTCACCACCGTATTGAGATTGACATCGATTTTATTAACACGAGCGCTGTTGAACCACACTCGAACTGCGTACTCAGAAACTGGAGATGCCGAAAATAAAGCTGACATCTTTAAAGTAGATATGGAAATTTTCCGTGTCTGCGAGATTATGTATAATATTATTCTTGGTCGTATTTTTGAAATAGTGTGTACAATAAGTTTTCGGCGAATAAGTGTCTAACGATTACACCCAGATATTTTGCGAGCAATTTACATTCATCGATTTAGTTTTTTTTTTGTGTCTGTGTTTTTGCAAGGTTGGTTGCCAGATGGAAGTATGACATCACACAGTTTTCATCTTCTTATTCAATTTTAATCTCCATCTCTAATGATGGCAGCGCTTACAGTTCTTCTTCGAGAGCGTCTTCTGTCATTTCCATTATATTACGCTGATTAACTAGCGCCGAGGTGTTATCACGTGCGCCTGGTAACGCTTTTCAGCTGGTAAGAATCCGGTAAACTATTATTAATCTTTCACTATTACGGGTAAAATACAGCAATTCGAAACACTAAAATTACACAGCAAATGAGACGTGATTTTTTAATGAAAGAAAATTTTTTGAACTGACTTGGGGTTATAAAATTTCGTAGTCAAAAAAGAAAAGGCATATGAAAACTATATCGTTAAATTGATAATCAAGATAACATCACTATTACTACCGTAGAAATATATTCTATAAAAAACAACGAATTCATCATTTTGAACTGAACTGGTATTAATCTCATCACTATTCGTTACTTTTTTATACATTAAATATATATATATATATATATATATATATAATCGGCGTTTAAAAATACGCGGACATTTATATAGCACCAGCCAAAAAACTGGTACTCAGCTATCGACCATTGTGGATGGATAGCGTAATTGGTTCGTGTACATAGTATACGTAATACCGATACGCTTATACACAACGTTAATTTTTATATCTAAAAAAATATTAATAAAAAGCTAAACTAGTAGACAATCATCGTTATCTATCTTAATTAAGCTTTCGTACATTGTAATAAACGTAATCCTGTCTTTCGCTCGAATCGCACTGTGCCATAATTCATTATTCCGGTGACACAGATCGTAGATATTTCGCGTACGGGCATGTATCAATAATAATTTACGGTGTAAGGTATGTATATATATATATATATATATATATATATATATATATATATATATATATATATATATATATATATGGTGACAAAGTAATCCATATGTATGAGACGGAACGAGCAGTAGCTAATCAATATGTATGCACAAAATAGGACAGGTGTTGCCGCAAACATATGTCGAATATTCGGACAAGAGTGACTAAAACTGGTTGTTACTTAAAGAACAAACATTAATACATCGCACTTAAACGATGTCTCATAAAAAAGAGCGATAACCAAATATACAATAATGATTTAAAAACGTATATACATATCTTGGGAACGGCTCTAACGATCTGGATAAAATTTTATACATACCGTCATTTATTAAATAATTAGAATTGGCCTGTATGTAAATTATGAATTTCGAAATTTTAGGCCTCGAACCCGAGGGACAACTCCAATAAAATTTTGTAAGTTCAAATATTCCTCCGTTGTCTATTTCTTAATTTATCTTAATGTACGTTAAAAATTTCGGTGCAATCGCGTTATCCGTTCGAATGTTATTAGTTTAGAACTTTGCGTTTACCGTATATGTATTAGTAAAAAACGTTATATCTAGGGTACTGTTTCGATTTAAAGTGTCGAATCTTCCGGAAATACTTTTTAATCGATGAAAAATTTAATTTAACGAAAAAAATTCGATCGAAAAATTATAAAATTCATTTCCAAAAAAACAGTCCCTCCTAATATTTGTCGAAAATAAAATGTTTGGTTATAAATCATGAAATTTAATTAACGAAATTCTATACGGTTAAAAAGCAAAAGCTTGATTGTCCAGAGACTATATATATATATATATATATATATATATATATATATATATATATATATATATATATATATATATATATATATATATATATATATATATATATATATATATATATATATGTATATATATATATATATATATATATATATATATATATATATATATATATATATATATATATATATAAAGATCTATTCCAAAAAATTAAGCAAATAACGAGACGATTCACTTCGCAACACTTGGGTATTAAAAATGAAAACGGAATAACGTTGACTAATGAAACTGAAATATTGACAAGATGGAAAGAATATTGCAAGAATTTAATGGAAGAGATAGGTGAACAAAATAGATGCATAACATTCAATAACGTTTTTGAAAAGGAACCACCCTTATTAAAAGATGAAGTACGCTCAGCCGTACAGAAACTAAAGTCTTTTAAAGCAGCGGGAGAAGATTGCATTGTATCGGAGATGTTCAAATGTTTAGGGGAGGCATCAATAGATATTTTCTATAGCATATGTCAAAATATATGGAGTACAAAACATCAATATATGTCCCAATCCATAAGAAGGGATCGCGAGATATATGCAAAAATTATAGAACGATCGCCCTTGTATCGCATGCCAGTAGGATAATGCTGCATATTATACATGAGAGGCTTAAGCCGTTCATACTACCACAGATATCAGAAGAGCAAGCCGGTTTTATTCCAGGTACGCGAGAACAAATTCTGAATATGCGACAGATAATAGAGAAAAGTCGCGAATTTAATATTTCAGCGTACATTGGCTTTATAGACTACTACAAAGCATTCGACTGTGTACAATGGAGGACATTATGGCAGATATTAGAACAAATGGGCGTACCGCGACATTTAATAACATTAATTAAAGCGCTGTATGACAATAACATTGGAAAAGTAAAAATCAATAATAAATTAACTGACGCATTTAAAGCTGAAAAAGGTGTCCGTCAAGGATGTATTCTGAGTCCCATTTTATTTAACATATACAGTGACTGGATACTTAGGAAAGTACTCGATAAATGGGAAGATGGTATAAAAATAGGCGGAAAAATTATTAATAATTTACGGTATGCTGATGATATAACAATAATCGCCTCATCAAAAGAAAAACTTTTGAGTTGGTGGAGAAGGTTGATTTGGTTGTGGTGGCAATGGAGTCTGTATTCTTAGTGGATTCCTTAAAGAATTCATACCATTTTTATTTATATTCTCAGAGTCGGGATTTATTTTACAATCATCAGCCTTGTGGCCCCTTGTGTTACACTTAAAGCAAACAAAGTCATCGGCCGAGATAAATACACGATGGCTTCTATCATTTAGATTTAGTGTGAAAGAATCTGGCAAGCTTAAGTCCTCATGATTTGATATAAGAAAAATGGAGCCAAATAATCTGAATGCAGTAAACATTGCAACTAACATCAAAACAATAATGCATCAAATGGAACAAAATAAACGACCCTTGTCAAAGTCTTCCTCAAATACAACTGATGTGCTCACTGGGGATAATAACCCTGCAAAAGTTGAACATAAACCAAAACTAAGAAAAAGAAAAAAGAAAAACAGTTTCTCCTCAACACCAAATCCAGAGGACACTTCTCAAACTGATGCATCAGAAGAGGACCCCAATCAGACCAAAACTCCAAGCCTAGCCTAAAACAGCTCCTTTGCCCTTTAGAACCCTATTTTAAGGAAAATCAAAATACTACTGTTTCCTTCTCAAATTTCTCTCTGTTTTATGACATGTGTCAAACAAAACATAGCAATCCCATAGCAATCGCCAATGAATATAATGCAGATATTTGTGACCTAATAAATCTAATCAAAGACTGTCACCCTTTAATAGCACACAGGGGAACTAAAATAAGATTTACTAAATTAATAAATGCCCTCGCAACCCATCTTGAAAATGAGAATAAAATCCCTCAAGATGAATAGTAAACCAGATATTCTTTCCTGGAACTGCAATAGTTTCTACAGGCACTACGAAGATTTCAAAATCCTAATTTCAAATTACGAACCCTCAGTAATATGTCTCCAGGAAGTACGACTACAAACCCAACAAACCATTAATCTTTCCAATTATTCAACTATTAAAAAAGTTCCATACCTAAATAACGTTGCTCATGCAGGAATAGCAATTGCCATCAAGAACTCTATCAGCTTCAGACAAATCCCTCTTCAAACCACTCTTCAGATCCTTGCAATACGTGTCGAGTTGGATCCAGAAATCACTATCTGTTGCATATACCTTCCGCCAAATGAAAGTATAAACTCATCGGAGTTAAATCAAATTGTTAATAATCTACCCTCACCTTTAATCATAGTAGGAGATTGCAACTCTCATAGCCCTTTGTGGGGTGGTCAGTACACATGTAGTAGAGGAAAAGTCCTCGAAGATTTTGTAGATAACCTTAACTTGTCAGTTCTGAACTCTGATCCAACTCATTATAATTTCAGTTACAAAAAGTGGTCAACCTTAGACCTAGTCATTACATCATCTCAGATATCAAATTCCATATCAGTCTATTACCACCATGACTTAGCAGGGAGTGATCACATCCCTATATTAGTAACAGGGTTAATTAAGGAACACATAAATAGTATTACACATAAAATTGATCGCAATTACCGAAAAACAAATTGGGAAACATACTCCCATTTATGGAAAATCACATCTCTTCCTGCTACTGATAATACAAATCCACAATTAGCAATTCAAACATTTTCAGGTCATCTAGTAAATCTCGCTTACCGCTGCACAACTCATCCTTCCCACAAAAGATCTAACAAACGCAAAAGAGTCCCCTGGTGGAACGAAAATTGTGCCGAGGCAATAAGGACTAGAAGAAAAGCACTTAAGCTCGAAACAGGCGTCGACTATGGTTCCAGTTCCACCGATTGCTTGTTCCTGCAGCAGATGTTAGTAGTCATATAGAGTATCGGCTCTGGGATACGTTAGACACTTCAACCGCGAATAAAATATTATCTTTAAGCCGGTGACAATATCGAAGCTTGATGACGTCGCAAAAGTTCGAACAAAATTTTATTAGAATTTCTTTGGAGGCATTTTCTCAATCAACAATCGATATTCGAGCAAATAGAAAGGCTAATATATATATATATATATATATATATATAACTAGACAAAGATGATCGTGTTAATTGCACACATTATTGTTCGCGATGCCCTTCGATTTTTGCGAAAATAAACTAATTACACCGTAAAATACTTACAAATAGCGGTTACTACAACTAATTTTACAATTCCGAAAGTACCAAGTTTATTTATTCAAAGTTAATTCATTCCGATTAGTCGTGTAAATATGAATTAAAGTAATAATCGAAAACTGGAGTATGTAAAGTATAGTCGCTACACCGGTCAGTTTATTATTATTATTATTATTATTAATTAAAATGTGTTTTTATATATTCTTTATCATTATTATTTTTGATATATTTTTATGATCTAAAAAACCAAAAAATAAAATAATAATAATAATAAAAACGTTTAAAAGTAAAATATAATTTTATAGTTAGTACCTTATGATTCAATAATATGTATTAATTATAAAATTTAATTTCATTTTCTTCTTCTTAAACTATTACATTTTTTGACGCTGCGACAGCGTTAAATTTGATATAAAATCGTTCAATTTTAAAGCTTAAAATCAATCCAGCTTCAGTGCGTATAATTTATATATGTATGTAACGATATATTGAAAAGGGCATCTTTCTAGGACGAACTCTCGTAGTTTTATATATACATGAACATACATGTTTACTGGGAAACAGTCTGAAACATTTACGTGTCTATACGCGACATCGAAAAAAAGATTTCAACCGCATATCTCAGAGCATATATCACAAGTAATGGAAATGATATAAATTAAACTAAAAGACGAATCGGAGTAGCTAAAAGTGCCCTAAGGAAACTAACTAAAATATGAAATGACCATTCTATATATATATATATATATATATATATATATATATATATATATATATATATATATATATATATATATATAATAACTAAGAAGAGACTAAGTGAAACAGTAATATTTTCAATAGTGAGCTACGGATCTGAATCAACGTTATTAGGTCGTAAGTTAGAAGCGTTTGAAATGATCTGATTATAGAAGAATGCTCAGAATACCGTGGACGGCACATCGATCTAACGCATCAATTTTGGCAGATTTAGGAATAGAGGAAAATGATAGGCTGGTACAAAAGAAGATAAAAAGAAGAGCTCTCAGATTTTTATACGCCGAAATGGATTGGAAAAGACGATTATATAGGGATTAGTAGAAGGAAAAAGAAATATGGGACAGCCACCGACTCGATGACTACATTCTACATACAGGGAGTCGCATGTAAGTTCGTAAATATAATGACAATTTTTTATTTCGTCTACTATTTTCACTTAAGGTATCTTGAAATATTTTTCATTATACGAAAGAGTTATTTTTAGGGAAAAATCACATTCGAAAAATTCCAAAAAACATTAAGGACGCGCCCTTCTATGAAATTCGTCAAAAAACTGACATTTTTTGTTGTAACTCCGGAAATTTATCAAACGAAATTCTATACGATTAAAGTATTGTGTACGTAATGGTTTTTAATGATATTGCGATTCGTAATCTGAATATATTTTTTGAAAAAACGCGATCTAACAAAAAAACTTAATAAAGCTCGGTCGCCTATCTCTCTCTCTATATATATATAATATATATATATATATATATATATATATATATATATATAAATAATATAAACATAAATGCGGATATACTCGCGGTGTCGTTAATAATTTACTAACACTCTTCAATTGTACATACTCCAAAGATACTAAAACACACAAATAGATCCGTTATAAGTTACTTATTTGGTTAAGTCTTTATTATAACGAAAAAAATAGGACAATACATTTTTTCCAAAGTAATTATATTCGCGTTCTTTCTATTCTAGGATGGATTTTTTTGTTCTAGAGAAAAACACGAACGAGTAAATAGAGAGTCATGTACGGTTTCAGGGGAGAGTGAGGAAGAGGATAAGACGAGTAAGCAAGCCATGACGCAGCTCTAGCACACATCGAATGGCTTATTCGATATCTGGAAGAATAAGACGATGACTCTGATAAAATGGTACCGAAAAAAAAACTTCAACTTAAATAAAGAACAGACATTTTATTTCGAAAAAACAAAAACTGGTGACAGATTTTTTGTGAAACAAATTTTAAAACCTTCTTTACTTTATAAATTACATAATGTGTGTACATATATGTATGCATGTTCGTATGTACATGTTATAAATAAACTTTTTGCGTTGAGTCGAACTGTTTTGTTGACCTTTTGAAAATTTTGCGGAGCGGAATTGGCTTATCCGCGTTTGCCACGCCACCTAATACCACGGATAATCGGGAGTCTACTACATTATCTGACGACTTACTATGATTTTTCTGCCGGCATGAAACTATCGAACGTAAGACCACTCGTTTAGGTTTTCTTTTTTTTTTTATTATTGTTTCAAAATAGTATATTTATTCAAAATTACAAAAATATATGTTGTGGATTGTGGAAACTATGGTGACAGTCCAATTAAGTTTATCGCAACTGTAAGCTTCATTTACAATCTTTTAATTACATTTTTTAATAATAATAATTTTCTAAAAATTAAGATGACATTAATAAGAAAAATGATCTTATTAATATGCTAAGTTATACTCTATTTCATATTTCTCGATTATCTAAGTTATTAAAATCATTATATTTATTATTTACTAATTCTATCCGGTTACAATCTAAAACTGTTCGTTTGCAATTATAACCTTGCAGGATACGTTGTAAACCGTATCCTCAAAGTTACACACTCTACAATTTTCAGTTTCCGCTATTCCGAAACGTTTTAAATATTTTTTAAAACAGCCACGACAGGTGATAAATTGAACATTATAAATAAAATGATTGTTATCGAATCTTTCATTTAAATTTGGGTAATATCGATAATTTGATCCATTATACGTACATGCTTTGATATTTCGCTTTAGTATAACTTTAAACTGTTTTACGGTAATTGTTTTTTTTCCGTATATGAATTTTCTATTTAAATATTTTACTTGAAAAAATTCACGATTTATATTAATATTATCTTCGATGGAGAAAATATATTGATATATTTACGAATTTCTAAATCTACAGTGTAAATACCTGCTATTACAATTGATGCCCGGTAGCTAGTAGTTTTATATGATTTAATCATTTCAATTGCAATTATTATTGAAAAGATCTTATTAATGATACGAATCTTTTGATTTTTAACATTTCATAATAAATGCTACTGTCGTAAATTAAGTTCGGTAATATTATCGATTTATACAATATTAATCTTTTTTTTTCAATTTAATTTGTTTTTATTGTTATATATGGTTTATTAAAAATATGGGCAAAAACTTACTAATTTTATTCCTTACGTTACGGAAATGGTCATAAAATTTTAAGTTTCTTTTGATTGCTACCCCCCAAAATATTTTATGCTCGTTAAAAACTGGATATTGATATTGTAATTTATTAAATTTAATTCATTGTTTTTGATTTTTTTACTGAATAACATATATTTCGGTTTTGAAATATTAATATTTAAACTGTAACTATTTAAGAATTTTTCACCTTCATTGTATGTACTGCATATTTTTTTTCTTCAAGGCTAATTCATTCTTATCCGCTATTATCATAGCTATATCGTCGATGAATATTATGATTTTAACATTTAGTTTAATTTTGCACATTCTTGAAAATACTATATTCCATAAGTAAGTACTCAATACCGAGCCTTGTATTATCCCTGTGACGACCAATGAATGTTTTTTGTTCAATGTATTTACTAATGTAAATTTGTTCTGAAAATAATGATTTAGTGTATTTAGATCACGCGGTTAGTTAGTTGGCAATATTTGCCGCAATATCTGACAGAAATAAAATTAGAAAATCGACCGTAGAATATTCCCCCAAGATCTGATAAGGTTTTCCGATGTCAATTTAAAACAGACGTTCAAAAATAGGAATCCTTTAAATAATACCTACGATTATATATATATATATATATATAAAATATGTTATGTAAGAGTATCCATATGTTTAAATTCTCACTGTCATCCCAGACATCCACTTGCCATCGTAATATTTCTCTTGGGAAATAGTCATCGTGTAGTCTCGCGCAAGAGTAACATGCCCATACGATATAGTAGCAGTTAATATCCGTTGTTGTGGTCGACATTAGTGTAAAAAAAAAAATGAAAATGAAAACACTTAGTCATTGTAAACATCGAATATTAATATGTGTACTTTTTATTCTTGTCCGGTGGTGTGTATAATAATGTTATTATCTTACTTCGGTAAAGTATACACCTTTCGCGTCATCGAGGACGTGTACCAAAGGTGGGAGTAAAACAAGGAGAGACTGAGAAAAAGGGAGTTTTACAACGCGACAAAACTCCCGCTAATTCATCCATTTTATTTACTTCCCTTTCGTTATTATCATTCCCATTACTATTATTATTATACATTTTTTATCCTTGATATTTTTATTTTATTATTCCCTCACTATTGACTTTAACGTCATCCAGCGACTTAAATTATATATACGCTCGAAGAAGATGATGTAGTTGTACAAGAGAAAATTTCTCATGGTTTGTCAACTTCTCGTCTCATCATTTCATATTCTCTTAAACGTATGAAAAATAATATTCCGGTCAAGATTTAATCTCGCTCATTTACTGCTGTCTATCGCTGGTTTTCATTCACAAACACACGCCTACAATCATCAGTACTCAAGTAGAGTTTCAATTATTTACACGCGCGTTTTACTCTATATGTAACGCATTCACTTTTCGTGTGCTTCAGATTTTTTGACAGTTTCACTTAGCAATTTACTTATATAACGAAAACGTTTTATTACTTCGAAACGACTCGGAATAAAAAGTAAGAAAAAATAATTAAATAAATGACGTAATCGTCTTATTAAAATAACGGAAGGACCTCTTACGAATTTACGAGAATAATAACAAACGCCGGTAAAAATCATTCGTTATAACTCGTTTTTTTTTTTTTTGTTTTTTTTTTTTAGAAAAATTTGCATAATATTTTGTCACTTTATCATCCGTCAAGCATATCACATATGTTTGTCTAGAATTTTAACAATAAACAGTTTAAACTCAAATTTTTAGAAATACCGCGATTAGTTTAAGGAACTCGCATCGTCCTTCATTTTTTTGAAAATTATTTTTCATTTTAATTCGAAAATAAGTTCTTCGGAAATGATTAAATCTTTTCTTTTGTATTTTTAGAAAAATTTATTTATGAATATTTTATACGTAATATCTATCGAAAATAAGAAACCGATATTCAAAAATTGAACTGTATAAATGTATATATATATATATATATCTTCTTCTACATATATAAAAATGAATGTTTGTCTGTATGTCCTTTATAGAATCGTAAACTCTGCATTTGATTATGTGATGATCTTCAGCAAAGTGTTGTGCATGAGTCTACGAGTGTTTATGAGTTGGTACGACCAACAGAAATGGCGCCAATATCCATTCCAATGAATTTCATATATTGCCATGACAGTTTGAATTGAAACGAAAACAGCAAACGAATGATGACGTTTCCAGTTATATGTGACGTGAAAATTTATTTAAATTGTAAAATTCATGTCCGACTCTATCACCTTGCCAGCGAACTTCTGTCAGATCACAGAAACCATAGACGAATTGGTGCAAAAAGTTTTCCCAAACATAAACATTATCAGTGACTCAGTACGCGGGCTATATTAGCGGCCAAAAATATCGATGTCAATATCATCAACTTCACCATTCAGAATTGAATACCCGGCGAAACGACAACATATAACTCCATCGATACTGTGGTGAATCAAAACGAAGTTGTCAACTATCCAACTGAATTCTTGAATTCGCTTGACCGCACGTTCTTACATTGAAAATTGGCGTACCCATCATTCTTCTTCGAAACATAAATCCACCACGACTTTGCAACGGAACCAGACTCTCAGTCAAGAAAATGATGAACAACGTTATCGAGACAACAATTTTAGCTGGAAAATTCAAAGGTGAAGACGTACTGTTGCCACGTATCCCAATGATCCCGACAGATATGCCATTCGAATTCAAACGTTTGCAGTTCCTGGTGCGACTCGCTTTTGCAATGACTATTAACAAGGCACAAGGACAATCGTTGCAAGTGTGTGGATTAACCAAATGGAAAAACATGAAATATTGCGTATCCTGCGGCACTTCAATAAATATCAAATTGAAACGAAACGCTGCAATGTCGCAATTTTTTCGACATGAATAAAATCAATAAAATGACTCAAAAAATAAATTGAATATTTTTGTAATGTCTTTCCTTCAAATTTATTTTAGATAGTGGCGTAGCAACGCGCGCAGGGTACAGCTAGTATATAATAAATTATGCAATGATTTTTGATTAAAAAAATAACGGAGTTACGAAATCACTAATTAGATTTGATTTAAATTTAACAAAGCGTCCCATTATTTTGAACAAGTTCCGATTAAAAAACAAATGGAATAAAAGATATATAATAAATATAATGAAATTATTTCAAACTTAACTATAGTACATCTAACTAAACACCGAGATGTTTGTTAATAAATCAAATGAACATATCTTTATCGATAAATGCTAATAAAATGAAATTAG